>OZ012718.1:3600000-4200000 GCA_963942605.1 Poecilus cupreus
TAATAGTCTTGTTAAATAGAAATTGTTGTTTTATTTAACCATCTTCGTATTACTTATATTTCTCAAGATAGCAATGGTGGTACACAATATGTATATTTACAAATAATTTATAATTTTCTATTTAAAATATTTAGTTAATGAATTCGGCAAACATTTATTTTTTCTTGGAAATAAATTCATGTTCAAATGTGTCAACTCGATGTCAATCAGCATAATTATATTCCGCGAAATTAATTATGCAAATCAACATTCAAAATTATTGAATTGAAACTAACAAATATTAGCTCATGGCGTTCTGACTGAATGTTTAGTTTGTTTAGTTGAATACGTGCGCTCAACTATATTTACAGGCATGTACTGCTGGTAATATAGGGTACAGACATAACAGGCGGCTGGGGCTTGTGGTGTCATCAAGTGGACGAACTTTCAACCATAATTTAATTAGGTGCCACCTCATGCATGTTAAATGCGAATAGTGAACATCAAGAGGACTGTTTAATAATTGTCCTAATCGCATAACATTAATAATTAATCATAATTTAGCTCCGGCTATTTGTGTCGTAAAATCTCTGGTATATTGTACTGTTTCCACCGATTTGAATCATTTATTTATGGTAATGCTCGAATGATCTCTAATCCATTACATTGGTAAACTAAAAGAAATAAACTCGGGTTTCGAAGTTTCACCGATTTGTTCGTACTTTATTTGTATAACAACAAATTATTCTATATCATATATCTACCTTTTGCAATTTGCATATATTTTTTTCTAACAGCTTTACCAGAAATAAACGACATACTAAGTGCTAAAAAACTAATAATACGAAGTAAAATTAAATAAGCTCTGACTAAAGAGACTATTATTCTGGTTGTGGTAAATAATTGTATATTATACACCAAAGTTGAAAAGACAATCATTATTGATCCAGAGACAAGATTTTATCCTGAAGTATACATGGTGCTGGTCAATAATGATTTAGTATATGATTATATACTAATCGTATTTTTTCCCTACTAAACCTTAAATCCTTTTTAACGAACCTTATATTTTGATATGAATACCCAAAAACTAAGTTGACAAATAAAATTCTGCAAGTTAGCATTCCAGTATTTCTATATTGCAATATATTGATAATAAATATTTACAAGCGAATGCAAGCAGTTGTTATAATATACCACAAGTAAAAACTTTATACAAACTTTTCGTCCCAAATAAAAATTCTAACACCTGACTTGTTTCTGAGTTTCAGCTTTCAAACTTTATTAAACTTTTATGTGACCTACAAATTTGTGTTATTGGTTTGGATAAAATTTATTTATTTATTTCCAACATAAAATAAACCTTGTATAAATAAAATTCAACATTCAGACAGCCAAAAACAAAGTTTAAGTGAAAACGTGAAAGATGAAAAAGAAATATGTTGAAGTAATGCCAGCGACGAGAGATTCTAATACGGATTATCCCTTTTTTCATGTACGCCACTGAATGGCTCGTGCACTTTAACACCCCCCTCCCCCAATGGGAAGCAAATAGACGATTTATTCAACGAAAGGGGAAGCACAACGATGAATACATTCATGGGGACTTGTTATTTTTAGTTGTGGATTAATTGAGTATAACATAAAAGGGTGCTTATAAACGTTTGTACAAAATTAGTAATTATTTTGTATTGTTTCAATTGTCAAGAGAATATATAATAAATATTAATTAAATTTATAGATCAAACATTAAAATATAATTAAACATGTATTTCGTTTCATATAATTTATACATTTTGAGTTCAGATAAATAATATAACAATATTAATTTGGGAAACAAAAAGGACGCTTGTATAAGTAGTTTATTAACTAACCTTTAATTACATTTTATAATATATATTACATAGCGTTTATTTACAAATAAAAATAAATGATTTAGATTATAACAATTCTAAATTAATTATTTTTCTACATCTATATTGTTGAATGTTTGTTATTTTCGATAAAAAAATGAAATTAAGCAAGAGCGACTGTGATGTCTCAACGATTGAAAGAGATAAATAAATATTGAAGGAAATAGTTAAATATATTCAAATAATATGTATGAAATTATTAATATATAATTTTCTTTCACATAATCTAACAATATTATTGTCCCCTTTTGAATTTGTTTTCTCTACCGCTTGCTTCAAAATACCGGAAGAGGTTAATAATGGATTATTATTGACCAGAAAAATATCATTCTTATTATAAAGCATTTAGTCGCTCTTAAAATTCAAGTAACTTAAAATATTTTGAAATGTCTATATTCTTAAATAGTTAAATTATTTAATCTAAATTTCTTCAATAACAATGCAAAGAGGGGTATTATTAGGTTAAAAACTGTGCAGAATATTTTATTTTTTGGTGTTTGACACGAATAAAATGATGGAAAAGCAAAAACCCCCGGGGGCAACCACACCTATCTTATCCCGCTAAGCCCTTTATAAATAATAATATGGACAGTTGATAGAGAGAACGCAACTTAAATATGTCATCTTGTGAAAAAACAAAAGAGTTAGTTTATCAGATCATAAAGCCCTTTAAAATAGTAGAAACAATGATCCAGGATAAATAATTTTAACTTTTGTAAAAAAGTTTTACATTTTTACTTAACTTGATTTCATCTGATAGTCTATTAAAAAATAGTAAACCTTTTTGACAGAATCATTTCTTGAAAAAGGCACTCGAAAATATATATTTTTATTTTTTGTTAATTTATTTGTTGCGAAACCGAGTTAAACTTTTTAACGAAAGAAAAACTTTACGTATAAATATTTGCACCAGTAGAAACAAATTGTAAATTGCCTAAAGCTCAATATCGGCGTTAAAAACCGCAAAAAGCTTTCGAAATTTAACCACAAAACTTTGCCAATAAACATTCAACCTTCTCAACGCGATGCGAAACAGTATATCTGAAACTTTAACAATAATCTTCCATTACAAGATATTCAAATTAGAATCTGTCAGCTTTCTGCTGTCTGCACACCCGAAATCCTCGCTGAGAGAACTTGACTGCTTCGGAATAAGATTTTGTCGGGAAAGAAGAAGTGTTGAATGTTGAGTTTGATGTGACCCAATAAAGATTACATAACATAAAATTTTGTAGGTCGCGTTACTGTTATATCTTCTTTGGAATTTTATATGTTACACTTTAAACTTTTGATGATTAAAGTCGTAATGTCGTAAAGAACTAGAAGTACATTTTGCTAAATGCTGTATTTGTAGTTCAAGAAAATGAAAACCAAATTGAGTTGCCTTGTTTAACTGTTTCCAGTAACGCTGAAGATAAGATATATATTTTTATTTTACTTTTTTCCTTTACAAATTCAGAAGTGAGCTCCTACAATTGAAATTCTAGTACTCCTTCTCAAATATTTAATCCAAGATTGCCATACATAGAAATGGGTAATATATTATTATTGCTTACCATTTTATGCACTAAAAAAAATATACTCGTATTTACATCACGCCATTTGCCCATGTTCAGTGCGAAATACTTGCTTAGCATCAAATAAAATCATAAAATTCTCTCTATAATGTACTATATTTTCCCCGAAAATGCATATATAACGGCCTACTTTTTGCACGTCGTAGAATTACTCTAAAGTGTAATAGTATATTTTACAACAAGTAATGGAATGGCACATATTCCACGCGAGCAAAAAGTTTGTAGCCCGAGCCGAAGGCGAGGGCTACGGTTTGCGAGTGTTGGATATGCCATTCCGTTACATGTTGTAGACTATACTTTCTATAAAAAGGTTTTGGAAATTATACAAAAATACAAATATAAAACTGTTGAAAACGTCAAACTCAAATAAATAAAATTAAATCAAACAGACGTAACCATAGTAACTGAATCAAGATACTTCATATATCGCGCTAATATGCGGCTCTGTTTAGTCGAAAATATTCCATACGTAGCGTATGGAATGTTAGTGATTCCATAACAATTTTTAGTTGTGGAATGCCTAGTTTCGACAACAGTGTTATAGAAAAAAAATACTCGAATTCTTAGTCTTTTACAGCATTATATTGTTCTTACATAACCGACGTTTCGGTTTACACTTAAACTTTCTTCAGGGTTATTAAGCTCTTACAACAAACAATTATGTAATAAATACATTCATAAACAATCATTTGGTTTTTTGTATGCATGAAGTTTTCAAAAAACTTAATGATTGTTTACGAATGTATTTGTTACATGAATGTTTGTTGTAAGAACTTACTAACCCTGAACTAACTTTAAAATATGTCCCTGCTATTATGTCGTTATTCTAATTATAAATCATATTTTAATTTAACAGTTTTTTAAATGCTTAATTCTAAGTAGTAATTATAATTGACAATTGAGTTATATTTTATATATTCTTTTAACTGTTTTTGAAATATATATTTTTATAGCGCGGTTGCTAACTGTCAAAAGTAGATATAAAGATTTTATTTTCACATTGAAGCAAATAAAATGGCTTGTTTTACTTTTATGAAGCTTCTTTTAATTTCAATTACAGTTTTGTGTTCATTGTAACACAAAACTTGCTTTAAAATAATTATTATCGTTCGTAAAATCAGATAAAAATCAATTCGGTTTTATTACATTTAATTATTTTCAAAATTACTTTCACCCCCCGATACGATCGGCTCAGATTTCCATTATCTTTCCAAGCAGAATCCAACACCCCCTATTTTTCTTCCCTCCGGCACTGATCCCCATGCAACAGGGGTGTCCACCGCCCTGCCCCCGTCTCCTACGTCTCTGGATTGTGTTTTGTGTGAGTGTGCACGTACACATATGAGGTGAAGCGTGTGTAGAGTAGATGAAGTGAACGGTCGCGGCTCGCGTCTGTCGTGTGGCGCGCACCTGGCGCCCCCTCCAATCCACCCTTACACATCTGCAGGGGTGTGGAAGTGTTCGCTGCTGCGTTCACAAGTGGAGAATGTTACGGAAAATTTTATTAGATTTTGATGGGTAATTTATGTTGTTTTGTTTTCAATGCATTGGAATAGTACTCTTTGACTAGAAACATTTGATATGAAGAATCTATTGATTTATTTTCCGGTAGTCGATGTTATATAACTTGAATAACTGAATAGGAACTTGATATATATTTGCTTGATTTTTGCACGATTTTGCGTTCTTATTCATAAATATTTTATTTCAACCAGTGTTGGAGTAAAAGTAATTAAATTCGTTAAATTAAGTGTGCTGAATACTGACGCTAAAAGCAAGTTAAAATTGCTCTTATAGTTTTTGAGTTACCGGGTGTGTAAAACATTTTTATGCAACCGGACGCGAAATAAGCAATTTCGCGGCTGTTGTTATGGAAACGTCCGCGAAATCCAAAATGTTTGTTTTTACCCAATTTCGCGGCCGTTGTTAATATTAACGGCCGTATAATAGGATAAAAAACAATCGTTTTGACACTTGAGAATTGACATAATTTTTTTTTAAAACTAATTGTTTTGTTTATCAAATCACATAGCCAATTTCTATTTATCTAAAATAAAACTGTTTAAAATTTGTAATTAATATTTTTTATGGCTGCACCAAAAATAGTGTGTACACCTGGTCTGCAAAATCCTTTAGCTCCTTCGTAAGTGACCACTGCTACATTTTTTCGCTCGGCATGCTAAATAGTGATTTCGTGGCCTTGGTACAAATCAAATAACTATTACAGAAATTTTCCTTTTTCTGAATCACTGTTGCAAAATTAGTGGTTTTTTCCTCTCTCTCTCTCTCTCTCTCTCTCCTCTCTCTCTTATTTTTGAAACTGCTTTTTTATTTTGGACGTTTAAAGTTACTTTGACAGGTAGTTATGTGGTGTCCACAATATCGAAAATAAGAGAGTAGTCTGTAATTCTAAATTTTAATAATAGATAATTGTAGTCGAAATCTTAAGGGATGTTCCGAATTTGGAACCATCTTCATACTTTGAAATATACAAAATTCCATGTATATACATACACCTTTAATTAGTAACACCATAATATCAGTAGAGTATTTCTAATTGCGTTCTTTATAAATCCCTCAAATTCCTCACCTCCTCTTGTGAACCAAGCACTGCGATCCAGCTACAAGTACCGAATACATCTGTCAGCGAAACAGCTGCCGGCCGGCTTACCACCCTTGTAACAAGGCGGCACACATTCTCCTCATTTCCTCCCCTGTGATTTCCCCGTGCGAGTGTGTTCCGCACACCTGACACGGGCCCTCACTCGCGGTTCGCACTCGCTACTCCACTCATTTCGCCTCTGTCTGTCAGTGCGGCGCTATCGCGATTGCGTGTGCGCTGTTCGTGCGTTAGCATCGCAACAAGTGTATGAATTTGGGTTAAAATTAAACGATGACGATGAAGCGAAGAAGACCGCCGGGAGATGACTCTGTGAAGGATACGAAAAAAGCGAGGAAGGAACATGTAAGTATTTTATTTATTTTAATGTTATCTCAAGATTATTTTCATATTTAAATCCTTGATTTGTGGAGTGAGCATGCGTCTCTCTTTCTGTTAAGGATTTTAATTAAAAAGTGAAAGGGTAATACATATCAGTGTTGATCATGGATCCTCACTTTGATTCCACAGCCGGGAAATTTTCGCACCTAATTATAATGTCTTCCGATACTAATTTCTTTGGGGGTTGTTATTTAATTACCTTAAAATTTATTATTCATCTACCAAGATCTGCTGTAATTAGAATGCCATATCCAGAAATGGGTAAAAGTATGACTATTTACTATCTACGGGCCGGTTTTATTTTTCATGTAAGAATATACTCTGAAAAATATTTTCCAAATAAACAAAAAATATCGCATAGAAATCACAGCTTACAGAATATTTTTTCTAACTTTTATTTCTTAAAGCGATATTTTTTATTTATTCGTTAAATAGTCTATCTAGAGTTTAGCCGAAGATGAAGAAACCGACCCTTTGTGTTAGAAGCAAAATAAGTTATTAATTATTTCTCAAATTAATTTTAATTTTTCACCGCGTACACGCAGATATATTAACAATAATGAATTTAATTAGTAGTGCCTAATTTACATAAAAGGAAATATAATTAAATTTAAAATAACATTTTGTGCATTAGATATAAATAGTTTTAATAATTTGAAAATACTTAGAGAAGTCATGGTAGTAAATTAATAATGACTTTTGGATTAAGTTCTGTATATAGTATATTATTATATGAGGGATTATTCACGAAGATGAAGTTTGTGTCAAGAGCCGTAGGCGAGTAATGTAAATTATCCGAGTGAATAATGGCCATAATCCCGAATGAGTCCTCAACAACTCTTCCAGCTGATAACATATCATTTCAAGGTTTTAATTTGTAACATTTTTCTTATTTCAACATTTGGTTGATGTTTAACATTACTTTAGATTAATGATTCCGAGAAACTTTAATCCAAATAAAGTGATTTTATTTGATTCCCTCTTTCCAAATTCCAAGTACAATTAATTAATACAATTATATTAGAAACGATCATTCACTTAATATTTCATTGTTTCCTGATGTATATTGATTATATACAATAATTCGAAACTTAATCCAAAAATCTTTATTTATTTTACTGAATAGTTTTAATTTACATTTTAATATAGTTTGTCAAAAAAGAACAAAACTATAGACATAATTTTAATGAATGCCAAGAGTCAGTAAAATCACGGGATGAAAGCGATTTAGGGTAATCAAATTAAGTACTTCTATTTCTGTATAATATCATAATTTATACATGTGCGCAAAGCACAACACTAATCGTCCAATCCAGTGCTTCTAAATATTTTTGCATTTAAGTATATGTAAACCAATTTAAAATAATTACTACTTTATTTTACATATTATTATTTACATAAACATAAATAACCATCCCGTCATTATACGCAACACACACATTCTCAATTATTTTCCTTTCCGTAGATATCCGAGTCTCGAGTGACAGAACTCCTCAAACGCTGCTTACAGAAAGTCTGCGAACTCCAAGCAGAGCTAGCTCAAGACAGCGATGATGAAGACGATGCCGAAGCTGCAGGATACGCTGCTTGTGCTGTGGAGACGCTGAGGTTCCTAGCTGCAGAGGGACTACCACCAGACCACCCTGTAGTTAGAGGGTTGTCGCAGAAGTTGTTAAGACAAGACGAACGGTAAACTGTTAGAGGAGATGCCATATTTGAAATGGAGATACAATTTGGTACATGAAAAGCGGAGGGAGAAACTTTTAACGCATTATAAAATATAGTTCTGCAGTTAAACTTCTTCCCCTTAAAATTTGGCGGTCAGCAGGGTTATAATTTTTGTGGAAATTATTTTCGTACAAATGCGAAGCACAACTGAAAACAATGGCTTAATTTTAAGATAATTTATCTTCTTATTACAAGATTAAAGGAACAGCAAACTCTATTTTAACACTATAATAATCCTTGACAAATTTCGACATATTCCGTTTAATTTTTATCAATAGTTTTGGTTACTAGAAAAACGAATATGAAACTTTAAATAAAAAAATATTAGTTAAGTAAATGTATTTATCAAATTTTAAATTATCTTGCCGACACAACGTCTACTACAACCACTGAAATATAATAATACTGGAACGCTCACTTACGTTGAAAATACGAGCCGAGAGAGAGACAACTATAGGTTCATAATTTCCTAACAATACAAACTGTATGAGATGTTATAGAAAAATTATTGTTATTTAAAATTCAAATAGACTACTATGAATATAGCGGGTGTCCCATTTTAATCATTACAGAGAAATATCTCAAAATATTAACATCTTATAACAAAATATTTCGGACAAAGGTTTAAGATTTGAATGGGTTCATAAATTCATCTCATTCCTATCCAATCCAAATTTTTGTATTTTATATAAACTAAATTTCACGATTGCACCGCCATCAGTGAGAAATAAAAATAAATTTCGTAAGTAAATACTACGTATTATTTGAGCTCTATCCGAATCAGCATTGAAAAATTGGGGTTTCCCTTTAAGATTTTAGAGTTTCCCCCCTTTAAATCTTCAATCCGTTGTCTATAAAACATTTTGCTATTCGATGTCTATATTTCGACATATTTCTCTATTATGATTAAAATGGGGTGTAAGTTATATGAATCACAACCGAACAATAAAGCAAATTTGACGTTTCAAAAACGAAAGATATAATGGAAATGTAAGATTCACTTTTGGCAAGTAACAAAGGAAATGTAGATAATTTATCTCAGCCTAACTATTTTTTAAAGCATTGATTTCATATTTCTGTATGCTTGGTATTTTGTAAGTATAATTATGTGTAAAATATTTTACAATTAAATATACAGAGCAATATCAAATAGCCTGGCAGGAACATAATGTTAAAACATAATCTAGACAAATGTTCGACATTATTGGATTAAATAATGGAATAATATAACTTCTGAATTTGTAGTGTTACGAAAATGGCTATGTAATCCTTATAATAATTGGAAGGAAATTGTTATTTTGAATCGTACATTCATTACAACATTGTTGCACCTTAACTGTGTCTTAAAAGTCAAACATATTCAATCAATTCTGTACAAAATATAACCATTTGTTTTGTTAATGCATTTATCGCTAAATACATGACTAGAAATCTGTTCCTAAACGTAAAAGAGTAATAATAAATTGTTCACAAACTTTTTGAAGTAATAGAGTACAGATTTTATTAGTCTTTTAGTTCATCCATAGTTTCAAGATAATTCATTTCGGATGAATCTCTTCTCGCGATGTATCTTTCAAATAGCTAATAAAATTACAATATGGCATCTCAAATAGAATTAAAAATACGCTTGTAATTATAGATTAATTACTACAATTCACAAATGTGTCTTTCGTAACTGAAACAATTTCAGTTTCAGTTACTGTTCTACTGTAATTTATTAATTATTTATTTTCATGTATTCTTAATCCTACTTAGGACATAGCAAGCTAAACATTTGAAAAATCAAATATTAGTTATTAGTTTTTGATTGGAAGTGCCTTCAAATGTATGACAAATGTAAATAGGAACGTAAAGTGTTACAAAATAATTAATTAATTATTAAGATACAAAAATGAAAATAAACAAAAAAGACTTATAGATTTGCCGAATATTATATCATAAGGTCAAGAGATTATTTCTAATTAAGATCGTAAATCAAAATCATTAATTTATTTATGTAATATTTTACAATAACATACATTGTTTACAATGTAATAATTAAATTGATTTAAAATTATCATGATATATGAAGGACAATTTTTTTCTACTTCGCTCATAAATTATGTCATCATGTTCTGAAATTTCAATTGATGCCAAAACATCTGACTGTATTTAGATCATTAGATCATTTTGTCTTGATAGTAATTAAGTAAGTTTTATTTATATTTTATCAATCTAGTCAACTTGTAGTCTGGTTTTATTCTAGTCAAAGAATTTTTATTGTACTGTAAGAAATAGTATTATTTTATAACAATTTTGTACTTAAATTTTATAATAAATACTGAAAAAAATACTTGATTTTATTTTCTTCTTATCTTTCTTATCTTACAATAAATTAATACACGTTTTATGAAATAAATATGTCTACAAATACAAAGTTGGGAATGGAATCTATAAATATCTGTCTAATAAAGTTGTGTTTTATTTCTGTAAATTTGAACGGAAATTCGTGGATTATTTACATTAAAATCTGTAATTTCAAACTTCTATATAGTTCAATAATAATATACAATATTTATGGGTAAATAATCGACGGACAGTAGCTATTCCGATGATTCAAGGGTAAAGAATTTTGTTGAAATTTACAAAGGCTGATTATTATTCTGTAAATTATTCGATAACAAAAAATTTGGTAACAGTTTTGCTGTATATGTTTTCCATGTATTATAATTAATTCTTTTATAATTTTAATGTGACTGATATCAATTGTTCTTTTAATTAAACATGAATAATTCACACTTTAATGATTAAACATTATTCACGATTTGCATTTTTGCAGTAGTTACGTAATATTTCATTCTGTATTGCCAAATTTAAATTTCTTCAAATTTCTTAATAGTATATTATACATGAGAGAAGATTTTCCCGCGGAGGAAATTAAAATAAAAAAATACACTTCTCTCCTGCGGTGCTTATATTATTTTTTACGACTTCAATATTTATGATGGTGTTATGTATTTCAGAATTATTAATATAATTCATGATAATTACCAATGATTTAATTTTGTTCATTTTACACATTATTTGAGCACTTTCCCTCACGACGGGAGAGACATGATTTTGGTATCATAGGAACCAAGTTTCTGTCCCGGCCGTGAAAAAAAATTTTTTTTTTCATAGAATTGATAAACATTTATTTATAATTGTTTATTAGGTATTTTTATAATACAATACTTCTACGTAAATTGTTATAAATAAATCTTATATCGCGATATCTAAAATTGGTAAAATAACGATCTAATAATAACCCATTCAAAATGCTTCAATTTAATATACTATTCGAAAAAATTCTATTTTAAAAACAGTTGATGACCGTTCAAAAGAAATTTTTGAAATTTTAGTGCAGTTCTCCTTTCTGAAATTTGAATTTCACACCCAACTTGGAAAGATTAAAATAACTATTATAAAAAATAAATGAGGATCGTTTCAAATAAATTTCTACTTACTTTTTATTTCACTTTTTAAAAGTATGTCAATAGGATTGATAAATATTTATTTAAGTTTGTACGCAAATATATAATATTTATTACAATTGCTTATTGCTTTTACAATACAAAATTGTACAAATATTTACCATAAATTGCTATAAATGACTAGTACTATTACAATTTTAACATAAAAATGTAATTGCTTTTTGTTAGTACGTTATGTAAAAAATAAACAAATATATTATATTGCTAAGAAAAATAATATTATAGAACATCATAACACAAAATAATTTGCTTCTTACATTATTGTTTTTAACTAGTTAAATTAGTTTATTTTAAAGACATTTCATGAAACACTGCCAATCCATCAATCACTCTTAATAGATTACTATTATCAACGGTTCCTTTTTATTAAACATTGAGTATTACTAATTAAATATAACTAAATCTTAAACTAGTATTACAATTTTTTATGAGTATTGAAACCTTAAAATATTTCATTGTTCATAAATAGTAAATTATTGAATTCAAACAAAACATATATTAAAATACTAAAAAAAAATCTTTGGACTGCAGTTAAAATTTATTAAAATTCTAAAAATCCGACGTTTCGGCCATATATAAGATTTAAAATATACAATATTACGTCATATTATAATGATGGAATCGTCGGATTTAGAGAATTTTAATAAATTTATTTTTTACCCAACACATCTGAATAAATGCTCTATAACTATAGCTATTTTAAACAAGGAAAGTAACAGATTACCCACTATTGGGTATAATTTTGAGTGAAAAATCACTAGAGAATAATTTTCTATTTATAACAATAATAATAACACACAACACTTTTGTAACTACTTCGATTGACATTTTAATTTAGAAAATTTAAAGCCTATGTTACTGTCAAATAATATTTCTTTTATAAATTTTGCATTTATTAAGAGATGTTGGATAAAAAGTTATACTTCACGCGTGAGCAAAGTGGAATTACCCACTCGATAAAATTATCACACTCAGTCTTCGGCTTCGTGTACTAAAATTTCTCTTGTGGGAAATTGCTTACTTTACCCACTTGTAAAGTAAATAACTATTACAGAACTTAAATCCAAAAATCTTTTCCTCTGTTACTATGAGTTCTGAAAACTTATTGAATTTATTGAAACAATATGAACATGAATACAAGAGTATAAAATAAAGTAAACACTTTGTTTGCCGGTCTCGGTGGCGTAGTGGCTATGTCACTAGCCTAGCACGCCAGGGGTCGTGGGTTTGAATCCCACTGGAGAGCATGGTCGTTTATGTTCACATAAATACATAATCATCCACTCATGAGACGGCATATGACAATAGTAGTTAGCCCGCTTCCCATCTTCGTAAAACTATTATTCCATTTCACAGTCGATCATCGTTCCTAACTATTTTACAAGAACATGTATTGCTTTAAAACAAAGATACAATTACCGCGTATCAAAATAAAAACATCTATAATTATATTGCTATAACTGACTAGTATCCACTTCATCCTTTCGAACCGAGCGCTTATCATATCACTTACAAAAAAACAGATCCCTCCCTTTGAACATCGCCACCAGAATAGCCTGGCGGTACTCTTCCGTCAAGCCTCCATTCTTGATCATCTGCTGGTATTCCTCATACGCGAGTTTCTTGTACAGGTGCTGGGAACACTTCGTACCTACAGGTGCTTGGTTTCTTTCTTCGTAGATATCTTTTGTGGTCTCCGCGCACTCGGCGTCTTCTGCTGGGATCATTGTCGGTTATTTATCACAGAACTCACAGCTCTGCTGCTGTGTACGCGGGAGCAGTGTACTGTGGACTGGAATTACGAATGTGGGGTGCTTACCCTACTTCCAGAGCAGATGTGAGTTTATTGTATTAATAGATCACGCAGTGCGCTGCATTATTTTAGGGAGGGATCGCAGGAGTGGACCATGGGGGCGAACGGTTTTGGCAAAGTTTTCTGTCATTGAATTTTACAATTTATAATTTTATAAGAATTATTTACAATTCAGTGCGGCTACTGAAATATAATAATACTAGAACGCTAACTTGTATAGGTTTTTATGAAAGCGAAAGCCTGAATCAGATAGATATTGTAAGGCCATCCTTCTTTGTCTAATACGTGATTGTGGAACTGTTGCTATGCGTTTGTTGAACTAATGCCACTGAAATATAGTAATACTGGAACGCTAGCTTGTAGGCTTGTATGAAAGCAAAAAACGAGCATGAGACAGATAGATGTCGTGGACCACCCTTCTTTGTCTAACACTTGTTTGTAGAACGGTTGCTATGCATTTGTTGAAACCATTTACCCAAGCCCTCTATTGCCTTTGAAAATAAATATTTACAAGTTACTATTTGATATTTGACAGCTGCATTATAAAAATTTTACAAGTTAGTAAATAAGGTAAACAATGCACATTGCTACAGTAATGTTTACAAGGCTTATGCAAAATTATTTCAAATAATTTTTGACATAATATTTGTGTGTAACTGACAAAACTTGGTTATAATTTTTATTTTTATTTACATATGAGTAAACAAGTTAAATATACAATACATGCAAGGTAACTGTTTTTATTGCTTCAAGGAGGTGACAGGCTCGCCGGTCATTTACTACTTTCTAAACGGAATGTACAACAAAGACAAATGGCCCAACAACTGGCAGTCTCTCTCAACTCACATTTTCAACGTCAGTTTGCGTTCCAGGATTACTATATATTATTATTAGATATTTATGAAGAATGTTAGTGCTTAAATGAATATTTAAAAATTATCCTCTGTCGCTGGTAGAATGAAATTAAAACATTTGCAGACATGTGCGGGTGTACTCCTTTAGCGTTTATGATTATAGCATAATTAAGATATACGGCCAATTTTGAATGTTATTAGGTTCAATTAAATCGTCATAAATATATAGCAGGATAAAATCATTTTCGTCGGGAATTACTAATTTTTTTAAGTAACGCAAGCGCTAAAAATAACAGGCTGCTTAAGCATTCAACCTTCAATTGAAATTCATGAGATATCATCTAATAGACATGTCCCACTACAAGTTTTTTTGGCAAAAAAATTGACACGGTTTTGCTTTGCATAAACAAATCACTCTAGCTTTAATTTGAACATAAGCCAAGAATTTTTATTTATGTCTATGATTACATTTCTTCACACTTGTAGAGTGCCACCAACGTTGAAATGCTGAGTGCATTTAAAATTTCGACTCGTGTTAATTTTCGTAGCAATAAAAAGTCAATAGTCCAGGCGATAAATTTACGGAAATCAAACTAGCAAATAATAGGTAGATTATGTATGAAAATTTCGCAGTTGATTTTTTCTTGATAGCTGCGTGTATGAAAGTAAAATTGAGGAAGGTGTTATCGTAATAATTATAATTCATCTTCTATCTATAAAATAATGTATTATTAATACTTGCTACATGGAACGTTATTATAAATCACACTACACCATTGTCTAAATTTAAAATCAATTTAAATTCGATCTTCAATCTTCAAATATTTCATTTGTATGTTTATACAGCGTTTCGAGCAAGATCAAGAATTACAATTTTTCAATGGCAGGTGTTGATAGAACATGTCCTTGTACAAATCACCACCTCTACTTATAAATATAACATTATTTACTATACATCAGCTTTGCACGAGCATCCTAGCCCAACCGTCAATTTTAAAAGCATTCCGTCATTATACAACCCGCATTTTGAAATCTTAGGCAGAGCTGTAGGTTAGTAGTGGATGTTTCAATATACGGGCAATAGTAATTATTGTAAATCTTACAACACTGGTCTGATATATAATTAATATTAATTAGTTGTTTTCTTATTTATATATCAGATGGAATTGGCCAATCCTTGGACCATGGATCAATGGAATGAAATCAAATTTAATATTTGTCAAATGTTATAAACTAGTTTCAATAAATATTATAATAGTATATTATTATATGGGGGATTATGATAACCATAGGCGAGTGATGCAAATCATCCAAGTGAATAATGACCTTAATCCTGAATATAATACTATACTTTTTCTACTCCTGTAATTTCTGAAATCACTATTGAAAATTATTGAAATTCGTTGAAAAACGTCAATATAAAAATACATAGCGATAACTGACTATACATGGCAACTGTCAAACGGCCGTTGCTTGGTAATCCACATCACGTCTTTAAAATAACAATGAATTATAGATTTTTGGCTCTGTGATTAGTCAAAAAGAGTGAATTATGAATCATAATTCATCGAATGGTATAATCGGAATATATTTATACAGGAGATGAATAAACACTTTTATATTATTTTTATTATTGTTATTAACATTTTATGTTCTACTGTATTACAGATTATTTTTCTTAACCTCGAATGACGTGAAAAAAATGTATAATTTCAAAATGTGCTTTTTCTCTTATGTGGGTACCAGTTATTTATTGTTTATTATTATTTGTTTTAAAAAAATTGTGCAAGCTGTCATTTCTCATCCTAATTATTCTGACCTGTTCTTGTGGAAGAAATCATTCAAATAGCAAATATAATACTTTAAATTTTGTAATTGATATTACCATTAGAAAAATAATGTTTCTATTTAATTAGTTACCTAAAATAGTATAATGAATTTTTTTTTATAATAGACCCTTTCTCATTTATGTAGTTACCAAAGTACCTGTAAAGTGTCATTTACATACAAGGTGGAAATAATTTTTTTTAACAAATATGAGTTCTGAAAGTTTTTTCAATTTAGTTTCATTTACATCCCCCTGATTTTCTTTTGTCTCGTCGCCACCTTGCGTTCAATAAACTGTTGCTTCCCCCAAAAGATAGAACTGGTAGATACTGAACTATTGTATAATTTGGGGAAAAGTAAAGCAATAATGAAACGCATGCTATATATAGACAATGGCCATCTGCTACCCGGTCAGCAACAGCTGACGGCGTAACACAGTCAGCTGTCTCCGAGTCTCTGAAGCTGGAGTATTCGTATCCGGGCACAGCCACCTTTGCGGCTGCTGTTTGCAGTGCCAGCAAAATGCAAGTGCTGGCAATCTCGAATTGTGACCCGTTTTAATTATTAGTACATTTCTTTCAAATCTTAAATACCGCGCGACATCAAACAGAAACTTGTATACTTGTAATTCAACCTAGAATTATAATTTATCTTCAAACGATCTTAAAATACAACTAACAAGAGTTGCACTGTTGCAAATGCAATTGCACACAGATCGTTTGAATTTATTTCTATGAAATTCTTTGTTAAGAAATTTCAGTGAACCTTGACTAATTTATAAGTTAATGATAATTTTCCAACTAGTTATCAATGCGTGTTTGTATATTGAAATTATAAAAAAACACAGAAATAAACGTAAAATTATTTCTGTGTTTTTTTCTTCTTCTTCTTCTTCTTCTACTTGGGTTTTAACCCGGACAAAAACCAAAACAATATTAGGATTATTACTTTCTTATACAAAATATAAGAAAGTACTGGGATCATGAAAAATATCGCTGACGAGATTTTTGCGGAAATACATATTTTGAGGTCCGCTGCATCCATTAAGACCAATTTCTCAATGATGTCTGTGTGTGAGGATGGACCAGAAGAAGAAGTTTACTGGATACATAAAACAATAAATTTATTTTTTTCAAAAATGGAATCAGCTGTGAAAAAAATTTTAAAATGAAAGATTTGAAATATAAAATATTATTTGTATTTTTCTTGTGCATGCTTCTAATTTTGAGAAAAACTAAATTATATATTTAAATAATCTTAGTTACAATGGGAGCAAAAACTAAAACATTTTTAACATCTATATATAATAATTGTTAAGTGTCAAAAACGGGTTTCGTTTGAAATATTATAAAATCAATATTTCTATTATTAGTTAAATAGTTTTAAAATAAAATCATGAGAACAAACAATTAAACAGGTTTAATATCTATGTCACATAATTGTCAATATAAAGTCATACGTCACGAACAAGTCATACGTGTTTAGTTGGTTTTATATGTATAAGAAAGTAGTGTGGTGCCCACAACAGATTTTTTTAGAATATCATCTGGCTAAAAATGTTATTTCCTATTACAAAAGGTAAAATAATTTGATTTACAGCACGAAATAAATTTACGAAACTAGAAAATATTTTTAGGATAGCTCAATAAATTTTCTGGAAGATTAGTTACAAATTCTTTGTACTAACAATAGCTGGAATTCTTTAATAATTTAAGTAGAACAAATAGTTCTTTGAAAAATATTGTGTTTTAATTTCACGCGCCAAAAAATATCCATAAAACTAAATTTGTTTTCAAAGCTCTATTCGTTGGAACATTTTTATATACAACCATTGAAATATAATAATTCTGGAACGCTAACTGACGTTGAAAATGCGAGCTGAGCGAGACAGCCAGTTGTTGGGTTACCTGTCTTTGTTGTACAGTCTACTTAGAAAGTTGATAAGAATATATAAAGAAATTAACATTCAATGATTATAAAATGAAATTTTTAATATACAAATTAAATAATATATTAATAGAAATGAGTTCAAATAACTATAAGGTATATATGTGAATTTATTATGAGGTAAATAGCTCTATGCTAATGCATCGGACTGTGGATCATAAGGTCCTCGGTTCGAGCCTCACATCCAACAAATTTTCGAAAATTTTCCCCACAAAATTGCTCCTGTAACTCCTCTACCACTAACATCCTTGAAGGCCGTAATTTGACGGCTGGTAACCACACTTCATGCCCAAAAACATATCATAATATTGAAACCTGCTTTGAGCAGAGTGCCACACCCAGAAAAGGGTAAATGGCGTTATGATATATTTATTTATTTTATTTATTTAAATAATTGAACAATTCACTGATAAATTTTTACAAATAAGTGTTAGACAAAGAAGGGTGGCCTTACAACATCTATCTGTCTCAGGCTCGTTTTTCGCTTCCATAAAAGCCTAAAAGTTAGCATTCCAGTATTATTATATTTCAATGTATACGACTTGAAATTAAATTTGTATGACTAGTACAAATGGACTTTCCTAGATTATTTCAATTAGATATGGAATTACATTCTTTTTCCTTATTATTACAAGTTTAACAATTACTTCTGAATCATAATAATGTGCAATAAAATGTTATTTTAATGAAAACGTGTAATTCTTTTGTTTGTTTTGATTCCATGTAGGAAAACAGATTTTAATTTTTAGTGTTACAAACATGTAAAAAATAAATGCGTCAAGTTGACAATTTTTGCACTAAGATATAGAATTAACCAGTGTCGTATTTTCAAATAATTATTTTGTTTTTATACTTTTATTCATATAATTTATGTTTGGAATGTTTTGGTTGTAAATCATATTTAATCCTATTATAACGAGGAATTTTTATTTCTCGCGATAAATCTACATATTTCTCACAATCTAAAACTATTCTTGAAATTTGATACATACCAAATTACTTACTGATACCGAAAGTAAAATTAGAATGTAAATAAAATTTTTATTTCTTTTGACGTGTTTCTAAAAATATCTTCGGAACATGTGTATCTATTACTGATCTATAAATGTACTAATTATCTTGTTTTAAAATCTAAAAATATTCAAGAATGCTCTTGAAGTACTCGAGTTGAACTGCTGCTAATATTTGGTTGATCCCACAATGCAATAACATCTAATTGAAGTAAGTGAAACCAATTATTCAAATGAATTAAGTAGATGAAGTATGTTACTGTTTAATTAGGTTAAATCCGTTTTATTAATAGTTAAGAGTTTATCAGCATCTCAGATTGTTAGATATGTACATAAAAATAAACGTAAATTCACTTTTTTATAACAATATTATTGTAAATTACGAAACAACTTGTATTCTCCATTCGTCATTCATTTCTTACCGTTAAATTACTTAACCATAAATTATGTTCATCATATTATTGATGATATAGCAGCTAATCGCGGTATTACCGTACTTTGTTTACTGCCCTGTCACTGCAAATTCAATTCAATTTAATTAGTGTAGGCTCAAGTGAAGAATGAAATAACGCGAAAAAAACACTACTTTTAAATTAGATAATGTAATATATATATATATATATATATATATATATATATATATATATATATATATATATATATAATTTTGTAAATACATAAACAAATCACTCTTAAAAATCCTATCGACGTGTATGTTACGATCCAAAAGGGTTTATCAGAACGTTTATAGCGGTGTTTCTATTGTTCGAGAAGTAAGTTTCGTTCCAGGTATAAAGCGAGCGGCATTCTATGAGCATCACAGTAAAGTTATATCTTAAGTTTCTGGTAGATATATTTGCTGCAAAGAGCAACGAAAATCCAATACTGTTCTTGCAAATTTTAATTTATTACTCTCTCATTCTCAATAGGAGTATAGTGTGATATTTATGAAAGATTGTAAGCATATTTTGAACCCGGAGTGTACAGGCGACACGAGCGGTTTCTGAAGAAACATTTTAGAGCTGAATGTCATCGTTAACCTATTTAAATTATTTGTTCCTTTATTATTTTGAAATGAGTTAAAGTCCATTTATTTTCAAATATAAATATGTACATATATTGGGTATTATAAAAGAAACAAAGTAGGAACAAGTCTAAATATTAAACGTACGAAAACAATTCTTTTGGAATCATGGATATAACATATTTCATCCAAATCCTTTTGAAACTGTTAAACAAGTTTACTGTTTAATACTGGAGCGAAAAGAAAAAAAAAGGGGGTTTTTTTAAGCAAAGAGTTGCAGCGGGATGATCCGCGTAGGTTATAGGTACTTTACTTTTACTTGCTACTTTCCTGAAAATTGAAATTGGATTTGTCAAAGGATATATTGAAACAAAAAGGTATAACAGTAGTAACTCTTTATTGTGTTCTTCCCAACTTCTGTAATACTTCTACATAGCTTTCTTTTTCTACTGGAGTTATCTAAAACTGTTTAAAAAAAAATCTATAAAAAAAAACCTAGAAATATGTTCTTTGTTAAATATAACAAAAACATGTTTCTAATTATTTTGAATTACCATTACTTATTTTAGTAATGAAGTACAGCACCGTTTTTGTGTTTGTTCAATAAATATATACATATTTACATAATATGTGCAGCATTTAAAATAGTAGAGTTAGACAAATTTTGACAAAATAAATACTAAGAACAAAATGAACGATACCTGTGGTTTAAACGTTCCAACAGAACTGAAAGCTGATTTTTGTTTATGTTCTTCACTAGCTACATCTATTATTCTACCACTAATTTCAGGGAATACTGGGTTATATCTATTTAAGTACCAAGTTACCATTTCTGCATCATTAATATCTTCCCTAATAATTTTAAAAGATTTGTCTCTTAAAACAGTAAAACCATCACCTCCATTCAACATAAATTGCGTTATCATTAGTCGGTACTCTTTATGAGGCAGCACTCTTTCGTATTTAGGTACTGAACAAGTTCCACATCTAGCAAAAGCTGCCACAACTCTAGATCCAGTAGGTTTAGAACTATCATAAATTAAATTAATTCCAGAAAACTGCAGGTATTCTCCTCGAGAGGTTTCTCCATTGCTACGAAGACCCGTTTCTAACATTTGTATTAAATCTGTACCGTTCAAACTAA
Source organism: Poecilus cupreus (assembly GCA_963942605.1). Taxonomy (NCBI): domain Eukaryota; kingdom Metazoa; phylum Arthropoda; class Insecta; order Coleoptera; family Carabidae; genus Poecilus; species Poecilus cupreus. Next base: position 3,621,330 of record OZ012718.1, read on the forward strand.
TTCCAATCATTCGATTATCAAAAGGAAGAACACCAAGAAGATCTCCCCTGGTTATATTTCCTCCCTTTAAGGTGGCATCAATGGAGTTTCGAATTCCTCCACCATTTTGAACTGCAATTGGAGTATCGGTCCAGTAAGTACCACCATAATAATATGATTTGTATGCTACGAAAGCATCGGCTATCAAATTACCAAAATTACATTCTTTCTTTCTACAGTCTGAATTATCTAAAACAACTTTGGTTCGACCCATAACCTGTACATCTAAATCATTAACTGCTGGTCTGTATTTTTCTAAAACGTCCAACACATCTTTTTCTTCAGGAACTGTTGAATTTAAAAGCATCGGTTGTCCTTTGTACTTTTTAACATCACCGTTTTCATCTATGGTTATTTTAAGTTGTCCCATATATTTGGTGTAAGCATAAGCTTGAACCACAGGGACTTTTTTGCCGCTAGGTTGGGTAATCTCAGTAGGGTACAATCCTTCTGGTACTTCAATATCTGGAGGAGGACCATTATACAAGAAAGTATTAGTATGTCCTCCAATAACTACATCAACTAAAGGACAATCCCTAGCTATGATCTTATCCATTTCAAATCCAGAATGTCCTACAGCTATAATAGTTTTAACTCCCTTTGCTTTCAACTTCTCGGCTTCTTCATTTATGGCATCAACTTCGCTTATGAAAATAACTTTTTCTGTTTGTGATATGATTTGAGTCTCCGGGGTGAGGTACCCTATAACACCGATGTGCAATCCTCCTACGGTAACGACGGTAGATTTCTTTAAGGATGTAGCGGCAAGGGTTGGTTCTTTGGAGAAGTCCACATTGGCGGTAACAATTGGAAATGTGACAGCTTTGAGGAATGGAACCAGACCTGCGACTCCGTCGTCGAATTCGTGGTTGCCAAGGGACTGAAACCAAAATGTGCAATTGTTTAAGCAAATATTACTAAAGAGGTTGAAAAACATAAGTATATCATTAGGTGTGGCACTCTGCTCATAGCAGAGAATTACAAATAAGTTTATATAGTTGCTGCATTTTACATTTTAGTTTCGCGTTTATTTCACAAGCAAAAAAGTTATAAAAATATTGCTAAATACAACATAATACGCTTGATAATATTTTAAATTATTTTAATTAGGTACCCGTAATACACAATTTTCAGTAGTAATATTCCAAGGTCATTGATTGCGAAATTAATTTTCACAGTCTATGATCGAGAGATATTTTTACGAATATTATTTTTATTTTCATACTCATACCGTGAAAATAACATTTTGAAATAAAACAATTATCATTTTAAAAAATTGTCAGCAACAGAGTTACTTTGCAACAATGACTGATACCACGAGCACTATTTTTGGGTATTTTAAAAGAAGTATTTTAGCCTCGGTTTTAGCACTGTACAATGTAATACAATTCTTATATAAAAACAATTTTTATATATGTAAATTTTTTTGTAACTTCTATTAGAAGCATTATTTCATAAAATAATTTTAGAACATTGTACAGCGCAAAATCCGAAGCTTAACACTTATCGTAAAATATCCAAAAACAGAGCACGTGGTACCAGTCAGTAATTTTTATGTGGATTGGTTACTTTAACTCATTTGATGTAAAATAGGTGGATTTGATTGGTTCTTATTGTCTAAAAATTTTCAAAATAATATTGTAATGTACCTAAATAATTTAAATAAATTATAATAATTTATTATTTTTATACATATATAAATTTAAAAATGAATCGTCATACTCATTCAACGGCTATTAAAGTTAATAGGGCAATATGTTTTCAACTGACAAAAACTCTGTAATAAGTTTTTTATTATTATTAAAAACTTGGAACTTGAGCCTGTACACGAAATTTGAAACCTTATAATTTTATGTTTAAAAAGAAAACTAAATTACATCAGTAATTTCTGAAACCATATAATTGCCACCTAAGAATAAAATTAAAAATAAATTAATAATCTTTATATTTAGGTATGCCATAAAATAACAATAATAATATAAATTGCTTATTGTTAAAACAAAACTTATTCTGATGACATTGACAGTAATATTATCTTTTTAAACAATACGTATTAGTAATAAAATATAACCTGCGTAATAAGTAATTTTATCATGATTTATAATGCATTATAAATAATGCTTGTGTCTTTATTTGATTTATTTAACAACAGTGCGCAACAGGTTATTCCTTCTTGAAATTCGCGATACAATTGTGCTTTTAAATTTCAACCTTTAGTTTAATCTACAGATTAATGGCTTACTACTTTATTAGGGCAATTAATATAATCCTCAAACTAATTTTCTTCTGTTTACGAGCTTATAGACTACCTACTTTATAACTCTAATACATATATAACTCCTTTAATACGTAGTAAAAAGAAGAATATTTAATTATTTGTGTACAGGTTTATATTACAATTTTCCTTATTGAAATACTGATTATTTGAAAGTAGCTAGTAGCAAAATAATATTTTATAAAAATAATAATTATAACCTACATCATTTTTATTTAAATTTGTTTTCAAGTTATATAATTGGAAAAGTATTCTAATAATAGGTAGCAGTTGCAAAACTTTAAAATAAGTATAATTATTTATTTTTAGAATAACTACCTATAATTATTTATCAAACAAGTTTTTGTAAACAATTATTTATAATAATAATATGATTCTGCATGATTGACAGCCAGCTAGACTATTTTGTTAAAAAATATTTACGATATTTTCTTGTAAAAATTTCAATTTTGCAACGACTCGATCTACCAATAAATTTCAAGAGAATGTCTAAGAAAATACTATACTTGTACGCTTCTCTCCTTCGGCATTTTATAAATCTTTCACCTTTACAACAAGCTGCAGTTCATAAGCTGCACATTCTATGTCAAGGCGTTTAATGCATAATATAGAATAGCATTTTTATCTTTTCGATTACATCACAGTGCATTTACATTTGACAATCAATGATTATCATTGGAAAAAATATTTGCATGCTAATTGTAGCATAGATGAATCAGCATTATTGTATCTTATGCATAACAATAATAAATAAAAGAATTATAATTATGGTAGTAAAGTGACATCATGTAATGGAGATTTAACCCAACCTTATGGATGCAAATTTTAATAGTGTACCATTACGCTATTATATATTTCTGGGTGTGGCACTCTGCTTAGAATTCTGTCAAATCATGACCCCCAAAGATGCCCGTGGATTGGAGGTAACGACGGATAATTTTGTAATTGTTGTAGGTTCTAAGAATCGAATTGAGGATCTTACGATTTAGTGAAAGCTTTTTCAAAAGAAAACCATTTATATTTTCTGAGTTAAGGTCCGCCATTTTGTACAGCGGTAGCCATAGACTAGTTTATTATTTCCTAAAACAGCTTTAGATTTATTTATTTATTTAACAAAAAGAAATTAACTCTGAAATTTGTCATTGCATCATTACAATATTTTTCTTTTTTGTTTAATATCGTGAAATACTAACATTTAGGTAACTAATATGTATTTTTAAATTCTGACAACTTTGGTATTTACACTTTTGCTGTAAAGTGAATAGTTATTTTACAACAATATAAAAAAAAATAGCATTGAAATTCCTATACGCCACATTTCAATTCTACCCCCTTTATGAGTAAGAGAGGTATTGTGATGGGTCAAAATTTTCGGTAGTGAGTTTTCAATGCATTCCATCAAGCAGAAGTGGTAGTTTACTTAAAGAACTGTCAGGTCATATAGCAGCAAATAAACGAGTTAGAGTAAATTTTATTATAATCAATAATATTTTTATCCAATACCTCTCAATAAATGCTCTATAACTATGGCGATTTTAAACAAGGAAAGTAACATATTACCCACTAGTAGGTATAATTTTGAGAAAAATCACTAGTAAGTATTTTTTTATTTATAAAAATAATAATAACACGCAACACCTTGGTAACCACTTCGATTAACATTTTAATTTAAAAATTTAAAGCACATGTCACTGTCAACTAACATTTCTTTTATAAATATTGAATTTATTAAGAGATGTTGGATAAAACGTTATACTTCACAAGTGGGCAAAGTGGAATTGCCCACTCGATAAAATTGCCACACTAAGCCTTCGGCTTCGTGTGCTAAAATATCTCTCGTGGGTAATTCCCTAATTTGCCCACTTGTAAAGTAAATAACTATTATTTGAAACATTTTTCTGAATATATTTTTTTCAAGACCGGGAGAGTAAATCGGTTTCTATGATATCAAAATCATGACAGAAACAGCCAATTTCATATCTACGGAAGATATGTGCACTTTCTCTCCCGTCGTAAGGGAAAGTGTCCAAATAATGAGAAAAATTTACAAAATTAAACAAATCAAAGGTAACTAACATAAATAATGTTACAATTCAAATAAATCGAATTACATAGTAACAATTATAAATATTGGGGTCGTGAAACAATGAAAGAAATAGTATATACACCCCAGGAGAGAAGGGTATTTTGTACTATTGTACCGTTTAGAAATTAAAATTTTCGGAGTTATATATTTTTTTCGTATTATTAATTAAAAACATAAATAAATAGCATAATGTATTTATGAAACGTCAGGTAGCTGTTGCGACAGGGACAGAGATGGCTGTGATAAAAAAAGTACTGTCAAATATTTGGTTATAATTTTCATTATGCATGTGATCTGCATTAAATCCAATAAATTATTATCAAAGGTAAATAAATAATAAAAAAATAATATGTTTGTTTTCAGGTTTCTAATTCAAGTTTGACAGATAAGTCCGTAAAGTATAATTTTGACATAAGAGTCTGTAAAGTTTTAGTTTAGCTACTATTTTGGCTAACTTCGCAGAGTGATATCGTGTACTTTAATATCGATTTTGAAAAAAAATTAATTAAATTTAATTGACATTAAGATGTCATACAACAAAACAATATAATACAAATCAGATAAAAACAAAACGTGACAGAAACACCTTCGGAATTAAATTCCTTCTTAATGAAACGTCTGATACATTTGTGACAATGCATGCTAATATACTAGCCCAAAAGATAGATTACAATATCTTATTACAAGAACGAGTCGTCCTTCGTTTTATGGTAATAACCAACATTGTCAATGCACATACAAATTATTTGCCGTGACTTTATCGTAAAACGAACTAGTGACAAAGTTTGGCTCGGAATGCTAATTTATAAACAAAAGTTTTGTTTTTATTTGTCACTTTTGTCATGGTTGGAAAACCACATATAAACAAGAATTAATTATTTTTAACACTTTCCGTTTCTAGAAAAATGTTTGTTTACAGGAGAAAGTGCATTAATTGTCATCACGGTTGAACAGAACTTATATAACGAAATATTTTTAAACTGTTTTAAATTTATAATATTAATAATTATTGGAGTTTTTTTTTTCTTTAAGTTATTACGTTTCAAGGATTCTTTTTTGCGACCGCAACATAAATTAGGTTTAAGTAATATATACAGATGATAACTAATCTTGTATTGGTTGGGTCAAATATTTAATTTATTTTTTTAAGAGGACGTTATGTCATCATGATATTTGGAAGTATTTTTAGATTATACGTATTAATTTATTCATGATCACACCTAAATATTTATATCCAAAATAATATAAAACCCATTTTAATCTTTCAAAAAGTTTACTCTTTGTACAGATACGGACGGCTGTAATATTCTACTTCGTCCATCGTTAAAATTCCAAAGAAAAGACTACTTTTTGTACGATGTACATTCCATGAACTATTATGAACTTTTTACAAAATATATTTTGATGCTTTTGCTTTTAACTTTTTTTGTGACTAAAAAGAATGTATCGTAAACATTTCTACTATTTATTACACTATTACTAATTATTTTAATATTGAATGGAGCTCTGTTTCATTAGTATTTATTTGTGTCATTTATATGATAATGAATTTATAATTATCAGTTAGTATTGGCACTTCCACCAAATTGCCTTGAACTTCAAGTTTATCATATTTATTTTTAAATTATTATAAACACAACTTCTAAGTTTATAAAGAACCAACATTTTTAAACATATACGAGCTAAATTCATATGAGTTCATCAGTATTAAATTTATAAATAATGTTTTATAAAAGTTTAAATAAAAATCAAAACACGGAAAGAATGAATTTTTAAAGCTGCATTATAATAATTATAATATTTCGTTGCTGGGAAGACTTTCTAGCATCCCAGATTTATCCCAAATAGAAAATTAGCAGATTGAAAAAAAATTGAAAACGTTCTGCAGGGAATATCGAAGAAATGCGACACACTCTGAAGAAAATTTGGGATTCTTTCGCCCGAGAAGACTATCAAGAAATTGTGGATAGAACTAAGTAGTTTTAAAAAGTGATGATGGCCTTAACACAGTAGTAAAATATATAAAATTAAATAGAGCAAACTTACATTATACAACAAAAAAAGTTTGCCAGCTCTACAGATTTTTAATTAAGTTTTATTTAATATTAAATCTACATGAAAATGTTAGAAACAATTGTACAATTTTGTAAATATAAGATACACTGCAGTATACTTGTCTTTCAACTTTTGAAAAATATTAAAACGGAAATTTAAATCGGGCGAACTGATATGAATTATGACTCATAAGAATAAGCACATGAGCAATATATTACTAAAATTTTAATGGCATAATAACAATTGTTATAAGTATCTATCAATAAAAAAATTAACTTTAACAGCGGTTTAATCATTCATTGAGTGATTATTGTTATATTATTATTAATATTTTACAAATAATGGTATAAGCTTTTAACAAAGATAAATAAAAAAATATGGACTATAATAAAATAATAATCGGGTCATATTTTAATACTCATATCAAAACCAGTGATAATTTTTATATGTAGTGTCATAAAACAGATATATTTTTTATCTTAAACGTTTGCGAAAAATTTGCATTAACCTACTTTTTTATTTTATGTTTTAATATGTATCTTTATCTTTCATACGTTTAGTCACACTCGAATAAAAAAACAGTTAATAATTTTCTTATGGAATAAATTAAATTATACCGGGTGAAGAAAAGAAATGTGACGAAAAGTGTTGTTATGTAAATGTTAGTAGTTTACGATATATCAAATTAAAATTAATATATATTAGAAAATTAAATTTATAAAAATGACATTTCAGAAAACAGATTTATTTATTACAGTTTTGTATTATTTTCTGTAGAATTTGCGTAGATAATTGTAATGATATAATGGAGAATTTGAAAACTCATTTTTTTCTGTTAAATAAATAAATCTAAAAGCGGTTTTGCTTTATTTCTTTCTGTTAAATAAATGAATCTAAAATCGGCTTTGTTTAATTTTTCATAGCTCTGTTATAATTTTTTTTAATAAATATTAATTTTAATTTCATTGATATATCATAAAATACTAATTTTTAGCTAACCAAATTGACTTTATTGCAAACATATTTGAATACTGAACAGCTTTTGTAATTATAATTGTTGCTGTAAAGTGAATAGGTTAAAATTTACGGTTATATAAAAAAATATAGCATTGAAATCCCTATATGCCACATTTAAATTTTTCAGCCGGTATATAAAACAGTATATTATATATTCAGGGAGAGAAGTGTATGATTCTTTCCTGCGGAGTAAATTGAAGCAAAAGCCATAAGCGAGGGTTATACAATACGACAAGGAAACAAAAACACTTCTCTCCTGCGGTGTATATACTATTTTTTTCACAGCCCCAATATTATGATGGTTTTTATGTGTTTAAAAATGATTTGAATTGTAATGTAATTTATGATAGTTACTTACCTCTAATTTTTAATTAATTTTGTATATTTTTCACATTATTTGAGCACTTTCCCCACGACGGTAGAGAAAGTGCTCATATCTCTCTAAGATATAAAATTGGCTGTTATTGTTATGATTTTGGCATAATAAAAACCGAGTTTTCTGCTTTATAAAACATAAAAAAACAAATGATATTTCTAATCCTAGTTGTTGGTACAATAATAATGATATTTATTTGACATAAGCTTCATAGACAAAAAAAAACAAATGGCTTCTCAATACAAAATATGAATTTAGCAAAATAAATACAATGAAAACAAATAATAACAAATTAAAATATACAGACAGAATGTATGTATGTTTTAAATAATTTAGCATTAAAAATTACAGTGCTTAAATTAAACAAATAACAATAATTTGACTTACCGCAGCATCAGGATTCAAAATATTCAAAAACTCAGCAGCGATCTTCCACCTATGCACTGTAAACCACGCCGTTCCTGTGTAGGTATCCCCCGCGTTAAGAAACACCACCGGAGGTCCTTCCCCGGTTTCCGCCTTCTCCCTAGCCTGTCGCACCACGTGAGCAACACGTGCGAACCCGCCATAACACCCCTTACCCCTATTCTTATTCGGACACGTCCCTGAAAGCTTGCTCGTCTCCTCGAACCGCGAATGCATATCATTGTTGTGCAGGATGAGCAGGTCTACATCAGCGGCCACGACGGTGATGACGGCCACCACGAGGCCCAACTGCAATGCGATCATCGCTGCGTCGGTGTGTTAGGTTAGAATGACGGACCGCGACTGAATTGTGAACGATTGTTGGAGTTCCTTGGGACTTATATACTTGATAGTAGTTAGGAGATTATGACCAGTGTTTCTCAAAATAGAGAGAAAAGAGTGAAGGTGAAGGTTGTGTTTTGCGAGAGGATTAACTACCTTTGTGTTTATCCGAGATTATTGGTGTAAAGGCTTTTCGTAGAACCTAATAAATAAATTTTGTTTACAGTTAGATTCTAAGCATCATAATTGACTGTATCTTTGTTGCTACAATGCGATTAGGAAAGGAGATCAAATTAGTTTTGTCTTACCAGATAATCTGATGTGGATTGCAAATGTCACTTTTAAATATGTCGTGTCATTTGTTTGGCGGAATACAAACAAAACATGCGAAAGTTTAATCACAGGCGTTTAGATAATAGTAAATTGCTGTTTGTACATTATAATTTAGATTTTAAATTTGCGGTTTACCTCCTGGTTCATTCTGAATTTAATAAATTTGAAATCTGCTAATCAAGATTAGGCTTCAAATTTTTACATATGTATTAAACAACAACAAAATAAACTTAACTTGTCATATGTTTTGTTCTTCAATCAAAGATATTAAATTAATATCATATATAACTCTCCGCATCTATGTTGCAACAATATTTTATGATGACAAATAAATCAATTTTACTTTTGTCACAGTTAGTTTTTGTTTACCAGTCAAGTTGATTGGATGGATTTACAAATTTAGATTTAGAATATAAAATATGATGATATTTTTAATATACAACCAATAAAGGCTCGCTTATGTACCATGTAACCTTATGAATTTATATTAGCACTTAGATTATACTTATAATTAAACTTAATCCGATTCATGTACTTCTCAGATATTGGTCGGTGTTGTTACGTAGGATAAGCCAATAAGAGTAGGCCAATAAAAGCATTAACTACGAAACAGGTACCTGAGTTTTAAAATTAATACAAATTACTTGAAATAATACAAACATGAAAATGAATAGTTATAATTATAACTAATATTTTAATAAACTTTGTTGCTTTAGCAATAAACTTCAAGGAAATAAACTGTTATGGGCACTACAATTCCTCCCGCCATAGATATCTGATCAAACAATGCAGGAACACGGAACAACACTAGCAAGAAACGCTCATCTTTAAGATATTTCTATGTATTTTTAATTTCAAAATTAAATTTCTAAATCTAAATTTGTAAATTAAAACCAATATAAACCGGCCATAAGAGGTAAACAAAATTTAACATTTTAAAATATCACTAAAAATATACAAAATGTGATGTGTCGTCAATAGCAACACTTAACCTCTGCAAATTTTACTTTTTAATCGTTACAAAATATAAAATAAGCTTCAAATAAAAAGTGTAGCCAATACTATTCCACTTCCAGGTAATATAAATAAATTTAACGGTCACTTAAATTTATTTTTAAAGTAAATTTATTTATAAATGACAGAGAATTTGTAATCGTTACTTAGTAGAACATAATGAATATAAGATAACCAACAACACCTAGTTTGTACACAAATTATTTATTTATATGTGACGTACGTTTCGTCTGTTCAGACATCATTATACACTTGATAAAATAATAAATAAATATATTTTGATGCCACTGAGCTCATGCATAATCCCCGATGGCATTATATTAATTATATTCCGAGTTCCGAACAAATTACACACAGATTAAGGAAATCTGACATAAAAATAATTAGTGTAAACAAAAATAACATTGGTAAACTCCTTTGAAATAATAAAGAAAACCCCAATAAGTCACACGACATAGTGGTAGGAGTTTTAAACATCGCCTGAAGAAACATTTAGACCTCATACATAAACAAACGAATAGCACGGGGTTCTCCGAACATTGTTTTGAAATTAACCATAATTATGATAAGTTTAAAATTCTGCATGTAACCGGAAAGTGATTAAGGATGAATTGTTTAGAAAACTTAGAGATTTGGAAAGCAGTAAATTATGAAAAATACTTTGTAAATGGACAGTTAGATGTATCTACTTCCCCTCTCTTATATAATTTGTACAATGAAAAGAACTACATTCGTAAATTACCTAAGTTTCTGATGATGTACAAAAGAATGACATATATGTAACATAAATAAATAAATATAGTATATTATATTAGGGATTATGATAGTCATTTTTTTTATTATGAAGATGGGAGGCGGACTAACTACTATGGTCATATGGTGCCTCATAAGTGGATGATGATGAATTTGTGTGAACACAAACGACCATGCTCTTCAGTGGGATTCGAACCCACGACCTCTGGCGTGCTAGGCTAGTGACATAGCCACTACGCCACCGAGATCGGAAATGATAGTCATTATTAACTAAGATAAAGTGAATAATTCATCCGAGTGAATAATGACCATAATCCCGAATATAATTTTATGCAGTGCAATTTTCGAAATTTAATTACGAAAATTTGTCGGCTGTGAGGCTTGAACCGGGGATTTTAAGATCCACAGTCCGATGCGTTACCACGGAGCTATTTACCTGATTTTAATTTGACTGATTTATCGTGAAATACTAATATTTAGGTCTTATTGCATGCATTTTAAAATTCAGAACAACTTGTATTTACACATTTTCTAAAAAGTGAAAAGGTAAATATTTACAGCAATATAAAAATAATAGCATTGAAATTTCTATATTCCACCATTCAATTATTCTACATCCTGTTATGTGCGGGATGTAAAAACCAGTCATTTACAATTGTGTATCGCGTACATCTGTGTCAGATTTTGTTTTTATGTAATTTACAAACGTCAGAATACATAGTTTATTACTGTAAAAAGTATCAATGGAAAGAATTGTCAGTAGCAAATTATATTTGAAGATATTTATTACAATTTTTCTCATTTATGAATAGTCATATACCAATTAATTTCATATTTTTAAAAATAGGTATTTATTGCTCCAATAAAAAATATAAAAGTAGTACCTTTATCAGGCGTGCAGATGGCCATGAGTTTTATTAACATATAGGTCGATTATTGAAAGTAAAAACTTGATTGTTCTCTGAAAACTCAATAATTAAGCTATACCCACCTATTAAATACTCTTTATAAAAGATTTGAAAACACTGATACAGAATTTGCATAAACCGATAAAATTATATTATAATATAAATATTTTCCTGTTTCTTGTTATTTTTTTTTACAATCTTTTACTGTATATCAACTGTCACTGATTCAGATAAAAATGTATTTTTAGAAGTAAATGTTTAACAATTGTTTATTTAAAACTGGGTTTAACAATAAAGTAATTGAGTATTTTCCGCGTAAAATACTGTTGTAGACTTGACAAGAAATTACTAAATATTTTAAATTATTTACGTCAATAATATTTAAAGTATGTGTCAATATTGAACAATATACTGTAATCACAAGGAAAGAAATCTAGGAATTGTCTCGGCGACTCTTCGCACGTATTAGAAACAAAAAAATATAGATAATTAAATTGGTTATAATAATAGTAGCAAGAAGATTCAGGTAGAACGGTTCTTTGTACGGTCTACATAAAAGTAATGTAAATTTGGCAACACTGAATCAAACAATTGTTATAGCAGTCATCAGGTAACTAGGTAAATTAGTACGAATATTAAAATGTCGAAATAACAAGTAATTTTTCATTTATTTTTCAAAGAATACCTAGTTATTTACTTTACAAGTGGACAAAATCAGGAATTACCCACGGGAGAAATTTTAGCACACGAAGCCGAAGGCTGAGTGTGATAATTTTATATAGTGGGCTCGACGACAATTTTTTCTCCGTACGCAAAAGAGTGATTTCGCGGCCTTGATATACAAATAACTATTATCTACGACCGTTGTGAAAAATGGTCATTTTAACGGTTGTTTAGCAAGTTAAAAGTGTCACTTTCTGACACTAGTAAGTAACATAGCAACGTGCTAAAAGTGATTTTATTTTAACATGTTGCCGACGATTTGTATCAATAACTCAACAAATATAACCCTACCTGTAAAAATATCATTCTACATTTTTTAGAATTTACTAATACACTAGGAAGATCGAAGATAAAATTTTGCGTAATATACATGTTCGTTCGTGGGGTGGTTTCATTCAGCTTCGCCTAGTTTCACAAACTTATCCACTTACTCATAAAATGTCACTTTTAACACTTATATCATAAATAACTATTTTGTACAGGTTGGCATATGTAATAAAATTAATAAAATACTTTTGAAGAGTTTAAAAGTTAAAGTATTAATATTAAATGATTAGTTACATCAACTCAATTTTACGCAATCGTACTTGAAAACTGATATTTCATAAAGAAAAAAAACTCAAAAAATTTGTTTAATACCAATTGCATATTTACAAAAATTTGAAGGCATCGCGTGGCTTTACGAATGGTCGAACAAATTTTTTGCAATCGAATTGTCGACGTTCTACCTGAAGCTTATCACCACTTTTACAAACATCCTGTATAAAAACTAAATAAAATTACACATTTTCATATCATTATTTTCTTTATTTTCAAACGTTTACAACAATTAGTTTGAGAACATAGTGTGTTTATTTCCGAATATAGCAAAACATTGTTTCAAAACTTCTTGGTTATCTAGTATCTCCATAAACCTCTTCGGATCCGAGCTCTCATAGTTTTTCGCATTTTCAATCAAATGCGGCATTAGCTTCTCCGCCATTTCCCTGCTGCAATGTTGCAACGCTGTTAATTCTTCAACGGAAACCACAAAATTTTTATTGCCTTCCGACAAATCTTTGTACAACGGCCAGTCATTTATACACGCTTCACATTCACAGTTGAACAAATATTGCTCTTTTAAATGCGTTCTTCTTTCGTCACGTACTGTCAATGCGTGATGATAGCTGCAATTAATAATGTTTTAATTGTTTGTAGACTATTATAGAGTTACGAATGACGTATTTATAATTGTTTTCATTCCTTACCCGTAGTTGTCGAATAATTGTTGACCTATTTCTATGGGCCGCAAGGCTCGTAGTATCATTGTTGTACCATGGCAATGGCGTACGACATTCGGGGAACAAGAATGATTTAAAAGGCTCATAAATCCATATGCACCAGCGCCTATTTCTACATTATCATAACCTTCAAAACACAGACACAAAATTATGAAATCAGTATAATTTTAATTGTCTATCTAAATAATGATATTCTTTATTTTACTTGGGTTGAGGTTCTGTAAAATTTTTGTTTCAAATTAATACACGTAAAACTTCGTAAGGAAAAGAAGTAAATAGAAACAGTAATTAAATAAGAACTTAAAACCAAACATCTTTTCATGTTTTCTTATGAGTTCTGAAAGTTTTTTCAACTATAATATCCCTAAGCCATTGATAATTACGAAATAATTTTATCACAGTTACCTTCAAGCAACGTTCTTGAGTATTTATCTATGGTCGAGGGATATTCGATGAGATTTTTTGCGATAATTATTTTTTTTTGTTTATTAAAAAATTGAAGTTTCTGCCGTTATAAATCCATAGAATGTCAAAGCTTATTAGAAGTTATTTAATGATTAAATTAAATGGGGTCAATTTGGCCCCGCTTAGTTACCCACATAGGAAAAAAGGTTAGTTATCCGAGAGTTAATTAGTTTAGATTAGTTATTAAAACTAGGAATGTATATTTTTCGCTTTTTTAGTTTCTTTTTTCGTTGGTACAATTTTTTTTTTTTTTAGTTTTTTATTCACATTGCTGTATCTTTTTGCCTATTCAATGTACAGCAAAAGTGTAAATACAAAAATTGTTCAAAATTTAAAAATGCATGCAATAAGGCCCATTTGGTTACTTAAAAATATATATTTAATGATATATGAAACAAAAAATAATATTTATTATTATTTACACTTTGCGCATATGAGACATTTCATAAAACAGTTTTCGATACATTTATTTATTTAACTGGAAAAAATAATCTCTCATTCGTCATTTTATCATAACAATTACAACATTACTTTTGCTGGAAAGTGAATAGGTGAAAAAATACGTACAGCAATATACAAAATAGCTTTCAAATTCCTATACGACACATTTCAATTCTACATTTTATATACCTATTTGTTTTGAATTATAGAACTTTGTTATTAAAACATTAATTCTACTAATACTTATATATTTAAAAATCTTTTTTACCTATTTTAGCTTAATGTGGAGTATAAAATATAGATTGAAAAATTCATCCTCTACTTGCACGAATTTAAACTGTACATTTCAAATCAACAATTCATTGTTGTAATCAACAATAAATATAATTCTAAGGCATTATTGACGGTGTAAATATTTTATAGCATTGTTTGGCAATATTATGAAACAAAAATTAATTTGTTTCGTTTTTGCGTTGTTCTATTTTGAATAAAATTAATGTTGTTTAAGATAAAATTGTTGTCTAAAGTATTGAAAAACTTATTCGATAAATCTTTTATAAAGCATTTTTAGTAGATTTATGAAATAGAAATAATTTGTTTATATTCCGTGTTGTTCTAACTTCAATGAAGTTAAAAATAATGTATATCTTGATCAAATGAACATGCTTAATTAATATGCCTCAAATAAATACTAACAATAAATCACTCGAATTGTATATGTATTAAAAAAATTATAAAGCTATAGATGGACAAAAAACAACAAACAAAAAATGTTGATTGCTTATTCATAAAAACTTAACATTTGTTAAACAATATGATTGATTATTCATAAAGCATACAACAAATTTAATTGATATAACCTTAGGAAATAGGAAATTTAAGTCACGTATCATTGAGGGTTCTAGAAAATAATTACAAAACCTGTCTTCCTTATACGTCAATGGAAACTTACCACTTTCCGCATTTCCTTGCAATTCCGAAATTTCGTGCATATTTGACGGCGCAGTCTGCAAATGCCTTAACAATAAATCTGCAGTGCATTTCTTTACCGATTCAGAATCATTTCCATCAAATTCTTCAAAATAATCAGTAAAACTTAACAAATGAAAAATAACAGCTGCAACAACAGATCTCGAGAATAAATCATTGATGGTACGATGTTCTTCATTTGTTATTAAATTATGTATTTCCTTATATGAAGCAGATTTATAATTTTCTAAATCAACTTCGATTTCGAAATTGTCTGAGCGCAAAATTTGAGAGAATTCATTTCGCGCGCAAAGTACAATTCTCAAAGCCAAGAGTTGTAGTTTAGTGGCATCTATCGAGTGAAGCGTGTCCAAGAGAGAACACTCATATCGATGATATAGTTCCCATGCAGCCTCTCTACATTTACTACTGCAGTATAATGTTAGAGGACACTGTAAACATGGAATTAAGTTATGTGAGACTCTCAAGCAATTATGACAATGTGTTAGATAAAATTCGTAAAGAAGTACTTTAGTGTATGGATTTTCAATTGCTATAATATCTCCTGGTTCTATTTTTCGATGCGCGACTAAATGGCGTCCCATAACTTCAGTATTTTTCATTTCTATACAATCAGAAGCACATTCCATAACTTTGTTTTCCTCTCCTGTTATTTGTGGAATTTGAGTAAAATATTCTTCATCTTTAGTTTCTTGTTCTGTTACTTGTTGTTCAGCTTTTTGTTTCCTTTCGTTCAGCTTTTGATATAAATGTTCTGGGTATTCATTTTCAAATGCGTTTTTGATATCCTGGAACAAAAATGTTTGTTTAAAACAAATAAATTGGTAAGATATTGATTATACAAACGTTTATGCATTCCTTGTATAGTTTATTTTCGAATAAAATTGCTGATCGGTTTCCGTAGGCTAGCGCTAAAGTTTGTGGAGTTTTCGCATAAGCAACACTTTTATTGTAGTGTTTCATAGCAGTGAAATCTCTTTTCAACGCAATATAAACATGGTTTCCAAATTTTCTGCGCTCCTCAGATTTCTCGTCGCATTTTTCTACATTTATTAACTTGGGCAGTAGCTTGTGCTCTTTAAGTATATCATAAGCAAAATATACCCTTTCAAAATTTGAATTTAACGCGCGAAAGTTAACTGTCATCGCAGTCATGTCACAAGAGTCCACCAGAGCCCGCCGCACGTCCGAATGAATTTCATTCAAAGAGAATGACTCATGCTCGATTTTGGCGTCACCAGACATTATGAATACAGTATTATTGATTAACAGAACAGTCAAAGAGTGAAAATGTCACAATACGCTACTTCATTTCTCCTCCTGAATCTCGGTTCAGAAATGTTGTTTGTAGTCTCTCAGCGGCTGCAAGCACAAAACATATCTCAGGATCGTGCTACACATGGTACTCTATATTTAGCTGGTATTATTAGCACTTGAGCACAGAAATGCCGGTTTTCAGAAGCACTTGTCACCAATGATTTATTCACAATACATGAACAATGCACCGTAGATTGCATGATGACTAATTCGGGGCAATTTTACAGTTCTAGATGAAATAACTTCGTCACTTATTAATCAACAAATGATTACTGAATTATTAAGAATTGACGAAGTATACAGTCACGAAACAATGAAACAGTTAATAGACGATATTGCTCAATCCTCTATTATGAGATTGGATCCTATAAGTATGGATCGCCTTTGGGATTTAATAACTATGATTTTCAAATGGCAAGTTACTTTGTCTCAAGATATTCTAGGAATAACTGCCCGGCATCTTTATGAAATTGAAACGTTTACTACCAATCCTGATACTCAACTACAGCTCCATCGAATTCAAAATGTTGTTGACAATTTCAACAAAATTTTATCTACCGATGAAAAAGTTGATTTGACTCAACACATCTTAATTTGGCTGCATAATTTTAATGTAAGAGTTTCTCTTTTATTAAGACTCGGGTTTCAAAAGCAAGATGGGAGTTTTAAACTGAAAAATTTTGATGCTAAATACAAAAGTTTGTTGGAAAATATGGGAGAAAATATTTATGCCGCAACTAAAAACATAAATCTAGGAAAAGCTCAGGAACCAAAGATTGTTACTCAAAAGTCTGAAAAATATGAACTAAATACTATGATTAACCAAATACTCGGTGAAGATTGTCAAAATAAAAATGTTAAAGAGAATGCTCAATTTTTTAAGTTGTCTTTATGTGATTCATATGAAGGAACCGAAAGTGAACAACAGGAAAATATCAACATTTACTCAGAAATAGATGTCAGTAGTTCAACAAGTGCACTTCAAGATATATTTGAAATAAGTACAAATGAAGAAGAAACTACTTCAAATTTACATGATGAATTGTTAAATATTATTGATGAAGCTTGTTAAAAAATATAACGTATTTATATTTGTATTTATGTAGCTTTTTTAGTAAAAATATAACGATTTTTCTCATTGAAATATAAAATTATTTGCTCTGGTGGTGATATCCGGAACTACGATCATAGCCGGCAGTATTGCCAACTGAGTTGATATTCTAGTTAATTTAAAGTTATTTGAAACGTACTGTACTATTGGTATATTATATTATACATTTCTAACAATATATAAAATAGATATGCAAAATTTTATTTTGAAATTAATATTACCACTATTTGGAACAACATTACGATATAAATTTTCTAATGTTGAGAATAACAAGTCGATAAAACTAATTTCATTGCTACAGGTTTGGATATAAAAGTAGTTGTCAAGGAGTACGTAGTTGTCATTGAAAATTTTATACAACCTTCGTATTGTCTTTCTTGAGACTAACAATATTGCTTTTCAATGAGAATAAAATTATAAATTGAAATATGGCATCTATAGTTACTAAACAATGTCTTCTATTATCAAGATTATTAAAACACAGTGTAAACGAATTGAGTGTTATTAATCAATGCCGGCATACAAGTACTAAATTATCAAAATTAGTATATTCCCAATATGGCGATCCAGTTAAAGTTGTGCAAAAAACCGATGAAGTTTTCGAAGCAAATTTACAAGAAAACGAAGTTTTGGTTAAAATGTTAGCCTCACCAGTAAATCCAGCGGACATAAACACAATTCAAGGTAATGCACGCACTGTGCTGCCATCTAGTCTATCAAAACGAAATAATAATTGAAATATTTCTGTAGGAAAATATCCTGTGAAACCGCCACTACCTTCTGTACCTGGAAACGAAGGCGTTGGTGAAATTGTAGCAGTTGGAAGTCAAGTTCGGAATTTCAGCGAGGGCGACCATGTTGTTCTACTTACAAACGCTACAGGAACTTGGCGTACTCATCTTGTTATTGAAAATAATTTGCTGTATAAAGTTCCAAAAAAATTAGGTTTAGTTGAGGCAGCTACTTTAACTGTCAATCCATGCACAGCTTATCGACTACTACGCGATTTTGTGTCGTTAAAACCAGGTGATTCGGTTATCCAAAACGGGGCAAATTCCACTGCAGGGCAAAACGTTATCCAAATTGCTAGGGTGTGGGGATTTAAAACAATAAATATTGTGCGTAATAGAAAAAACATTGATGAATTAAAACAGTATTTACAACAATTAGGCGCTAATTACGTTCTTACTGAGGAAGAGTTGCGCACTACAGATATATTTAAATCTGGAGAAGTTAAGAAACCAGCTCTTGCTTTAAATTGTGTTGGAGGCAAAAATGCTCTAGAAGTTTTACGTCATTTATCACAAAGCGCTACTTTAGTAACTTATGGAGGAATGTCCCGAGATCCAGTTATAGTTCCTACAGGACCTCTAATTTTTAAGGATTTAAGACTTAGAGGATTCTGGATGACTCATTGGTCTCAGGTTCATGCTGGGAGTCCTGAAAGAAACGAAATGTTTGAAGAGATTATATCCATGATGACAAATGGGGAAATTCATGGACCTGCTTATAGTATGGTCCCGTTTGATCAATATCAGGACGCTCTAAGGAATACTATGACAATTACAGGAATGATTGGGAAGAAATTTATTCTTGATTTTACCGCAAAGTAAATTGTTATGTAATTATATGGGGTAGTAAAATGTATATCTGAAAATAAATTACAATTGTCATAAATGTAATATAAATATTTTATGCACATGTGATATGCTTTTGTTTCTTATGTAAATCGTAAATGTTGATAATAAATATTATTTTACAGGTAATTAATAGTTCTAGAATTTTGTAAATGGTTGAACTACGTATTTTTTACCTTTTGACATATTTTGTAAAGGAGGTATGCAAATCGTGTTAAAAATTTGGTTGTGATTTTCAATGGCCGAATAAATTTTAGGGTCCCTAGAAAACGATTTTAATAATTACGCGATGATGTCTTTGTGTGTGGATCTCTTGAGTTACGGTTTCTCAAAAACTAGTGAACTGAAATTTTTTATTTTTTGTACATATCAATTGTATTCCCTTTGAAAGAGCTGATTAGTTTTTGGTGATAGTTCAATAACCGAAAATGGTAGTTTACTTGAAGCCCTATCATGTTATTTTTAAATATCTCAGTAAATTATGATTCAACGACAATTTTGTTTTAGAATAATGTTTCAAATATTATTATCTACAATTATTGTTTGAAACATTTTTCTCTTACTGTCACCATTTACAAATTGCAACACGTTACAGAAAAATTATATTTTAATATTTTCGTTTAAATCTGCTAACATGTGCATTAAAAAAAACCAAAACAACACTTGAAAAATGTCATTTTTTACATGTATCATAATTAAAAACTATTTTTTTTAAGGGATCAGCATTTGGTCCGTGTTCTTGTATTGTTTGGTAAGAAATCTATAACGGGAGGTATTGTTTTGCCCACAGCAGTTTATTTTATTTTATAAGTCCTCTTTAGATTGATTATAATATTTAATTTGTATTTGGATAAATTTTTTGAGTATTTAAAAGTTAAAATATTCATTGGCAAGCAATTTACAAAATACAGACTGCAGGAATTACAGTGTAGAATATAGAGATTTCAATGATATTCTTTAATATTGCTGTAAATTATTATCTATTCACTTTACGTTTACAGCAAAAGTGTAAATACCTACAATCAAATTAAAATTAATATTTATTAACGGAAAAACTCTCATATTCGCCATTATATTATTACAATCTTCTACAAAATATTCATAGAACACGTGTAATAATCAATAAATCAGAATCTGATTTGCGAAATATAATTTTTTTTTTATTTTCCTTAAATTAATACTAATTTTAATGTGATTAATGTATCATGAAATACTAATATTTAAGTAAATATTACATGCATTTCTAAATTCTGTACAACTTTTGTATTTTCACTTTTGTTGTTGAATGAATAGGTGAAAATTTACAGCTATATTAAAATATAGCATTGAAATCCCTGTAATCCACATTTCAATTCTATACCCGAGCAAAATTACCACACCTGCAACGAGTATTTATCGATTCCAGTTTTAATGGAAATTATATCACTCATTATAATCAAAACTAGTTGAAATTCAATATATAGTTAATAACGATATGTTTTTTTAAAACGTAAGAGAACTTCAATATCAACTTGTTTGATGTAATTTCTTAAAAAGATTATACCAAGGTTACTACTTTTTTTGATTATTGTATACCACTCATTTAGAAGATCTTTATTATTTTTAAAACATGTTATTCGTTCATTTCAAATGCGCATATAAATTAAATTTATTTCTGAGGTCTGGCAATTATTTAAAATAGTTTTTAGTTTTTCATCCTATATTTACGAGAAAATATTTACATTAAATACATGTACTTTTGAAGGTGCTCAAATCGGAAGAATAATTTTAATTTATTTATAAACAAATTAACAATTTTTATCAATATCAAAGATTCAAATTTATCGCTCCAAGTATTTAATTACATATTTATTTATTTGTTTAGGTAGTTCCAGAAAATGTATCACATTTCCAATACAATGTGAACCATGACAGTCCGGGAACTTTCATCAAAATGTTCTAAATGAAACCAATGAAGAATTGAAGATGAATGTCGGACCTACCCATTGATTTTAAGAAGTTATGCATGTAAGATTCATTGAATTAATTTTATACTACTTCAAAAAGTTCAAGTTTATAGATTCTCCCAAGTATTATTATTTTCACACTTTGTTTTTAAATATTTTGAAATCAACGCATCGGATATCTCTGCATACAAGCTGATCAAGGCCGATTTTAATATAATTATTTTGTATTATTGCGAGCATCGGTCTTTTAGCAAGGCAAGCACTGCGACCCGAGTATAATGCTAGCCGTGTATATTAAAATATTTTGTATGTTTTATTTCAAGTTTCTAGATCTTTTTTGGGATTTTAGGGATTCCACGGGATTAAAATCATGTACGAGCAGCTGATACTCCGAACTTCGTAATCGACATGGCCAAAGACATTTTAAAGAATCTTTGAAAACACATCTAAACATATTATTATATATTTAAAACGTATCAAAGAAATCTACATATTTCCATATGAACTACAAATGAATATTTTATTTTAAAAATAGGCTAATGAATAAATTCTTATTTCACAAATTAAACTCATAAAAGTTCTAGCTGGTTTCATTAGAGTTCATTAAAATAGACTTGAAAATAAGCAAGCGTGGTTATCTACGCTGTACGTTTACTGCTGTTGTTTTGCATTGTAAGTATAGGCTTGGTTTGCGGGACGTACGTCGCAGCGTAGTTGAGCCGTCGAAGTCATCAGCATCCCGGCGCCATTTTGCCAGCCAGTTGGCTGCCGTTCTCGAACTGTGCGGATGTGCTTGACATTCGCTCCGCGTATTTTTCTCTATGTCCACACTATGTGGGCCATCATATGTTAAATTCGGTGCTTTCGTTTCGTGGGGGGTGCGTATCGGGTTTCGGGCGAAGCGCTGTCCACCTGGACCAACGTAGTGCGCCCCAAGGCAGCCAATTTAAGCGCTTATTCGCGATGGAGAACCGGGTGCACTGGACGGATTCCAGTCGGGCCCCATTTGGGGAAGCGAGTCTGTGTTAGCGTGTAGGTCTTCACCTTTTGGGGGATCGGGGGGAGTCCCCACCAATTGTGGGCCCTGGAGTCCAGGGGAGGTCTGATCCCCTCGTCAACCTGACGGGTAGGCGTGAAACCTTCAGGTCTCGCTCGCGTAACTAGGAGCTCCCGGAGTGGGTCGTCGACACGGCATATGTCGAACGTTTTTGCTAACTTGACAACAACAACACCGGTTGTTTGTCATTAGAGTCATTGCGCCTTAGTTTGTAAGTTAGCTACAATTAGACAACCACTTAGGTAGGGCAAAAGGCAAGAAAGAAGTCAAGAAAAGAAACCATCATTGAAACCAACATTGAAGCCAACGATCGCGGTGTGCTGTGGGATGAATGGTGTGCTGTGGAATGAATGGTGTGATGTGTATTATTGCCATAACTTGTTTTATTGAACCATTTTAATGCCTTGTATTTTGAGTTTATGTTCCAGGTATCATCAAACATTAACAAATATTTCCTAACCCCAACATGTATGTTTTTTTCAGGTTCACAATAATTCCTTTATCTAATACGTTGTTTTTATGTTTATAGGGACTCGTCGACAGCGTCACCGGAGGCTTTCATCCGCGCCTAGCTTAACATTATGTAAAGCAGGTCAAAGTTACCCAGCAGCTCTGCTGAGGTAGTGTGAAATAAAGCGGAAATTATAATAAAATTTATAATTTAACATGTACCATTCAACAACAAAAATAAATTATCTTTGTTATATACTTTGTAATTTTTTTACAGCACCTTTTCTACAAATAAATAAATAATTTCCCATAACTTATTTTATTGTATATTGTACAATTTTACTGCCATGTATTTTGAGTTTATGTTTCAGATTTCATCAGACAACAAATATATACTAAGCCCATCAGGTATGTTTTTTTCAGTTTCATAATTATTCTTTTGTCTAATATATTGTTTTTATGTTTATAGCGACTCGTGAACAACGTCACCGGAGCCTTGATCACCCTTCAACAGTGTCTTCGAAGCCGATCGTGAGTAATTTAATTTTACAGCAGTTCAATTTCATTAATACTTAATTTTTATGTTTACATAGGACCTCCATGTACCTGGAACCATATCTGCTGCTGCATCATCTTCGTGGTCAACTTCACCAGAGTCAGTAACAAGACGTCCTCTTCTAGCAACATCAATGTAAGAATATTATTATTATTGTCGTTTATTTATACTTGCAACAGTTAAAATCTTAGTTTACAAAAGTAATTTTGTAATACAAATAATTAGTAAATTTATTTTTTTTAACAAGTATTGTTCTAATTCCAATTGTAATTTCATGTTATGTTTGCATTTGTTGTTAATTTGTTTTTGTTTGTTACAGGTCACAATTGCTATGGCGAAGAGGCCACGCACCTGCTTCGGGCAGTAGGAGGAATCAAACCAGGAAGCTTTGTAATTAAAATTATAAACATAAATTTATTATTTAAAAATGTATTTCACTATTAAAATAATTTAACAACAAATGAACATGTATCATATTATAATCAAATTTTTATAAATTATCATACAACCATATGTGAACAGTAATATAAAATTGTTAATCTTTTTATATAAATTATAAAAATTTATAACATTTTAAGTAACTTCGTCGGTCTTCTGTTCTACAGTTGGAACATCCCGGATGAACTATAACTTCGCCTTAGAGCTACTGATATCCCTACGCGATGCTGGACTAATTTTATAAGAGTTCCTGTATTTATTAATTAATATGTTGTAATAATAAACTAAATATTATAACTTGTATTTATCCATAGAGATAATAAAGAAATTATTACAGAAATAATATGTTTCATTTACTTTGCATAACCAATAGTTTAAAAATAATATTGTCACTTATTCAAACGAAATTGATAATTTAAATTTATTCTTTTCCATTTTGATACTAGTGCTGCCATCTCTTAAAAAGTAGATGACCTATTATACGTTGCGATCCTCTGTTCCTGATGGTTTCATAATGTATAAAATTCCCGGTACGCTGAAGAAATGTGATAAGCAATAATCAACCTTAAGTACATATTACATAAGAACTACGAAATTAAAAAATTTCAAATGTGAATTACCCCAAATTTAACGGTGAGCGCCAATTTTCGAGACCGCCATTGGAGTTTTTAGGGCCGAATCTATAGGAATCCACTCTTAACTCGATTTTTTTGGGTTTTTGCCAAAAAAAAGTTGGACTTATAGTCTTGGTATTTTTACGATAAAATATTGGGGTAAAAAAATTGAGATAAGGGCGCTACACCCTTCATTAGAGTCTGTAGATTCCGAATCTGTGATTTAAAATATCCTAGGGTTAGTATTTCTTGCGTAACTCGCATTTAACTTTTATATGTTATGACCCACTGCTGACTTGTGGTTCGTAATATATGTCACTGCTGACTTTTCGTTCATAATATATAAAATTGCCGGTACGCTGAGGAAATGTGACATGCAATAATGAACCTTATATACATACTACATAAAGAACATAAAATTGGATATGAATTACCCCAAATTTAAGGGTGAGCGCCAATTTTCAAGACCGCCATTGGAGTTTTTAGAGCCGAATCTATAGGAATCCACCCTTAACTCGATTTTTTTGGGTTTTTGCCAAAAAAAAGTTGGACTGTCTTGGTGTTTTTACGATAAAATATTGGGGTAAAAAAATTGAGATAAAGGCGCTACACCCTTCATTAGGGTCTGTAGATTCCGAATCTGTGATTTAAAATAGCCTAGGGTAAGTATTTCTTGCGTAATTCGCACTTGAAGTCTAAGAAACGTATCTGATGAACTGACGCCAATGACGCGGAATGAATACTTTGACGATTTTCAAAGTTTGTACCAGGGCAGCAAGGATTGGAAGAGCACTTTTTGGGATAAGAATAAATCGTTCATTTTTGCTATAGTTGGCAACATTGATTTTTTCAATGTTGCCAACGATAGCAAAAATGGATAATTATTCTTGTCCGAGGGCTCTGCCAGTCTCTGCTGCCCGGATACAAAGTAAAAAATTTGAGTTTTCAGCCAATTAGCCGGGGGTCTTCTGATAAATATGACGTCATTTTCTCATTATGGGAAGACACTAACCCTTAATTTAAAATGATTTTCAATAAAACAAGAATAGGGAATGATTAATATATGACACACAAGCATAATTTTTAATTATTTATTGCAATAAATAGAGCATCACAACAAAATTATACAAATAAACAATAAATATTACAAATAATACAACATGAACATTTTTAACTTACCAATATCTTATTAATTCTTAATAATAATTAATATATGTTATATTTCCTAACTGTAATTAATCTACATTGAGACTTTTGACACTAGACAATTTTATCTCAAATAGTTTCATAATATTCAACAATAGTAAAATGACCGCCATAATGGAAAGAACAATATTTTTAAATCGTCTATATCTTTTAAATTAACGATAATTTATAAACAAATGAGGCACATCCTAACTCTATAATTAATTTAGAGTCGAACATTTCAGGCTGGACATTTTTAGCTTAAATAGTTTCAGAATAAACAACAATAGAAAAATGGTCGCCGTTATGGATAGAACAACATTTTTTAATTGTCTGTATCTTATAAATTAACAATAATTTATAAACAAATGAGACACCTCCTAACTCTACAGTTAATCTAGAGTTGAAAATTTCAGACTGGGCATTTTTAGCTCAAATAGTTTCAGAATAAACAACAATAGTAAAATGGCCGCCTTTATGGATAGAACAACGTTTTTTAATCGTCTATATCTTATAAATTAACAATAATTTATAAACAAATGAGACACCTCCTAATTCTACAATTAATCCAGAGTCGAAAAATTCAGACTGGACATTTTTAGCTCAACTAGTTTCAGAATAAACAACAATAGTAAAATGACCGCCATGATGAATAGAACAATATTTTGAAATCGTCTATCTTACAAATTAACAATAATTTATAGACAATTGTGATTGTTTCTAACTCTACAATTAATCCAGAGCTAAAAAATGGAGATTACAAAATTTTAGCTTAAATATTATAAGAATATACAACAATGCAAAAAATTCCGCTATGATAAATAGGTGATTATTTTTATATCATCTATATCTTTTTAATTAACAACAACCAATTAACGTATGTGACATTTCGTAGCTCTGCAATTAATACAGAGTTTATAATTTCATAAAATTAACGAAATTACAATTTCAAAATGACGTCATATCAAACAATTTTATTTCACTAATAAGTTAATAATGTTTTGCTATATTTTAACAAATCTAATAATTCTTAATACTAGACACTGTGTTCCATCCATATTTGTCAGAATTGACGCCATAACTTTAATAGTTTTTGACATATTAACAAAATAGAAATAACTCAGTACGACGTCATATCGTACATATTTATTCGTCAATGTATCAAATATTTTTTACAAAATATTAATAAATCTAATAATTTTTAATGTCATAATTCTCAAGGGATCTATAATTTTAATCACTGATATAATAACTTAAATAGTTTATAAGAAATTAAATAATCTGACATTCTTCCAGGTGTGTAGACACTGATTCTTGACGAAGATGCTGTTGCTGATTACCCGAGGAACCCAGCGTAGGCCATTGTCATCAATGCACCTTGAAATTATGAATCAAATATAAATAAATAATTATATAAATAAATATATTGATTAAAAAAAATTGAAACTAATTATTAATGTATCTTGGATTAATAAAATTACAACATTTTGTAGTATGAAGAAGCTTCAGAACAATCTTCAAATTTAACAGTTTCTGGGCTGTTCTATAACTGTATAGAACTATTATTACGGCCACAGAAGATTTTCCAGATGGTTCCATTTCTCAGATGTAATTATTATTGTAATATAAAAACTATTTTGAGTTTATGTTAATAAATAAATAGGTTAAATATTTATTTTGTTTTATTTACCTACGTCCTTTCGCTATTTGAAAGTCAAGCAATGTTTTGAAAACTCAATTCCTCTGTATTCTATATCAGTTATGAAATCATTCTTGCACCTCGCCCCGTAGAATCAAATTTGATAGCTGGTAGCTGTAGATCATGTTGGTTAATAACTTTTGTTGTAAACTTGCAACATTCACATTTGAATGAATGACCTGATGATATATTTATTTGACAATTCGACTACTGTGCTGAAAGAACCCTAAAAGCATAAGAATTGCCTATTATAATGTGTAAAACCAGTCTGCAGCAATAACTAGGAACAAAATGACAAAACAATAACAGTTATAAACAATACGTACCGTATATGGGAATATTAGGATATCTTCTCTATTTTATAAGTACTCCTGGAGGTCCCTGCAATATATTAAAGCAAACTGTCAATGTTAAACGTATAGAAATACAACTAAAACTTTTAAATGTCATCAAACTATAACGAAATTATTAAACTGCACAGCCATTTGCAATGAAATGACATTGGTAATTAGTAATAACAGTTAATCAGCAGATGACGCTCGGGTATTTAAGACAATAGCATAATTGCAAAATATATACAATAAAACATTATATTGCAATTGAATTCGCCCTGAATCACACTCTGCTCTACTTTCCGAAGATTTCCACAACGTTATGAAATAAATTATTTTAAATCGTATCGATTCAAATTTAAAATGAAAACACATTGCGCCGAATCCAAACTATTGATTTTTCAATATAGTGATCGTCAATGCGCATGAGCACCAGAGAATTTATCTGCTGTGGAATTTAAAATATGTGGAAATAGGGCACTTTGTCAGCATAGGAATCTAGTTCTAAATTTAATTCTCTGCGATATTTATTTCAAAGACTTTTTATTAGGGCTGTACTTTTTAAAATAATCGCCCATATCAAAAAGGGCTTTTATCTTGGATTACAAGGATTTAATCAATCGATACATATATAATTGAGATATTTGGTGGTATATGGCAAAATTATCACCTTTTAAAACAGTTGGAAATAATGATTTTTATAGACTTTATTGCCATACTAGTGAGTTCACAATAAAATTAATCGGTCGCGGACATTCTGCAGCCGGAATGTGCGGACTCAAGATACTGTTTATATTTTAAATATTTCTACTCGCATGTCGTTTATTTATTTAAAATATATTAACATGTATATTTCTGAGTGCAAGAGTAGCAAGGTTTAGACAAAATCAAAAGTTTTAATTGTTTTGTGTAGTCATATTGGAAACAATTTATTTTTTTTACATCAAAAGATATATTTAAAATTCATAATGTGTACCAAAGATAGAGACTAAACATTTTTTTTTGTTAACTTCCAAAACAAAAAAATATTATATAGGTACTTTTATAACAAATTGACGAAACGAATATTAAAAATTAATGTCTTTAATTGGAATCTGAATATATTTCTGGGTACGATAAAAAGGGATTAACAAAAATTAAAATATATATTTATTGGTTGGTAATTTACTTTATTTCGTTGACGATGTATGTATATTTACTGACCTCGTAACTTGTTTCCTTATGTTGACGATATTTGTATTTTAAGTATATACAGTTTAGTTATTTGTATATACAACATTTCTATTTGAAATGTAAAGGATCAGCCTCCTGCGTTGACTAGAGAGAGAAGGCTGACCTCACCCCTGGAAATTTCTCCATTACAGGAAAACTCTCAGCAAAACCTGAAAGAGGGGTGCGGCTCCATCGCTGCTGCAAGTGTTTCTATAAACACAGAAAAGAAGATTAGAAACAATGAAAATAAATATTTGAATATTAAAGCTATGTTTCTTAAAAAAATATGCAGAACTTAAATAAAAAGTTTGATTATTACTTTTGAATTATAATTAATTAATTTACTTGTTGATTCTACACAAACAAACAAATAAATGAATAAATAAACTTCATCCTAAGTTTAAGGTTTAAGGTTGATAGTTTATTCCCTTAAAATATTGAAGGAGTCTGACAATATTATGTAAAAAAAAATTATACATATTTATGTATTGAAAAATTACAAAACAACAATAAATATTATTTTTCCTAATATAGGCTATAGATACAATAAATGAAATTCAAAATAAAATCAAATGTTCTAATAATAAATAGAATTACAATAAAATTATGAAACATTAAGTTTCTATAGTAACAATTTCACATCAAACTGTCAAAATTATAACATCAGTCATTTGTGTCCATAAAAATTTTATACTTTTCTAAATTCTTGTGAAAAAAACGTCATGTCGACTGCAACATATGAATCAACAAATTTTAAAAATAAAGTGGATAAATCATGTTTGGATTACCAACTGAACCAATTGAACAAAGCTAAAAAGGCCGAAGTTAGAATGCAGAAAACCATCAAGCAGAGATTTCGCGCGAAGTATGGATCAATTGGAGATACTAAGAAGAATCAAGTAAATATATTACAATAGAATATTGTATAACTAATGCTGAAATACCCTTTTAGCACGTGTTGTACATAATTTTTTGACGACCACAATTAAGTAAAAAAAATAGAAGGTTAACATCATTGTTATCTCAACTCACCAAAAATTATGTTAAAATCTGATAACCATCTTAATCTGCGTAAATTCATCAAAGTATGTGCAACCGTCAAACTTTTAAATATAAATTTTTAGGTTAGGTCGTTCAGTTATCGCAGCGTGTGATAAAATCATATCACACAGTTACGGACGAATCGGATTGGCTAACGAGCTTTCATATCAGCTGTGCTAGTGATATGCAATGACCAACTTTCAGTAATAGTTAGCGTGTGAATTTATGTACTTTTTGTAGTGGTCGTCGAAAATTTAAATTTCCATTTTAATTCTCAATTCGTAATTTAGTAAGATTCTTACACTACCCTACTGAACGTCACAGCCCAAAATTCTAAACAAAAAAAAATAGACAAAAACTGTCACAGTGAACACTTCGGGGTTAAAATTCTTCACATTTCCGATCCACTACACATGACGTTCGCCGGTGCTTCTCCCAGCGGCGGAACGAAAATTTAAACAAATCACGAAAAATTCTTATTTTACATGCACAAAATTATGCTTCATAATTTCAATTACAATATAGTAATAGTATAGTTTCTATAGTAGAATTTAAATCATTCGGACAAAACTATATTGTTTTCAGTTGAATGTTTTCGCTTGTACGACATGCTAACTTTTCTATCAAAAAATTGATCTGAAAAATTTAATTAAAAAGCTATTTTCTATTCCGCCACTTTGTATCATATTTAAGTCCATGCTGAATAAATACGGTAGTCAGTGGTTTTGAGGAAATAGAACTGTTTTAATAATTTTTGTCAAGAAAAACTTGTAATAGGTAATTAAACTAAGCATTACTTTTTTGAATTAGGCAAATAATAGATATTTAGTAAAATTATTAATCTAGTAGTGTCAGATATTTTTTTTGTGTTTGACATTTAAGAAAGGTTAAACTACATCAATTTTAAAAATTATTGGCTGCTATTCACAGGTCTATTTTAAGAGCTACTAACTAGGACATTTTAAGGTTTAACACTGTTGCTATGAAAAAATTGTTGATCTGCAAGGCAATCAATTACGTTTGCTACATAACAGTGCTAAAATTTAAAATATCCTAGTTAGTAGTCCTTAGTATAAACTTGTGAATAGCAGCCATATTCGTTCATATTTCATAAAAGTAAATAAAACGATGTACCGATGTACGATACACGTTTCATAACTTCAATTTATGATAGTCTATCGGTTATCAAATTCGGCTACGTTTCGTGTGATAACATATTTCGTATCATGAAATGAATGTTTATGAAACTTGTACCGTAAATTACCTACTATTACTATTATGTTGCGTTGTAGATTATTTTTCTTTAAATTTGAATGGCATGAAGAAAATTGATATTTTCGAAGGGTGCCTTCTTTCTGTTGTTTAGTTAATGAGTTGTTTATTGTTTTTTTTTCAAATTGTGCAAGCTGTCATTAAATACATCAATCATTCTAACAGGTTATTATAAAAGAAATTATTAAAATAGCATCAAAATAATACTTCTAATAATTGTGTAATTATTATTACCATTACTAAAAATGTTCTTCTTTCATTATTTACCAAATAAATTAATTTCCTTGTTTATTTCTATAGGTCTTTTTTCTTGATCATTATGGACTAGTCCATCAAGAACCTTTTTATTGTCACCAAACAATATTATAAACAAGTAATTATATAATCGAACGGAAAATTCTAAAATTCCCTAAGCTTTTTATCTATTGATCTCATGTTAAATTTTTGCGCAACCAGCCGTCAAGTCATGCACCCCGAAAGTATAGAGACAACTGGTTTAAAGTTAAAAATGCCCTCTTTATAAAAACCGTTGTTCTGCCACTGCTGTCGCGCCGTGACGCGGCCCCTATATCACACACACAATCGAATGTATCACACACACATACACAGTCGGACGCGAGGTATTCCAAGCCCAAGTGACGTGCTCACCAAGGTGATTTGACAGGCAGGAGATGTTCGCATGTACCAGACGCACAACCCCGGCTTCTGTTACCACAGGGACGGACAACCCCGAGAATCGGATATCGCCGCAAAAGCCGTGGAGATCGACCGGACCGACTACCAGGTAGGAGAGAACACAGGGGCGTAATCAGGGGAAAGAGATTATACTTTGTACAGTATTAAGGTGTACATCATAATTTTTCAACAAAGGCAATTAATTATTCCTTTGATTGTTTAGTCAACAGATTACAGAATAAATAAAAAAATTAAATTCCAACTGTCCGCTTCTTAACAATGAATTCATCGAAATTTTTTATTTTTGAATTTTGTGAATTTTCTTTACTATAAAAGTGGTTAAGGTATTTTCCTGATTACGCCCCTGGGTAAATGGGAATCTATTTAGTTTTATTTGAATTTGTATGGCTGAATTTATAGATTGGATGAGTATCACTGCATTTTATTTTTTGGGGTCACTATGGGTTTAGGATGCTCGATGCAGAAAAAAATACAAAGTTTTGTTTTATTCAAAGACGAAAAAATAAATTTTCGGTTGATATCACACCGTAAGCCGTCTTAAATTTTTGTTATTTCAAATTTCACAACAGAATATTCAGTAATAATATAACAAGAGAGTGAGAATAAATTGAAAATAATTTGACAGATCTTTCGAAAACTTGTTGCCAGGCAATAGCCACGAAAGCCCGTAGGGCTTGAGTGGCTATTGCCAAATGGCGACAAGTTTGAGAAAGATACTGGAGAATTATTTTCTAATTTACCGAACTCTCGAGTTATATTTAATTAGATTATTTTTTGATTTCAACATCAGGCACGTCACTAAATCTATCTTTTTTGCTCATTTTTACTTGTGTTGATGATATCTATCTGACATCTGACATCTGTTAACAAAAACAAAAAAGCTACAGAGAAAATTGCCGGGAATAATCACAAGAGCATTATTCTCAGTATAATAATGACAGGATTGGTTAAAACGCAGACACGTGACATACAATAAAGCATTTGATTGGTTTAAATAAACGTCAAGAGATAATCACTTTAAAATTTTCCATTAATTTCTTTAAAGAAATTGTGTAGTTTTGTTAATTATTTTGTAGGAAATAATGAGCCTCCTCTTCACAAACGGAGAACTAGATGTTCGCAAAGTTTTATGCCTTCATGTGCTTTCTTCACATCCATGCGAAGCTTTGAAACCCCCAACCAGGTCTCGAAAACCCCTGATGAACTTGATAAGTACCCAGGGTAAATCAGCTTTGGAGAAGCTTATTCTACGTTCAAGGTCACGATGTGGAAGTGCTGTTACGAATTACATATTACCTACCTACATCTTAAGTAAGTTTATTTCATTAAAAATTGTTTCTTTGATCATTTATATCATTGATTACACTTATCTAAACGTCTGGTTTTAAGCGTGCATTGCACGATGAAGTTTTTCTTTTTTAGTGACTGTAAAAGTTTTCTCTCTCGCACAATGACGTAAGTATAAGAGAGATACATGAGTCGACTTGTCACGTAAAACTTACAGCACTACCAACTGTTACCAACTAATTGAAGTGCCTGTCAAATGTCATTTGTGTTTATGTTTTTGATGTTACAACGTTACAAGGGCTTAATTATTAATAAATTTACAATTGCAAAGTGGAGTAAGAAATATTTGAGAACTTAATGGATATACCTTTAAAAATTTCATGTGGTGCAAAATCAATAAATAGAATTATGTTGGTATAACTGAATTTTTGACACTTGGTGGTTTTAATTCACTAAAAACTTGATCATGTATATAGACTAATAAGTTCACTTATAGAGTCAATTTAAAATCACTTGAAAAGAAAAACTTAATGCTTTATACAGAAATAAACTGTCACTTACATTTACTTTACAAGCAAATTTATTTGTTTTTAATAGATGCACATCATTACAAATTATTACTTACTTAACATTACTGTCAAAAATTTGAATGATTGTTGTAAAATTAGTATGGAAGTAAATTAAAATGAGGTTTAAAATTCACGAAGATTTATCCGAGTGAATCATGACCATAATTCCGAATATAATACTATACTTTTTTTACTCCTGTAAATTCGGCAATAACTTTTGAAAATTATCGAAATTCGTTGAAACCACAAGTTGAAAACGTCAACATAAAAATACACAATAACAACTGAATATATGTCAACTGTCAGACGGCCGTTGCTTGGTGATCCACATCACGTCTTTAAAATAACCGTGAATTATTGATTTCTGGCTCTGTAATTGGTCAAGAAGAGTGAATTATGAATCATAATTCACTCTCGTGAATTATGGGTACTATAATTCATCGAAACAATTTAAATAATGGGGATATATTTATACAGGAGTAGAAAAAGTAAATTTATTTGTTTTTAATAAATGCACATCATTTTTAATTATTTTATGACTGGCTTAACATTACCGTAAAACATTTGATTGCTTGATGTAAATTTAGTATGGTAGTAAATTAAGATGAAGTTTAAATTTCTTTATAAAACCGGGCATAAAAATATGTTTCATTTTTTAACCCAGTTAATTTATTACTAATTAACTCTCATTGTCACAGATGTCGTTTTGCAAAGAAAGGATTGATATAGTAATTAAAAGTAGTATCATTTTATTGACTTTCACTACAAAATAATATATATATATGCCGTTTTCACTTGTCTGTGAAAATTGTCCAAGTCATTTGTAATATAAATTACGCGATAAATCTGCTGTATTATTTTCACATAAAATGAAAGTCATATCGTATTATATTTAATATTGAGAAAAATATATTTCTATATAAATAATTTCAAACAGGTGACAGCTACAGAAGGTGTTTCAGTAAAATATGAGGCCTTTCTAAATATTTAAATCATATGGTAATGACATCAACGTTTCAGTAAAAAATCGCATGATGTTTCGAATTGTAAAAATGTGCAAAACCAATCACTTTCCATTTCCGTCATATAAATATCATGATAAACAGATATCTGCTCCATGATAACATGTTAAAAGAGCCAGAGTTAATGATCCTCTAGTATTAATTAAAATTACAACTCTTAGATGTAAATCAAAACAAGAGCAAGCCATCGCGTGGATATAATCAAAAACGCTATTCGAACGAGTGCTGTATACGGGATGGTCGCTTAGCAACGCGGTTTGTAATCAACGACAACATATCGCAATTGGTTCACGCTGTCCTTGAGGCCTTGCAACGCTCCAATCCCAGGAAGATGTCATATTTGATGAGAGTTGCTCAAAATCCACAGCTAGTCAAAGAAATTGTCAATTCAGCGGAATTGCAAACTTTTCTGCACAGCTTAAATGAGTACAACGTACTTTTAAAGTAAGTTCCAATTTTAAAAGATTGTTCATGTTCGCTAAAGATGGCCGAAATGTTTGGCAATTTGAGAATGTTGTATGAAGGAAATAATAGTTATTTATGTATCAAGGCACTGAAGTTCAATTTTTTATCACGAATATGGAATTTAAATAAATAAACCATGTGAGTGATAAAGAGGAACTTCAGTGCCGAGGTACACATTATGTTTTATTTGAAATCTAAAATTCGCAAAAACTGTAAAAAAAATTTCAATATAGATTAAGTTTATACATCTGTCCGTCGTCAATTGAAACTGACAGTCAGTGTTGCCAACCTCGAGAAGTGAAATTATCGTAAATAACACTCAAAATTATGTGTTTTGTCCTCAATTTCGTCATCGAAATTAATTAGTTAATTCTTCTTGCAAATTTTGATTCATGTTAGGCCCAAATTTACTATAGTACATCAATATATCTGACAAAATTATCCTAATTGTATAATAATTATTTAACGTTTGCCAACACTGGGTTGTTCAAAATCGTAGTATAATGGGTTACATTAGTGACGATTTCTGAGCTTTTAATGACGATTTTTGAGCACTTTAGTGCCGATTTCAAACAATAGTTATTTGTCAAACTAGAGAGGAAAGCGCTTCTTTTTCCCCCTCGAGTTCGGCATTTCGAACAAGAGTGGAAGAAGAGCTTTCCTCTCGTGCTAGACACATACAACATTTTTTTCACGACATGTTTCTAAAAACGATTTGCACGGACCTAAAATACAACTGACAAACTGACACGTTAAAAGTTAGGTTATCAGACACAAGGCCACCGCAGTGTTGCCAATGGACCAATCTTAAATATTTTTAATAGGTTGTCAAATTGTGATTTAATAAGAAAAAGAAAAATATAAGACATAATTGTAAGATAATTTAAAGTATGTATATCACTAAAATAAGGGTTTTCAATAAAATTAGGAATTTATTTATAATATATATTTTGTAAATAACATTCATATTGGCAACACTTCTATATTTTCCTCTCTAGAGAGGAACAACACATTTTCCTCACTATTTCGGAAGAAGAACGATGGGGTTTCTTACAATGTCGTGAAAAAACACTATTAATATGCTGTTTCATCATGGGCACTCGATATTTTCCAACTCTAACGAAGAATGTTTGACAAACACATAACGCATGTGTGCCAACCATGGTTATGTCAAAATGACACTTTTTTTGACAGTATACTACAATTATATTTATTTGATATTAAATAAATTTCTATTAAAAATAATTTCTATATTCTAGTTCAAATTCCTATTTCCTGACCCGGCCCTTTATGCATGCTGAGCATCTAAAGATAACAAACCCAACTCAAATTTTGGTTAAACTGGTGAACAGAATTCGAGGCAACGTTTTGAAAGATTCTATGAAGATAGAATTAACTGACAAAATACAAGATTACTTCGAACAAGAATTTGATGACAAGTACAAGGAAAGCGTTATGAATAAGGCAGGATCTGAATCTGGGATTATAGAAGCGTATAGATCTAGGAGTAGAGGATTTAATGCTGAAAGGATGTCCTGTTTGCTTTAGTAAGTCATTTTATTATTGATACAATATTTTATTGACAATATACACAAAATATCACTAAATAAAAAGTGATGGGGCCCTTGATTAAATAATTTCTCACTAATCATGGACACATTTACCATTTATAAATAATTTAAATAAGTCAATAATCATTAAAACTATGCCAAATGCCATCTGTCAAACTCAAACAATACGACTGTTTGTATGTTTTGTTTACCATGGCACTCTCGAAACAGCAAAAATATATATATTTTTTCGCGCCGCCGTCCGTCATTGACACAATTACATATCTCTTAAAGCGGTCGGAAATCATGTTTTTGTCGAACTAGTTCGACAAAAATTGCTAACTTTTCATGGTTATATGTTGGCATCACTTCACTAATTTTAGCTAACTTCTGACGCTAGAAATGTCAAAGTATTACATTGACTTAAAAATATTATGGTAATATATCTACAATTGAGTATTTGCAATACAAGAAAACAGAATATTTATGGATTTTAAACATATTTGTAAGTAATTATAATTGAATTTGCAGTGTAAAATCCAAATAAAAAAAAGTAGATATTTTTGGTTATGATATTGGAAAATATTCATAATTGACATTCAAATATTGTAAAGTTAGCATCATAAAAAATTCCCTGTCATTAAAAAAAATGAGTAATAAATTAAATTTATTTATTAAATTTACATAAATGTTGGCGCGAAAAATCTTGTGTATCCCTCGGTTGGAAACTATTTTGCGAGTGCTCGTATTTGTAGGACTCGCCTACGGCTAGTCCTATCAAAATAAACTCGCACTCTCAAAATAGCAGTTTCCAACCTTGTGATGCAAATAACTATTTTACGTCGATCTCATGACAAAAATGTATCACATCAATAAATTTAGGTTCATTTGGTCCAGTTTTTTATTCTGAACATATTTTGTATTGACACTTTTGTTCTAAAATTCATAGGTAAAGAACTATCGCGTAATGAATATTTTAACATTGCATTTCCTAGGTCCTATAAAAATGTAGTCATTCGGTATAGTGATTATTTAACTATCTTTCGACAAATTCTTAACTTTGTCAAACCTTTTTTTAAATTTTTATTTTAATCATTTTTCAAAAAAAAAACATGAATAATGTTTATGATGACAAATTTGTGAAATCTTTAAAAAAATCGTTTTGAAAACTATTTCAAATTGATGATATATCAATCATTGAAAAGATCTTTCAACAGATAGAATAACGATAATTCATTCATTTAAAAATTAATTGCCTGTCAATCATCCTAAGGTCAAAAACTATCGTTTTCTTTCTTCAAGTGAAGATGATCTCTCGCAGTCACGACACTTTCCATTCTCCGTGTCCTTAACTTTTCGTGCCAGGTTTTTTCTTCACATCCCTTATTATTTTCAAGTGTAATAAGCATGTTGAGTACAGCATTTACTTATGTAAATGTATAATAAATAATAAGTTTCAAGTAATTTTACTAATGTCCACAGTACTCAGACACCATTTAACTGCATTTATCCCATCTTTACATGGTTTTAATTTGAGGCTTCAGGGCATATAATATTTTCAGTTTTTTCTTAAAAATGTTCCTTTAAAGTTCAAGATGAAAATTATTTTGTATTTATACATGTAGTCAGTTCGGCATTGAAAGTAAAATCTTTCTATTAAAAAGCACGTTGAATAATAGGTTTGTTCCAACTGGTCATTTCTGACAAGTTTGTGACATGTTTGTGACAATTTCACTGCGCCTGCGAAAAATGTAAACAAATTAAATTTGCAATATAGACTGGAACGGCGAATGGAATGAAGCGCATGTGCATGCTCATTTTTTGTTTTGACAGCTAACCTTAAATATAAATGTAAATAAAGAAATTCATAAATTTTTCGCTACAAAAAAAGAAATGAAGTTTATCTTTCAAAAGTTATCTTGTTTACATTTTTCGTAGGCGCAGTGAAATTGTCACAAACATGTCACAAACTTGTCAGAAATGATCAGTTGGAACAAACCTATTATTAATAAACCAATTCAAATTTAAAATATTATCTACGATCTATCTAGTGTATTTGTAATTACTAAAAAATGTAGAATGATATTTTGAAAGGTATCAAAGTGTTAAATGTAACAATAAAATCACTTTTAACACGTTGCTTTGTTACTTTTAACACTAGTGTCAGAAAGGGACATTTTTAACTTGCTAAGCAACCGTTAAAACGGCCACTTTTAACAACGATCGTAGATGATAGCTGTTTATCGCGCTCGGGAGTAAAAGTTGGTTTTTATGATATCAAAATATAGATTGAAACATCACATTTTGTCCCTAGGGGAATAATATGCTTATTATTAACTTTGTGTAATAATTTTTACTTGATAAAATAGTATATACACCTAAGGAGAGAATGTTATTTTTTCCTCGGTACTTTTTAGCCCATTGCACCTCTCCTTTGACATAAAATATTAATATCAATAGTTGCTATGAGATCAAATAGTATGTTAAATAAAAATATGTGCTGTATATAAGAAAGTAGTATTGTACCCCACCAGTTATTTTTATTGCGGTTTGTTCTTGAATGTTGAACATTGAACTTAGCAAATAATATAACAGTTGTTTATTTCAAATGCTAATTATTTTATAGTAAAATAAATTAGTTGGTCTGTTATCGAGTGTAGACTATAAAATAAATTTAAGTATCGTTCGTAAAATTCAATATTACTATTACAGAAATAAACCGGCAAATAAACAGATAATATTGGCTATAAAAATGAGTTACATTAAAAGTAAATTATCTCAAATTTCCCGTTGAAAAATATAGAATTTACTACGCACTTACTCCTGTGATATATCTACTTCAACCAAACGCATTAAATTATTAAAAAATCGTAAAAATACTATAAGGCATTAAGGGATTTTTGTCGATTGTTTATGGTCGAAGCAGCCTCGATCAATCGCGGGAATGATCGACCGATATCAATAAATCGTAAATCCATATATTAAAAGCTCTTATGTGTAAGTAGTGTTGCGCATGCGCAGATAGGTTCGCTCGTAATGCGCGAAGCGAGTGAATGGGCGATTACGAGATGTGGGTGTGTTGGTTTATTGCAATGTACAATCGTAAATTTGATTTTTCTATTTCGGTTTTATGCGGTGTACGCATCTAGTTAGGAATGCTGATGCTGTCTTCTTGAGAGAGGCCTTCGAATTTACCGTGTTCAACCCATATGATTATGTTCATTACTACATTGTATTCAAGTTTTTCAGGAACTTACAGTTTTCTAGATTTTTGTACCTTGTCATACGATACGTCTATCACAAAATATTTCCTTCAAATGATACGAATTAATTTCAACATATATTTTTTTTTTTGACGAATGGTGGATTCAGTTCGCATTAAATTATCTCTTTTAATATAAATAAAACTACTGGAATTCAGCCAATATTTATTCCATACTACCTCGATCGGTTTCGAATCCACATACGTCTTCTTCAGAAGGTGGTATTAATAGAGACAAAACAAAACATTAAAATGTGAATAAATAAATAAATATGAACAGCACAACATGGATGAATCTCTTCGTCAAAATTTAAAACAATAAATACATAATAATAAATAAAATATAGTCACGGAAAAATAAAAAAAAATGGACTTTTAAATTATTACCATGTTCTTAGAAACTTCTACAAAACAAAATACAACACTGTAACAAATAAATCTAAAACTGTACATTATAAAAATAGATATATAATGTTAACGGAATGCTTTCTTCCGGATTAATTTTGCTAGTAATTTTATGCTGTAAATTTATTTTATCCAACACCTCTCAATAAATGCTCTATAACTATGGCGATTTTAAACAAGCAAAGTAATAGATTATCCACTAGTGGGTCTAATTTTGAGGAAAGCCACTAGTGAGTATTTTTTTATTTATAACAATAATAATAACACACGACACCTTGGTAACTACTTCGAATGACATTTTAAATTAAAAATTTAAAGCATATGTCACTGTCAAATAATTATTTTTTAATAAATTTTTCATTTATTAAGAAGTGTTGGATAAAACGTTATACTTCACACGTGGGCAAAGTGGAATTACTCACTCGATAAAATTTCCTCACTCAGCCTTCGGCTTCGTGAGCTAAAATTTCTCTCGTGGGTAATTCCTTACTTTGCCCACTTGTAAAGTAAATAACTATTAAATTGAAAATAATAAGTACCGGTAAATAATGTCTTTTGCAAATGATATTTTAAATTGGATATTTTAATTCTGGATAAATTCTTTATATTCAAACCCTGATAATTAGTAATACAAGGATTATAAGTATAACAATTACTTAATTTGTATTGATATAATACGAATTATAAAATAGTGTGGAAAATATTTTGTAGAAACAATAATAACTTTTCCTTTAATCTGACATTGGAAGTATTCTGACTTATACAGGCTGTTTCATAACTTCAGGTACATACGTTAATGGTATATGCTATTTGATATGCTGATTACGAATCAAAAAGAATTTTTTTTTAAATCGCAAAATTATTTTCCATATTTCCCAGTCCAAATTTTTCGTTGCCACTGCCACTGGGTGGATGATTGTTAATAATTATCGTTTCATTAAAAATAATTAAATTTTGTTTGTTCATTTTACTAGTATTATGTAATTTAAATTGTTGATTAACTGCTTCATTGTTTGTGTTTAATAGGAAACCGAATCCTGTGCAGTACTACAAAAAATGTTTTAGGTAAACAACCCTTAATTTTTCGAATTAAAAAAAAATTCTTTTAGATTCGTAATCAGCATATACCATTAACAACATATACCATGTACGTATGTACTCGAAGTTATGAAGGTTTCTTTATACTTTTAATGTAAGGAGGTGCTTAATAATTTTATTACGATTCTTCGAATTTTGATGGACAGAAGTATATAATAAATATTGGCATAATATTCATAGATGTTCAATCGTCAATGTAAAATATTAATGGCTGCTCCAAATGTTGTCGCGGAGTGTACCGCACGCATATACCCATCCGCCTCGATTCAATATGTTGCACGATCCTCAGTGTACACTGTTGAACGTTGGCGCTGATTATGACTTGATGATCTCGACGCGTCTTTAACATTAAAGGATGCAAATGTCTCCTTGAACTTCCTCTTCTGCCCTCCGCCTACTCTTTGTCTGCGGCCCGCGGCCACAGAAAAAACTGGATAATAGTCGCCTGCCTCTGACACGTTAGCGAGATATTAACAGAAATAAATGTGCAGCGATTCTTTTTGTGTTTCTTGCCGATCTTCTTTATGGCTGAACGTGAACTTTGCGGAGAGAGGATAAATTTGATTTTATTGAACTATAGATGCGATTACAATATGATGGCAACTTTGATTATAAATTTAATAAATGCAATCCCACGCAGCCGTTCCGTTAACTTCAAATTCGTATCCTAACAACGTTATTCATATAATTTGTAATATTGGTTGGAATGAATGCAGTTATGTTTCATTCTGACTGATATAATTCAAGTCAATCTCACAAGATAACAATTTAAAATATGTGGGTTCAACCTTACCACTCTGTAGTTCCCTTTCAACTATCATCTCTGGGAGCGTGATTTGACAGCTGGTAGTTGCACTCTGCAATACCAGAGTGTAACACAAAAATGCGTATATGGCATGGCGATCATTTCAATATTACTTATTTTTTTACCGTCTACACCATAGATTTGAAAAATAAACAAAATTAAATAAATCAAAAGTAACTATCATAAATTATATTACAATTCAAATAATTTTGAAATACAAAAAAACCCTTCATAAATTTTGGGGTCGTGAAAAAAAAAATCTGATGTGGCCAGCACATAACCTCCCGCCCAATACTACTCTTAAACGGTACAAAATAGTATTTGATGATACAGAAACATACCTTCTTATTTGTTTATTTTCTATTTATATTTGAGAATTTTAATTTTCTTTCGTATATTTATTTAATTTTTTGACATATATTTCACTAAGAAAACAGCTTCACAATCACAATGACATGTGTCACATTTCGTAAAAAATTGAAAATTTTCCATGGTGTACTAGGAATGCAAGATTTGTGAAATATAATTTCTTTATATTTTATTATCTCTAAACTAATGAAAATTATTAAAATTAGTGTAATCAAAACAAATGTAGAATTAAATATTCTTCAACTTTAAAAATAACATAAATTGTTGAAAAAGGAAATTTAACCGTGTTTTTCACGAAAAACTGTTAAGGGCTTCAAGTAAACTGCTACTTCCGGTCGACCAATTTTATCCAAAATCTAATCAGCTCTTCATTTAAATATAAGAAGCAATAATTCAAAAAATTGTATTTTTTGGTATTATAGTATTTGAGTTATGCGAGACGAAAAAATTGCCACAGACTACACACACACACACATACATACATACATACATACATACATACATACATACATACATACAGACATCATCGCGAAAATAGTAAAATCGTATTGTAGGGACCCTAAAACGTGCTTATTCATTGAAAACTCACTACCCAATTTTCTGACCAAAAACAATACCTCCCTTACCTAGAGGTAGGCGGGAGGTAAAAATAGTACATGCACTGCAGGAAAGTAGTGTATTTTTCCCCTGTCGTATTGTAGCCCTGGCCTACGGTTCATGCTTCAATTTACTCCGCGGAAAAAAGCATACACTTACTCTACCTTAATGTACAACATACTATAACTTTTTTGATGAAAAATAATTATAGGGAAGCCAATAATTGAACATTTCAAAAGTGGCATTAAAATGATTCTTCATCTTGTATTTATATTACCAGATAAAATCCAATATGGGTTAGAAGTCTTAACAGACTTATTAAAATAATTTATTTATTGTTAAATATATCATAAACATTTCTGAAACTATAACCATA
The DNA here is from genome assembly GCA_963942605.1 of Poecilus cupreus. Classification (NCBI taxonomy): domain Eukaryota; kingdom Metazoa; phylum Arthropoda; class Insecta; order Coleoptera; family Carabidae; genus Poecilus; species Poecilus cupreus. The sequence continues at coordinate 3,665,200 of OZ012718.1, forward strand.
ATTGTACCAAGTAACCATTCGAATTTTTTCTTCATTAGTAAACAGCTTTAAATTATGATGTTAAGTTGATTTAACATTTACAACCAATGTAGCATTTTATCTGGAATTGTTGCATCATACCTCAAACTAAAAAGTGGGTTTTTAAATTTCAAATTTCATTATTAACTGATTAAATTTTGGAAGCAATTCATTAACCAGAAATGGCAGTTTATTTGAAGGTTTATCAGGTATTTTTATTTGAAACTTTTTCTCTATTTTGCACATTCTGCTCGGGATTTTATTTTGTAAATAATTTTTTGTCTCCTCGTTCTATGTGCAGAGTTTTATGTCGAGTAATTTTAATTTGTGTGGGTAATTCGTCCAGGAGAATTTGTTTAAGAATCAGTTCACCTTGAATTAAATTTATATCCACATTAGGACACAGAATTGTGTTTACAGAATACAAGACTATAAAGATCAGGTTTATTACAGAGATTTGAAGACTCAGGTAGAATACACAATTTTAATTTCTTTTTATTTTTTCGGTTAGCAATGAAATTAAAACTCTTTATTTCAAATAAATTTTACGGATCATAAAAACTTAGTACTAATAAAACCAACTTTAATTTGAATTTAAAATGTCTACCACTAAAATGTAATTGTCTCAAAATTAAAATCAGAAAGAATGGTAAATACTAAATAGTTAAAAAATCAACTTTATTTTCAATTAGAAAATTTATTGCTTTACTGGAATGTCTTTGTTTGAATCCAAGAACAAAAGACTGATTAAAAAATATTGTCACGTATATTTAGAAAACAGAAAAATGTAAGAGCTCTTTCAGAATTCTAACACCGACAACTCGTTTATTATTAAAAACTATTCAACGAGACTCATTGTTAGAGTTCATTTAACACAATTCTTTAGTGACTGTGCTTCTGAGTGGTTTTGCTTTGCAGTTCTGTTTAACATTGGGCTGTAATCCTACTTATAGTGCTTCTAGCACTCAAGAGGCCAGCATTCATGGGTATCTAAATTGCTGGATTATGTTTATGAATAGAGATAGAAATTGTAGTTACTGTCCATGAGCGAAAATGTAAATTCTGGTTAAGAGTATCGTAATTCTTACACTTAATCTATTTATTTAATTAACTTAATTACGCGTTGAAATTGTTATCGATTTTGATATTTTGTTGTCGTATGTATTTTCGCAAGAAATTGCGGAAAATATGGCGACTAAATTATATTTCGTCTATATGTTAAATTTGACCTGTTATAGTTGAGTGTTGACGGATTTTTTTTATAATTTCATTCATGTTCAAAGTTGCTGGGACATTTTCATTTTTTGATAAATTGTAATGGAATAATTCAACGAAATTCATTTACTTTTACCATTAACGTCTTTAAGTGGCTTTGATTCGACGATTAAACACGCACAACTTACAGATATCTGCAAAAGCAGAGTGCCACACCGAACTGGTCATATGCTGTGACGATATATTTATTTATATTTTTTTTATATATACTCTTTATTATTATTTCCTTTCATTATTATACGAGAATGCGTAAATGTGAATGGGGTATGAGTCCATAGTTTAATTTAAATAAACATATTATTAAAAAAAGTAAATTAACCATATTGATAACTCATAATGATAATAATAACTACGTATTATCACAGTTAGGTCTATGATATTATAATCTTATAATTTTATGGTATTGTCAGTTTGAAATCAAGTCGCGCCATTGAGGTGACGTCAATTTGGTAAAACCAAAAAATATGCTTCGTACAATTGATATCATACAAAAATTTCAAATAAAAAATTAATGTCCAGGATTAATAATAGGTATATTACATATACCAAAGTGAAAAGTAATTCATTATAGTGGTATTCTAAAACTGCTAATGGAATGAAACTTTCTGCTGAGGTTTCGTATACTTTTTAGTCACAATCAAAAATTTTGGTATATATGAAACATAATATATAAAAGAACTATATCAATTTTTAAGGTTTACTTTTTCGGTTGAAATATTCGTGTTTATTTGGGAGTGAATTTTGCATTTGTTTTGTAAACAATTTCGAAGTGACATTTATATTTGTCAATATATTTTTGATCTTATTTAAAAGTAAAAATCCGGGAAGAACTAAAATAATTGATTCTGAAAGTGAAAGGATTGTCTCTATTTGAACTACAGCAAGTGACAGAAATAGAAAATTTGCTTCCACAGAAAAGCCAATATTATTTACAATTAGTTTGTAATTAAATATGTACTGGTTTCGCAGGTTGAAAATAGCAACATTCCAACTCTACAAATTCGAAATTGACATATAACTAACCGATTACTTACATAGAGGCCTATTTTGTAACTTATATATCAATTTTCAACGTCACTAAATGCAAATTTTAGTTGACACATATATTTTTATTGGTTAATTTTTTTAACAGGCTGTAAAAAATTAACAGGTAAGTTGCAGAATAGGCCTTATGGTACTTTAAAAGCATACAAATATACCTGCTTCTAAATATAAAATATATAAAATAATAACAGATGACATGCAGCTCTTTCTCTTTTAATGTGTACATCTTTTTGCTACCAAAACTACGTCACATATTCCTTTTTCTAATTTTTTTTATTTCATTTTTCTTAAACTATAAATAGCTCATCGATTAAAAAAGTACGGGTATTTTATTTTTTGGTTAGAAGCATAAATAAAAGAATCAAAATTTGATCACAGATCCCATTCGGAGCACTAGAAGCCTGTGAAATTTTTAATACTGCAGCTACCAAAATACGAATTGAATAAAATATTGTGTTGCACTATTTTACCGCTACAACAGAATTAATTATCCCATCTATATAAAAATTATCAGTTTCCAAATACGGATTCGCTGTCCCTACGCTCATGGTAGAGGCAACAGCCAACGGTTGGTGTCATATTACACACCATAAGTTACACTTCGTTTATAAAAATAACCCCTCCGAGAAAAATTATTCCCTGAGCCAGTCGAAGAATAACACAGGTGCCATTTGAATGCAAATCACTTTCAATATATATGAAAGTCTGTTGCGCTACAAGCATTAGTACCTCACGGAAATTATTGGTAACTGTTTAGAAAACCGACAGTTAAAGAAACAAGTGCTAGTGCTGAAGAAGTATTCTAACTGTTCGATGCGCGATTGTAAACAAGTGAAGTTGAAGAAGGATTCAGCTGTTAGGTTAGGTTTACTACGCAAGCGCGCTCGCTGCTACAGCCGTTCTTCGTGGCAAATCTGCATATAGTAAATGTCGTTGGCGTTTTGACAAATTGGAACTTTTGTATTATAATAAGTATGATAATTTTGTGCGGGAATGTATGCGCATGTTTGAAAAATGTTAAGGTAATAGAACAAGACATATGCGATGTGTTTATCTAATATTAGATGGAAGGAATGGCCGAAACTTACAACTCTTGTATCTGCAAGACAAAAATTCCAAAAATAGAATACCACTTACGTTAGGTTTCGATATCTGTGACTATTTACCTTATTCGTCATCTGTCAAAAGTAAACCAATGTAGGATTTAATTTCACTACGAATCAAAATGAATTAAAATAAATATTTGTATTAAAAATACATAAAGTTATTTCTGTATTAAAATTAAATGTACATTTGAAAAATTGACTCATATTTTTGTAAAAATATAATAGTATATCATGTCCCAAGTTTGGATGATTGAAATTTTAATGAATGGGTATACTATTTTTAGGTACCATACATACCGGATGTCTACTTTCTTTAAAGGACATAAGAAATACAAAGTTAAAATTTTCATTAGAATTTTAGAACAAAATCGTAAATATAAAAAAATGTTCGGCAACAAAATCTGCACCAAACGAGCTTAAATTTGATGTGATACATTTCTGTCATAAGATAGACGTAAAAAAATTTATAATTTTTAGATATTTAATTACTTAGATACAGTAATTTTTATTATAATAGAAAAGATGCAAAATAATATTAAGTAGCCATAATTGTTATTACTATATTGTACCGTTTAAAAATAGTTTAGGGCCACATCATATTATTTGTACATGTGATAAAATGATATGTGTAATCCAATAATAGTAACTTTTTTATATTAGTAATACAAACATCAATGTAGTGACAAAAACAATATTGAAATGAAGGTCTTTAGACGGCCGAAGAAAACTGATTTCATTTATTTATTGTTCAATTTTAAAAGTTGGCAATATACAGTCCGATGTTTAATCAAATTTATTCACGAATTATTCCGATGTGCATTCGTTGTAGTGGACACTAGGTATCAAATTGATTGGCTCGATTTCATACTCATTAATGAAAAGTCTAGTATGTAAATCGACCCGTATACGTAACAAGTACGTACCACGATTATTTTATTTTTTTTAATTCAGATACTCCAAATAATGGGGTCGTTTTCCCACTAAATGGAACGGATTGAAATCATAAAAATTTCATTTTCCAAACTCATCATAGAAATAAAATATTAATTTTATCCTTACCAGATGATTATTTGATAGTCTATACTGAATAAATAGCTCCTGGTGGGGGCAGGGGAGTGTTGATTTGATGGGTGGTAAATGCACATCACGCGCAAAAAATATACCTTATAAGAATTGACTCGCTATTTAATTAAATTACCTATACAAATAAATTGATTTTCGTTGTTATGTATTTGTATTTAACAAACAGAAGTGCAATTTTTTTACAGCCTGCATAAAAGTGTCTCCTTGGTAACATTTTTACTCCGGTGGCAGACAAACTAAAATGTTATGAAAAATACTAAGACAATTCAATAATGTGACAGTTCAAAATGCAACAAGTAAACAAAAATAACATTACACATATTCTAGGTCAACACGAAATGCTGAATAATTGTTTATAAGTTTTGAGCATTTTTTTAAATTGTAATTTGCCGGACTCTCTTCTGTCCTCGTTCAAATTTACTCCTAATAACACAATATACTATTTTGGGTCGGTATTTCCAACTTCAGATAAACTAGAGAGTAAATTTATCAGTGGAATAAACAAAAAATATCGCATCAAAAGACGACAGCTAGAAGAATTATCATCACTTAAGCTGTGCCCTTAGATAATATAAAATAAATATAAAATTATCTTTTAGAAAATAAAATGAATACACAGCAAAAGTACAGATAACTATTTGCATAAACTGCCCAAACTTTTGATGTCAAGAGTACGATTATTTTTCGGTTCAATCTTGTTACTAATTGTCTATTACATATTTTGCTCGGAATATTGAGTTTGTCTACGTATTGGGCAGAGCATCGAAGTGTCTAGCCAAACAAACAACCTCTATTCTATCAAATAAATACGTTTTCAGTTTTAAATAAGTGATTTGTGATGTGATTTATGTGTTTAAGTGTTGATGAATGCAGAGAAAATACATGCACGAAAGAAAGTAAGTTTGTTTTAAATTGTAACCTTTGATTGTGAAGTCTGTTTCGTTCGTTGCCTCTAGCGATTGTTTCTTTTGTCTTCATTTTCGTACACCACACACTGTTGATAGATTTATTGTAATATATATGAATAGAAATCAAGTTATTAATGATGAAATACACACACAAAAATATATTAAAACGTAGCACAAAATGTCATTACAGCTACAACGTTTACAAACTTGTGGACTTGTTCGAACCAATTCTGCCAATAAACTTCAAGCAACATATAATATATACACCCACTCAAATACAGTTTGAAGCGCGTATTTTAAATCAAATAATTGTAATTTTAAATCACAGATTTTTTCCTTCCGCCTGCATCCCAGTAAGGGAGGTTTTGTTTTCGGTCAAAAATTGGGTAGCGAGTTTCAGTAAATAAGCAATTTGAAGGATCCCTACAATACGATTTTATTATTGTTGCCATGATATCTGTATTTATGTGTGTACCAATTTTTTCGTCTCACATGACTCAAATACTATAATACCAAGAAATATAATTTTTCGTATTTTTGCTTCTTAATTTATGTGAAGAGTTGATTAGACTTTGGATAAAATTGGTCAACTTTAGCAGTTCACTAGAAGCCCTTAAGAGTGTTCCGTTTAACACGGTTAAATTTTATTTCTTCCACAATTTATGTTATTACAAAAACTGTAGAATATTCAATTGTACCTGTGTTTTGTTTTCACTGATTTTATTAATTTCCCTTAGGGCTGAAATTTCCATCTACGAATAAAGTACCGAATAAATTATTCGCCGCAGAAATGAAAAATGTCGCATCGAAATCATAGCTTAAATTATACTTTTTGTTCTAGCTGTCATTTTTTGATGCGTATTTTTTTATTTTTCGACGAATTAATTATTCGGATGTTTATTTCTTGATGGATATATTGGCCCTTAGATTTAAAGATAAAATATATAAAAAAATTAAATTTTATGGGGTAAATAGCTCCGTGGTAACGTGTCGGACTGTGGATCGTGAGATCCTTAGTTCGAATCCCACTGCCGACAGTTACAAATTTAAATTTACCCCTGTGGTTCCCCCTCCACTAACATCTTTGGGGGCTATGACTTGACGGCTGGTAACCGCACTTCATACGTACAAATATATCACTTACCGAGATCTGCGTAAGCAGAGTGTCACACCCATAATGGGTAAAAGGCGTGATGATATATTATTATTATTATTATTATTATTATTAAATTTTATAAATCTTACATTCTATGTGCACCATGAAAACATTTAAAAATTTTCAATTTTTTGCGAAAATGTGATACACGTTGTGATTGTAAAGCTGTTTTCAATGAAATATATGCCAAAAAAATAAATATATACGAAAGAAAATTAAATTTCCTAAATATAAATTGAAAATAAACAAATAAGAAAGTATTTTTCTGTATCATCACATAATATTTTGTACCGTTTACGAGTTGTATTGGGCGGGAGGTTATGTGCTGGCCACCCATACATTTTTTTTTATTGTAGTGTGTCCAAATTAGACAAAGCGAGAAGTGGAACATACGCATTGCTGTAACAGTATAATTTATGTAGTTGTATTATTACACATTTTAATAAAATTAAGGTTAATCATATATGAAAACGCGGATAGGTGAACATAAATAACATGTGTGTATGCCAATATGTGTGGAAGCATTTCATTTTCATTTATTTATAAAAGTAGTAAATTGTAATCAAAATGAAAAATTCGAAACGTGTTATTACACTTTTATTTTTCATACTTTATAAGTGTAATTTGTATATTGAAATATTCTTATATTATTGCTCTTTTATTTTGCATGCAATTTAAGTATAGCTTGTGTAGTGAAATATCCTTGAAAGAAAAATTACCAATCATTGCAATTTTGCATACTGCGGTACCATACGTTATATTTTAACTAAACTGCGAGATGAAAAATATAAATTTCCACACAGCAAATTATAATCTAGCAAGATATTTTTTAGATAAATATTATTACATTAACTTAAATTGGGACATGATGATGTTTTATTTATTGTAATCTTGAGATAGCCGAGCGACAGACCTGGCGATTTTTTTTTTTTCATCTAGGTAAGGGAGGCACTTCGATTAAGAGACAATAGAATGCGATTTCACTATTTTCACGATGACATTTTAGTGTCTATTTTGGGCTAAATAAATAAGTATATCATCACATCACGCTATTTATCCATTTTTGAGCGGTGTACGAGCCCAGAATCATATCATTTAGTCCAATTATTGTTCGGTATTATTTAGAAATTTAACTGTCACATAAATTAACTTTTAAAGTAAATTTTATTTGTTTTTAACAAGTGCACATTATTTGAAATTGTTTTATGACTTATTTAACAATGCCATCAAAAATTTGATTGTCATTTGGATAACTTCATTTAAATTTAATATGGAAGTAAATTTAACTAAAGTTAAAATTTCTGTCGTGAAATATGAGTACTATAATGGGCCCATAAACCAATTTTTTTAAAAATTTTTTATGAAACTTTATTATCATATATGACGATCAGTGAAAACCCGATATGAAAATTCCATATATTACCGGAGATATGATTTATTAAAGTGTGTGTGACGTCATGGGTACTGCTCCAGTAGCACTGAAACAACGATTTTACATGATAGTAGATATTACATATGTTTTAATATAAAATTAATATTTACATATTGTAAGTCTTTATTTACAACAATTAAACTTAATATAAATAAAGATAAAATTCCTTTGAAAACTTTAGAGTATTTTACTTGATATTCGAGTAAATAATATACGAAAGTTTGAGAACAGTGGCGCTGGTAGTAATGAAACAATTTTAATCAATAGTTTTTCAATATAGCGCAATAAAACAGTGAAATTATAAAACAATTAATAGAAGTCCAACAAATATAATCTTAAATACCAACAAACAAAATAAATGAAATGACATTTCGTAGTTCTATTTTAGTCCACAATAGGCGTCGGGCGCCACGGCAGACGCGCGATTTGCACATTTCATCAAAATATGTTCAATTCGTTATAACGCTTCACTCCAGAATATTTAAAACAAAAAAAATTCTTTAGTTCTAATAATTCCATATGTGCTTTACGATTTTGATATAAATTTGTCATATTTCGTTTATAGTTTATGCGCCCATTCTTCGAAAAATTTAAATAGAGGGGGTAAATTTATACAGGAGTAGAAAAAATAATTTTCCTTTGTATAATTGTGACTGGGCCAAATAATATGATTCTGGGCTTTTATGTATATTTCTGTGCGTGAAGTGCGGTTACCAGCCGTCAATTCACAGTCCCCAATGATGTTGGTGAGGACTCACAATAAAATCTAATAATAATATTCAAAGTTTTTATTTAAAATTTAAATACTCAAATAATGAGATGTTTACAATTTGGTAGCAACATCAACCGGAAGTGGTAGTTTATTTAAATGTCTCTACGGTATTTTGAGCATATCTTAGTAAATAATTGATTTAATATTTATATAATTTGAAAGCAAAAGATCGGGTTTCTCGCTATTTTGATTAAAATATTCGACTGTTACTAATAAACGAGTAATCTTCCTGGGTACGGTTCTGAAATTCAGGGTTGTAGGCGTGAGAAATATTAGCTATTGTACTGTAGTAATACCGACGAGCAATGATACCAACAAACGACAACGAAACAAACCAGGGATTCAAGTCAATCATGAGAGTCATATAAATGTATGTAGGTACATACATTCAAAAGACACGCGGACAAAGTGAAGTCCGAAGAACGGTCTTGTAATCAAAGCATTGAATGTTGTCACAGGCGTATGATATATGGAGGATTGTCACAAAATGTAAATCAGTTTCAAGAAGAAATTGTCAACGATACTGTATAATTTTTAAGTTAACTAGACAGCGAGATGGGATTGGAATATTAAAACAAAATTTTGGTGAAAGTTGTTCTTTGTATTTTATAGTTTGATATTAAAATAATACAGCTTTTCCCATTACTTTTTTTTTCAAGATAATTTCACTTGTATTATAACTTATCTGTTTATTGCTAAAGATTACTAAAAATTAATAATTCTTAATCACTTTTATTTATAGTGGGCATTGGAAAAGTTGTAAACCTACTGACACTAGCACTAGAAATAAAAACGAAATGTAATGCATTGAAAATTTCCTTTCTATGAAGTATTTCTAACCTATAAATTTAGGAAAGTTCATTTATCGCTTTAATTGGAAATTCACTGCAATAAAAACAACTTAGACTAGCCATTAACTTTAACAAACATTCAGGCCTATCTTCTAAAAAGTTGCTACCGTAACAACTTGCTAATTGTGACAAAAATTGAACGATTTTTTTTATTTTTAAAATTAAACTAACTATATTTGATATTTCAGAAAACAATTGAAAGATTTTTTTACAGAAAATAATACATCACTGTAATAAATAATAGTTATTTACTTTACAAACGGGTAATTCCACTTGTTCACGTGTGAAGTATAACGTTTTATCCAACATCTCTTAACAAATGCAAAATTTATTAAAGAAATATTATTTGACAGTGACACATGCTTTAAATTTTCTAAATTAAAATGACTATCGAAGTAGTTACCAAGGAGTTGTGTGTTATTATTAATTTTTAAAAATACTCACTAGTGAGTTTTCTCAAAATTATACACACTAGTGGGTTATCTGTTACTTTCCTTGTTTAAAATCGCCATAGTTTTAGAGCATTTATTGAGAGGTGTTGGATAAAAATATAAATCTGTTTTCTGGAATGTGGAATTTTGCAGGGCTGTATTACACATTTCCTAACAAATATTAATTTTAATTTAGTTAACATATCGTGAAATAATAATATTTGGGTAACCAAATGGGCATTTTTAAATTCTTAACAACATTTGTATTTACATTTTTGCTGTAAAGTGAATAAGTAATAAGATACCGCAAATACAAACAAATAGCATTGAAATCTCTATACGACACATTTCAATTCTGCATCCTGTATGTAGTACGTAAGACGCTTCGTAGTAACGCTTCAAACTTTAGATCATTAGATCTTCAATATCTTTGCATTTCACATTTGTCCCATGGTTCTCTCTCCACAACATTTTTAGGAGACCTATAGCTAAATGCCATGGTAATATTATTTGAAGTCTTCTTCGTTTAGAACTGCTCTCACCTCAAATATTTTACATGTTGTTTCGGTGGTGCATCCATTGTGAACCTAACCTCAAAGCGTCGACCCGATGCAAGCGAGGGTCAGTCCTCAGTCGTAGGCTCCGGTCCCGTTATTCATTTCTGTCCCCAAGTCATACCGCCGAGGAATGCGAGACGCGCTTTTTTCTTCATTCTTCTCGTCTCAAAATGATTAAATTGTTTGTATTCTGGAGAAATATGAGCGCGCGATTTACTTGCTGATCAACGCACATCTTTTAAGTGCTGTACTTAAATATTTATTATGTTATTTATGGTTATGAAATGAGGTTATGCTCCTGTCATAATGTTATTAATCTGGATTAGGTTTATTCGTATTATATTAAGATATTAAACAGATTTATAAGCAGTTGTGCTTGTACCCATGTAATTAATTTTTTCTGCAAAGTAGAGATAAATTTACTTGTTTTATATGTCAGTTTATGATTGTATGCACCCAACGAATATAGTTTCCGCATTGCTGACTTTATTTACTATAATATATTATGTACTGAGTGTATATTACACTTCAACTTTTCAAATATTAATATTGTCATACAAATTTTTTATATGTAATCAAATACCCTTTCGTGATACAGCAACAAAAACTGTCGACATAACTTGTAACACTAATGCACAGTTGCACCAACGTTAGTTAAATTTTAAATAAATAAAAGCGTATCTAATTTTTGACATCAATGCCAATTACTCCATATGACATATAACTTGGATTTCCTTTTATTTATTTAAACCAAGTTTAAAATTTAGCAAATGTTCGTACAACCGGCCCTTATGGTATTACATATGACAGTTTATGATTATACTTAATTTACAACGAGGTAGTATCAAAAATAAAATGAAAATCGTGAGGTTCCTTAGACCCCAGTGTAGCATTCTAGTGTTAATTGAATAAGAAAACAGTTGTGGGTATAAAACTCGTTACAAATTTGTACCAATCAGAATGTCTCATTTTCCATTGTTGCGCATTTTAGATAAGTGATTAAACAGCACCATGCTGTTTATTCGCGAATAAATTGAAGCTAGCTTTTATATGCAAATTTTGAACATTTTAAAGGCATATTTAGCTGGATAATTAGTTGCAGAAGCAAGATACTTACATGTTTTTTAACTTTCCTGGTATTCTATAATAAAAAGAAAAACAATCAATTTGTTATAGTTACACTATAACAACATAATTTTACGGTGCTTTTTGTTTATGAGTGTACCGATTTATTTATGTGAAAATGTGTCAAAATCAATGTTTTAGTTCAATTTCTTCGGCAAATATTGAAGTTTATGCTATGAATTCATGAAATAATCTTGACATATACCCCTCGTGCTAAAGAATTGAATCGATTAAATTTGATGTCTAGCTTATTTACAAAATTTTGCTTTTAAAAAAGTGTTATCGTACATAATAATTTAAGATAAAATCCCTCGACCTGCGGTCTCGGGATTTTTTCAAATTATTATGTACTCAAACACTTTTTAAGAAAAATTTTTTGCATAAGCTAGACATGTCAAATTTAATCAATTAAATTCTTAGCACTCGTGATATAATTATTGAGAATCTCATTATGCAACTTTTATGCTGCACTGGTCTGGTTCTTCTTCTTGTGATTGTTTGCGAAGCACTGGCACATTCCCCCAACAACATAAATAACACATCATAACAAATTGATAAAATCAGCTGGGATTATTACACGAGACATTTCTCATAAGCGAAATGCATAACACTGTACACAAACCAGGTGTGACATCACTGCGCCGTACAGAGTCTGTGTCTGCAGCGCTGTCAAAAGCATCATCTTGCACACTTTGCATTCTGCAGAGGTCTCGGTTCTCGGAGCTGGACACAGACTCTTACTCTTGGAGCTGCTTGCGGCATATGCCACATGTCACTTGCCACTTGCGAGCAAGAGTAAACGAACAGATGAGTCGGACAAGTGGATGAAATTAAATAAAAGAATACCAAAATAATTACCAACATTTCGAGGGAACTAGTGTATGTTGTCGGCTTTAAATCTATACATTTAGTAACATTCCTTTCTACAATGTAATTGAAGATGATATTTATAATAACAAGAATACTAGGTTTTAATTATTGGAAGGAGCTTTCATAACAAATACTTAATATAAGTAAAACAATATTTGTGTTAGTTTTATAGAATATTTAATAGAACAACGTTTCAACTACAAAGTGCTGCCTTCTTCAAGTAAAATATAAATTACAAAATAAGAGTAACTTTGATAAAAGGTTATACAAATATAAGCAAGTTTTATTTATTAAATCCTCCCTTTTTCTACTGTTCTCATCCATCTTAGCGCACTCCTTGAATCTGCAAGGACTTCTTCCCATTTATTTTGCTCCTCTCTTAATTCTTCACATGTTTGTAGGAGGTATTCCAAAATCTCTTGTTCTTCTCTACATAATCTGTATTTTATTTCTTCATCTTCTCTTCAAAACCATGTCGATTGACATTTTACTTTTAACAAAATAATGCATTTGTCACTGTCAAATAAAATTTCTTCAATTAATTTTGTATTATTAAGAGATGTTGGATAAAACGTTATACTTCACACGTGGGCAAAGTGGAATTACCCACTCGGCTTTGGCTTCGTGTACTAAAATTTCTCTCGTGGGTAATTCTTTACTTTGTAAAGTAAATAACTATTGTTGTATTTTGTGTTATACCTGGATGTTTAATTTTATTTATTCTTTCCTGATTTGGGATATCTCTACTTCTATGTATTATCATTTCTACTACACTATGGCCACTTTCCCACTTCCTGTCTATTTTCATTGTAGAAATGCCATTTCTTTTATAATATTTATAACTATTGCCTTTTCTAACTACTTTTTCATCTCTTTTCCTGATTTCCTGTAGCATTTCCATAAAACCTTTCCTTTTTGTGAAGAACTAATCTCATTGCTCTGTTTCCTAATTATTTTTATGTTCTTTTGATCGCCTGTTACTTTTAAAAGTGTAACCTAGATATTTCAACACTTTTACTTTTTCTATTTCTTCTCCTTTTTATATCCATCTTTCTTCCTTCAGTATTTGTATTTTAGGATGCTTGTCTTCCCTCCATTTCCGATTTCGTTTTAGCAAACATCACTGTGTCATCCACGTACGCTAATGACAATCTTTTTATTTTCTACTATCCTTTCTAGAAGGAACTAGTATGGTTTCATCTCTTGTTCATTGTACGAATCTCCGTCACTGCCGACTAGGATAGCGGCTAAGTTTGCGAGCCGCATACATGCAGCGCGCATGGGCAAATGCAAATTAAGCATTACGAGCTCTCGGCAAAAGCAAACTCGTAAATTGTAACACGTGATGATAAAATAAACGCGATGCATCATTCTACGTGCGACTAGGAACTGGAGACATCCGAGTGTGCCATGCTCGTGATGTTGTGATGCTGTGAACACTATTTTAAAGGTTGTATCTTGTGATCTTTGCGCTAGAAGAGACAGGGGTACTATTTAACATCTAGCAATTTTATGTACTAGTTTTTAACACGTAGTGTATGTTCTAGGAAAATTGTATTTATGTGTGCGTTACGGAATATGTTTCTGCCATATTTCAAAGGAATACTAAAAACTTAAAGCGAATTCATCACATTCTAGATAAATTAAATTCTTCCTCATCCATTTCATTGCAGATTTAGATAGTTGAACGGGGAATTTAGTATTTTTTTCACATGAACATAAAAGTTGTAAATATATATTATATATCTGATGAAGAATTACGTTTAGAAATTTAAACTTAAACGTAATCCAAAAATTTTTATACTATATTTACTACGAGTTCTGGAAGTTTTTTAAAGTTAAAATAAGTTGTATTTTCATCACGTAAAATAAAATAATGATCCAAGGAATATATTTTTTCGCGATATGCCAGGAAACCCCACCTATCTTCTTCCGAAATAGTGAGGAAAGTGCGTTTTTCCTCTCTATAGAGGAAAATATAGAATGTTATTTACAAAAAATATATTGCAAAACTTATATATACCTAATTTTATTGAAAATCCTTATTTTAGTGACATACTTTATATTATCTTTCAATTATGTTTTATACTTTACTTTTTCTATATTAAAACACAATTTGACAACTTTAATTTTGATTAAACATTAGTGCATTGGCAACACTGTTACACCGCCTTGTGTCTGATAACCTCACTTTTGACGTGTCAGCTAGTGTTGTCAGTGTATTTTAGGTCCAAGCAAATCGTTTTTAGAAACATGTCGTGAAAAAATGTTGTGTCTAACACGAGAGGAAAGCCCTTCTGTCACTCTCGCACGAATTGCCTCATTCGCAGCGCTCATGGGGCAAATTTCGAGCTCGAGTAGGGAAAAGAAACGCTTTCCTCACTAGTGTGTTAAATAGCTTTTAATACGAATATTAATAACTTAAAAGGAGTATAAGGACTTATAGAAATTATGAAAAAACATCAATACATATTCAAAAATTCGTATGGTGAAAATTTTTCTAAATATCACTGAAAATTTCGATTTATTTTTATTGCATTTCTATATAATATAAGCCCTAAGAAACTTATTGCAGTAGAGCGCATCATCATATCTCTTATATTTGTAGAGATATGACGATTTATGATGTTTTTCTAAATGCAAATTTGAAGGTCTGTATCTCCAAAACTATACAAGATATCTAAAAATACTCTTCAGTTTTGTGTTTCCTATGCATTGTATTACTAAATAACAAATTTTGAAAATTTCGAAAATTTTCGAATTTTTTTTCAAAATTTCGATTGGCTATAACTCAGAAAATATTAAAGATACAGACTTTCAGTGTTATCCAATCGATTCAGCTCGTCGAAATACATAAGTATGCAAAATTTCAGAAAAATCGAACAACGGGCTGAAAAATTAGAGCAAAAAGTCTTCAAATGACCATTTTGGCGAAAAATTTCAAGTGGTACCCATTGACGTTTGGGCCGAAAATCGTCATTTTCAGACTTTTTGCTCTAACTATTCAGCCCGTTGTTAGATTTTTCTGAAATTTTGCATACTTATGTATTTCGACGAGCTGAATCCAATGGTGTAATGTGCGAGTCGATATCTTTTTTATTTTTCAAGATGTCCCCCTTAGAAAATTTTCAAAAAAATTTCAAAATTTCCAAAATTTCCATATTTGTTTTAAAAGTTACCAAAAGCAAGAAACTGAGGCCATTTTTCGATATCTTGCATAGTTTTTCAGTTATAGTCTCTGAAAGTTGCACTTTGAAAAACATCAAAATTCGTCATATCTCAAAAAATATAAGAGATATTACGATGCGCTCTGTTGCAATGAGTTTCTTAGGGTGTAATTTATATAGAAATACTATAAAATAAATTTCAAATTTTAAGTGATATTTGGTGAAATTTTTTGTTTTTACTTTTTTAATACTTGCTGCACAATTCACAAGAAATATAACCAATCTATAAGTTCAACCAATTAAAACTATTACATCTTACACTATCGTAAAGTGTTTTCTATTTATTTAGATCATGTAAATAGTTTAAGTGCCTGTTATGCATGGAATCTATTTTAATATTTGATAACACTTGATTCTATAATCTTGCAATTTACATAAACACTTTGCTGTTATTATAGAAACGTATTTGTTTTTCAGTAACTGTACAGTCAAGTAGGTAGCTGTTTACGCAACATTTCAATATCAGTGATTAATTTCACATAGATTACTTTCTAAAAGAAAATTTAAGTCTTTCATCAGCTTAGAATTTATGTCACATTAATATTTATTTTGTTGATCTGCGTGTGATTGACAGTTCCTTTTAGTAAAGCGTAAATTTATATTGCTCTGTTTCTGTTTCTATTCAATGTTGAACAGTATTATGCGATTTATAATATTCGAGGACGCGCCTCGTCACTTACGACGTCCAAAAAGTTGAAAACACTAATAGTCGTGTTATATTCAAAGCTCTATCGTATCATCGAGGATGGCGATTCAAAAACAAATCAACAATTTTGTCTGTCATATAAAAACAATTACGCAAAATTGTTGATTTGTTTTTGAATCGCCATCCTCGATGATACGATAGAGCTTTGAATATAACTCGACTATTAGTGTAGCATGGAATGGTATTCATTGTATAATTATGACAATGCAAATCATAGGAGTCTATACATTCCATGTGCGTTGTACACTATATACTTTTTCTACGACGACAATATAACTTCCTAATTAATTTAATTTTAATAATAAATTTGTCCCGCTTTCACCATTTCAATATTTAACAATTTTAAATCCTAGCAATGGCACCTGTACTGAAATGAACTGACCTGCATTGAAATACTCACAAAAAAAATCCATTTCGCACGATGCTTGCAATGTACCTCATATCCCTAGCAATAACAAACATACAATAAGCAAATTTCTAAGTGGTCGTAGAAAAATACATATTTGTTTCGATTCAGTTCAAATATCTAGGAACAATTCGTAGCACATAACCTGAAAGATATACACCATTTAATTTAAATACAAATAAATAGAATTCTATAATACAAGTAGATACGCCCCAAATGAATTTCTTAGGGAATGTCTGGAAGATTACACTGCTGATTGCATCTGTGTTTCAAGTATTCATTTACAATTGCATTTACAATACAATCTTCTAACGATATCTTAAGTATGTTAACGATGTCCCCAACAAAATAGTCCAGTAACTCCACTGAGCATGTCCCAGTTCAATGGCTGCCTGATGCTTGAAATGTATGTGTCGTTCGCCTTCGTCCTGAGCAAATTTGTACTTTAGTTTTGCACCGAACTGACTGAGAATTCGATTTGAAATTCTTGTTAATTTTTCAAACGCCAAATTAGTTGACATTTATTGTAAATGATATACAAGACGTCATCGTGGATCACGAACTTGTTCGCTGCTTATGACTTATTGATTTTAAAATTATTAGTATCAATTTGAATTTGACCATGAAGTCGTCATTGTTAGAGACGTAACCGTACCGTACTATTATTGTTTACCTAAAATTAGGTAATTTTTAACCGCAATTAACTAAGTTATTAATTGTAATAACAAAATATGATGTCACAACTATCAAGAAAAGGGCAGACCCTTAAAAAAAATTGTTTTCATTTATGACACATGTCAAAAATAGAAATTTTTCAACCGTTTTGTTATTTCAAAAATCTGTTGTGGGCACCACAATACCTCCCGCCATAGATTTCTTATCGAACAATACAGGAATACTACCACCACACCATGATATTTTTCAACCGTTGTTTTATTTTTTAAAAAAACAGGTTAGATTTAAACGAAAATATCAAAATATAATTTTTCTTTAACGTGTTGTAATTCGTAAATGGCGACACTAAGAGGAAAATATTTCAAACAATAATTGTTTATAATAATATTTGAAACAATATTCTAATAACAAAATTTTCATTAAACTATAATTTACTGAGATATTTTAAAATAACTAGATAGGGCTTCAAGTAAACTACCACTTCCGGTTATTGGATTATCACAAAAAAATAATCAGCTCTTCCAAAGGGTATACAATTAATATATACAAAATATCAAAACTTTCAGTTTAGTAGTTTTTAAGAAACCGTAACTTTAGATTTCGACACTGGTTGACAGACTGACAGTCAGACATACACACAGACATCATTGCAAAACTATTAAAATCGTAAAATAAATTGTGAAAATCTAAGGCTAAGAATAATATAAAAAACTTAAATTTATCCCCTAAGCCTTAAAGTTAAAAGAAATCTAATAAAGAAATCTAGATACGTATTTCGACAACTAAGTTGTCATCATCAGTAGAACAAAAAGAGGGATACAACCAAGATTACACAACTTGTAAACCAAGCCAGTGGTCAAGATTGAATCCAACTTGATAAACTAAAAATACCTATTTATACTAAAACGAAGCAATCAACCGTGTCAAATTAACCAATAATATTTAAGTTAAAATCTAATAGCTTAATACTTGGGTCAACTTAAAAACTAATGTTCCAATAGGTCGAACAATTTACTGTTAGGTATGGGACCCAGGTCAGAATTAATCAGCCGATGTTTATTTCTAAATATATTGATACTTTCAAACGCATCTAATTCTCTATTATTACAGACTGTTTTTATAAGTTTTAAGTTTTTCGAGTTAATGTCGTGATTATTATGGAAAATGTGTTCCGCAACACTCGATTTTTCCGGGTTACCGTGTTTAACGTAGTTTACGTGTTAATTTCATTATTTATCCATTTAATTTTAGCGTGATGAATTACAGAATCAGGTGTTTTACAATTATTTGATTTTAACTTAAATATTATTGGTTAATTTGACACGGTTGATTGCTTCGTTTTAGTATAAATAGGTATTTTTAGTTTATCAAGTTGGATTCAATCTTGACCACTGGCTTGGTTTACAAGTTGTGTAATCTTGGTTGTATCCCTCTTTTTGTTCTACTGATGATGACAACTTAGTTGTCGAAATACGTATCTAGATTTCTTTATTAGATTTCTTTTAACTTTAAGGCTTAGGGGATAAATTTAAGTTTTTTATATTAAAATCGTGTTCTAGGGACTCTAAAACGTGCTCATATACTGAATTTTTAGCATGACGTTTGAAGAACGAAAATAGAGAGAGAAGTGGAAAGTTTAGAGTTTACAAGCTTACAATCAGTATTTACAATAACGCCTTAATTTTTTAAGAGTACCCATAAGTCAAAGAGCAACTGTTAATTCTAGTTTCTAATTATAATTGGGTAGCTCTGAACGCTACCGCTGTCTAAATTATATTTATATTTACTACTTTAAAAAAATGGTATATAATATTTCTAATGAAATTAACAATGGGTCAAATACGCATGTACAGTTTCCGTCCCGGACTGAAATATATCCACGTGCCGAGTGATTTTTACCGTTCGCCGCCTTTTAAGTCCCTTGCACTTGTGCTATACTCAGTTAAATCTGTGCTTTCCGCTACCAATATTTCACGATTTGTTCAAGGAATAGGAACGAGAGAATTATACAGATTTCGATGTATTAGAAACAAGTTTGGAAGTGAAAACTGTTTGAATCGGATGCAGGATTTGCTGAACATGAATGTCTCTTGGAGGAACCCGGAGAATTTATATTAATAGTTAGTAGGAAGACTTGTTTCTTTAAATGCTGGATGTTATGGTGCTTTGATTTTTATAACTGCAGTTTAAATGTTCTTGGAACTAAAATGGTTTTAGTATCCACTATTTTACCTTCCTAATCGCCGTAAGTAAAAGTAAGAGAAACATTTTGTTCATACTTTGTTTGCAAGGACTATTATATTTTTACACATTCCTGTAAGTGAGGTATTGGAATCATGCTAAAAATTCGGCCGTGAGTTTTCAGTGGATGAGCATCTTTTTATAGTTTCGCAATAATATCTGTATGTGTGTCTGTCTGTCTGTGTGGAGTTTCACACAAAATTTTATGTTGCATCGTTGCTCCAGAAAATCGCAATTTTCAAAAATCGTAACTAACACTTAAACACGTTGCAGTCAAATACGTAACAATAGGTTTGTTCCAAGTGGTTATTTCTGACAAGTTTGTGACAATTTCACTGCGCCTGCGATAAATGTAAACAAGTTAAATTTGAAACGTAAGCTTCATTTCCTTTTTTGTAGCGGAAAATGTATGAATTTCTTTATTTATATGTATATTTAAGGTTAGCTGTCAAAACAAAAAATGAGTATGCACATGCGCTTCACTCCATTCGCCGTTCTAGTCTATGTCACAAATTAGAAACATAATCAGATCGCCCTCTCTATGGTTACGAGTCTTGAGCATAAGTGCTGCACCCGCAGGGGGGTGTAGTGACACTAAAATTAGACAAGGATAACAATAGAAGGATAGAAGATTGTTTTTTTAGCCTCCTTGATACTTTTTATTTTATATTTGTTGTACTTGTACAAAATTATAAGAGTAAATATTAGGAATATATTTATTCAATTAAATTCTGTTTACACATATTTAATTATTTAGACAAAAATGTTATAGATTTCTAATAATATTTAATTTATTAATTTTTAATATTAATATTTATTATGAAAAGCTTTATTTAAAATATTGAAAATGAGAATTTAATATAATTATTAGAAACCTTATAACTTTACTACAAAATAAGGGTTAAGAATACATATTAACACTTTCAATATGATTTTCCTCGTTAAGTGCAAATTTTGACAAATTGTAAATTTGTTCTTATAAAAATATTTTTAGTCTTACACAATCTTTTACATTCAAATAAAATCTGTAACTTTTAGCGACAAATTTCTAAATATTTGTAGTTAAAGATATTACAATCATTTATAAGTTAGTTTAAACACAAAAATTCTTGTATTTAAAAAATATATTACATTGAATTTTAAATTCAAATAATATTTTGTTTCTTTAAATACAACATGTTATTTTTGAGTTCCAAAAACTCTTAAAACATGTCAATTTTACTGCTGCAAACTGCAGCAATTAAAACAGTGCTTATACTCGCAAAAAAATCCTCTTGTGAATAAGTTAAATTAAAAATTCCATTTAATAACCAGCACGAATTACTATTCTTTTATGATTAACCGACTCCGTGTGGGTGTGACATCCAAATGCTTGTTGTGTTATATGAATACTTCTCAACCTGGTGGAGATATCCAAATACTGTTGTACAGCCTAAAACAAATATATTTAGTAAAAATGAAATTTATTACTTCTAGAATTAGCATACCGTAGATTCGCATCATCGATATTCGTCTTCACAAATCGATTCACTTCGGAGTCTATTAACCTATGAATTCATTATAAAATTTTCTTTATTTTTCGTTCTTCGTAATCCCTTTCCTTCAATTACAGTTATATGTGTTGTCTTGTGCCGTAAAACGTCTAACTTTTGATTTTTTTATTTGAGCCAATTGTATTGGTGAAGAAGAAAATGTTTTGTTAAACAATTAGTTATTAAGTCTGTCCACTTGGTCTCTTCTTGTAACACTGCTAAGCCAGGTCCTTAGTTGTCGAATGGTATTGTTCCCTGTCACAATCTTTAGTCGGTTCTTTACAGTTTCGTCGTAGAATGTTCATTCCCGGTCACTCAACTGAGACACTGGTAATTGCATTTTTTCAAAAACCTACAAGGGTTTAAGTTATTAATAATGTTTTTATTAAAGAAACCTTTATTACTACACCATGTTCGGATGTCTCACATTTTCTCTTAAAAGGTCTTTCACTGTTAGTTTGTAGATGGTCATGTCCGTTTGTTGATCGTTAGGAATTTATCTGACGTTACCTACGTCTAACCCAAGTATATCCATCCGAAATTGTTGCATTTCCTTACATTTAGGGAAACGAAATAGCCTTTTGTCTTTAATTAAGCATCCCTTTATTCAACATAAATTAAGCATTGTTCTAAAATAGAAAGGAGAGGAAACGGATAAAAAAAGGAATTGGAAGAAATATACATAGTGGATATTTGTTATATGGAAAATGCATGAGTGCAATACAACTTTTAACATTGCTTTATATTTGTGTACATATAATAATTAATGAAAAAATATACAGTGATTTATTTTTAATGTATTGAAATTATATTTTAAGTGTGTATGTGATGTATAAAACAGAATATTAAATTTAACACTTACCTGTTGCAATATTTATACACAATAATAAACGACAATAACGAGAACGAATTATCAACATCAATTTTGACACTAAAATTGACAGTGATTTCTTCTTCTTTTTCCAAAGTAACTCGATTCCAATAGCTTATTTTATTATAAAGTGGCGCCTCCACATTTTAAGGAGTGGAGTGACACTAATCATCATTGTGCTGACATTTGTCATCTAAGTTGCCTCCCCCTGGTCTATGTTTCTAACTTAACTTGTTTACATTTATCGCAGGCGCAGTGAAATTGCCACAAACATATCACAAATTTGTCAGAAATAACCACTTGGAATAAACCTAATAAATAAATATCTCCGTTAGCGCTTAATTCAAAATATTTGGTTCCACATTTCTGAAATCCATTTTGAAGATGTTGTGTTAAGAAAATGAATTTTAATTTCATTGAATAACTTAATTGAAGCTGTTTGAATTTTGCTGTGCTTTTCGCAGACAATAAGTACTTAATAAAGATTTGAAATTTATCGGTAGTTAATAGTTTCCGCTGTAAAATTACTGTTAACTATTTAGCTCAAATCAGCATAATAACAAAGCGGCGACAGCGAATTTTAAACATAATGCCCTACAATGTATTAATACAACGGATAAATACCGACAATATATATTTTTAGACTGATTATTTTGTTCCTTGAAAAAGCAATTTACCACTTAAATATTTTTATCCAAGTCCGGTTTTTCAAATACTTGTTAAATGACAAGTAGCTTTATCTGCAATACTTGCACTGTGCCACATTCTGCAATATAAGCAAATTGGTAGGTATGGTTATTTCAATTTAAAGCCGATTTTAAAAATAAAGCCAATTTAAGTGATGATTATATTGTGGTAGAGTACACTTGTTTGCGTATTGAACTAAATTGGCTTATTTAGAAATTCATCCCTGATGGAAATTATTATTTTAAGGCGGCTTCCACGAAATTAGATTCCGCTAATAAATTATAGCGGCACTTTAAAATAATGAAGAATTATGCTCAGCGCAATAATAAAGATGTTATTTATTTTTGTTTACAAAATAAACTATTGTATTGTTATTACGTAATTAAACTCCTGCATATATTATACGTGCTATCTATTCTAACAAGACAATGTGCATAAATATTTTATGGCTGGTGGCTCATATTTATTGATTAATAAAATACAATGAGAAATGTACTAGCTTTATGTAGGTCACTCTTGAAGACTATTAGCTTTTGCTACATGTGATAAACGATATTATTCTGAAGGAGATCAATTTAATTCAATCTTAGAAATACAGGATGGTCCATCGGTCTGTATTTTTTATTTTATGCGATTAATATAAATATTACCGAAAATTTTTTTAAACAAAGTTTATTTTGCATTAAAATGCCCATGTATCTGTAGTATAAGTTTTTCTACCGGGTGCTCCATTTTCGCGCAATGGTATGCAACTTAGAATTTTTAAATGGAACACCCTATATATTTTTATAAAATGTTAAAGATCTTATGTTTCTCATTAAACAAGTTCTTATTCAATATAGTCCTAAAATGATCAGTATAGAAGTTATTTACGTTTTTATGATTCAATAATCACGCAGAAAATATGCCATAAAATTGTGTGCAAATGTTTACACAATCAGATTAGTTGATGTCAGATATGTAATAATTATTATTTACTATTTTCACTTAGTTGAACAACTTTTTTTTGTTATATTTTGTTTAGTAGTTGAACTAATGTTCAATTCGAACATTTTTTATAAATTTATTTATTGTTTTTAATTTCATGGCATACTTTCTGTGTGTTATTCTTCATTAATAAAAACGTGAATAGTTTGTGTACTGATCATTTTAAGACTATAATGAATAAGAACTATTTTAAAGAGAAATAAAAGGTCTTTCAAATTTTCGAAAATATATAGGCTGTTCCATTTAAAAATAAAAAGTTACATATCATTGCGAGAAAGTGAAAAACCCGGTATAAAAACTTATACCGCAGATATATGGGCATTTTAATGTAAAATAAACTTTGTCTGAAAACATTTTCGGTAATATTTATAATAATCGAATTAAATAAAAAATTCAGACCGATGGACCACCCTGTATGTACAAACTACTCAGAAACGTTGGCAATCGTTCATAAATTATTTTAGACGAAATGGGGTCTCTCACCATTTTTTTTTTATGAAACTTTATTTAAATTGAAGACTATCACACTTTTAAAAATTCTTAATTGTTATTCATTAAGCCACAATGATTTTTTTAAATGTTGTGACGTCATTGTAGAGGTGTTGCTCTCGCAAACCGAAGCCCTCGCCTTCGGCTCGGACTACAAAATTTTTGCTCGCGTAGAATATACTATTCCGCTTTTAGCCGTCAAGTTGTGCTCCCCAAAAATGTTATTGACCGGGGAAATCGCACAATTCAAGTTAAGAGGGCCGGTTATGGAATTTTTCTATTTTGTACGGTTGAACATTAAAAGAATTCTAATAAATAGGTAATTATTATTCTTGTGTTCACTTGCTGACCTATTCTTTTTGAGAAAACGAAGAACATTTCTGTAAATATTAACACAAAAAGTTAATAATTTGTACCATTGACCACATCACATTTTAATAATTAGTTTAAGGTATCGGATTAACACAATTTGATACATCTTTGAGAATTTTGTTACATAATTATATACTAGATACAAATGAGACATAATTGCATCCTTCAAAATCCAAACACATTGAAGACATCTAAATTACAGTAGAAAAAACAAACACCTTTGACACTCAACGATTTTTCTCATGGGCTGCATCCCCTTGAAGTTTCCCCTACAAAACAACGACAAAAAACAAAAATAAAGCTAGAAATTCTATCAAGGCAGCATTCAATATCATTAACTAGGCACATCTATCATCATACGTAACGCAGTCATTTTAAATTAAAGTGCGTATCGCGTTGAATCCTCGGCGCGATGAATTTTTCTTTCGACATCGCTCTTGGTATAATGAACGGAAATGGGACTTATAATAAAATTCATAAGCGAATGTTTAAGAATGCCGCTCGTCTGCAGAGTAGATAGTATTCCTCCGCTTAGAATGACAATTGCCCATTGGTTTCCACGCTGCTCATTGGTTCATTCTTCCTTACGTAATAACGTATCTTGTAACGTAAATTTATTTGAAGAATAGCGAATGTTTGTAGCTGTAGAATGCTTGTACACATGATTCAGTTTGGATATAATTTGTTGTTAATGAATTGTACGTGTTGCAATTGTCGTTTAGATTGTATGGTGCTTATGCTTAATTAATTTACGTGACTTTAATATTAATTGCATTCTATTTAAGGTACTGCTATTAATGCTCTTTTAGTTTATCATTAAGGAATAGGTTGCTACATTCTACAATGATTGCTCTCGCATAAAAGCAATGTAATCAAAATTGCCTATGGCCACTTAATTTGTTAATTGAAATATGATGTACTAACATAATGAATCTTTCCAAATTCTTATTTTGTAAAATTATTAAGACTTACATATTAAGGTTTTATGCACGAGGCACATGAAAGAGCGAGTCAATAAAACCATGATTATAGCCCTTCAGGTTCTACAAGATTATATTAATTAATTTCTAATGATATAAATTACAATTGAAATAAATAAAATAAATAAATATAAATATATCATCACGCCTTTTACCCATTATGGGTGTGGCAATCTTCTTACGCAGATCACGGTAGATGATATATTTTTGCGTATGAAATGCGGTTATCAGCCGTCAAGTAATAGCCCCCAAAGTTGTTAGTGGAGGGGTAAATTTAAATTGGCAACTGTCGGTAGTGGGATTCGAACTGAGGATCTCACGATCCACAGTCCGACGCGTTACAACGGAGCTATTTACCCCACAAAAGTTATTTTTAAGTCATAGTGAATTACGTTAAGTTTATAATAAAATTACAATTACATTTTGTAATAAAAATTATTAGAAGTGTACATTTCTAAGAATAGAATACGGTTAAATTAAAAATGGCGTAAGGATCAAGAATTGATAACTGGCCCCCTAGTGTGGAAGTTTCAAGTTAAATTGAACCAAAAAGAAGAAAAACAAAATTTTAAATTTACTACAAAAAGTCACTAATTTTGAAACTGAACCAAAAATAATAAATAAGGTAAATAAAAACAACATGCTAAGAATTATTTGAAATTATGAAAAATGTTTTTGTATTGATCAACGGAAGTATAAAAATCAGTTTGTGTATTCACACATAATTATTCATCAGGAAAACAAATGAATAAATTAGTTCTAGAAAATTTTTCATCTTATTTTATATGAAACTGTGATTTAATTTTCAAAAATTTAATATAGCTAAAATTAAACAAATTTATATTTGTGTCAAAATAAATATAACTACCTTTAACAATACTGAAAGTCTGAAACTTCCTGAATCGTATACTACGACGAATTTACATACATAATGTGTAAGGTTATCTCTTCAATTGTAATTGAACCTGTCACTTTATAATTGCTCCAGTACGGTAAATATTTAAGATAAATGTTATTGTCTTAAGAACATATTACACATTGTATTTGTTGCTATTTATTTATTACAGTTATTGTTATGAGTTAACGGTTTTCTAAAACAGGTTGATTAGCTTCAAATATGTAGTAAATTTCATATACTTTCATACGTTTAATATGTAAACAATAGGCTGCATTATTACTCATGGTCAATGAATAATGAATAAATGCAATAAATAAACACAATAATAAATTGTAATATTGATTGTATACTCTGGCATGAATATTAATAACTATTAAATTGCCACTTTTCACTTAATACACTTAACAAAATTGTTGAGGTAATTTGATAGTTGAAAAAATTTCAACGGAAACTGGAGTTAATTATTAAATACAAAATTCAATTCAATTTAATATCAATGATGGATTCTATTTACCATTTACCTCCATTTTTGTGCGTGATGCTAAATAATGGTAAACAATTTATACCTAAATAGATTCCTTGCAGGAAATTCATTATAGACTGAAATTACTTATCACCCATAAATGAATTACTTTCCATTCCAATACATTCTCATTCCAAATGCAATTATTACACAAATATAAACACCACAATGCGTGTATTACAAGAAATACCTTACACGATCAGCCAACAATGCAATAATAAATATGATATCATTTATAAAGAAACAAACGCACGTTCACTTGCCACGCAGTTCTAACTAAGCGAGGATTTTTTATTCGGCGCCAGGGGCGTACCACCGGGATTCACTCGGGGGCTTGACTATTACACGTTCATAAGTTCAATAAAAATAAAAATAAAATAAAATTGATCGGCATGTTTAATATACCACTGGTCACTAAGGGGCTTTGCCCGCGGGGCCTATCGGGTCCCAGGCCACAACCCTGACGCAGGGGCTCCGATTCAATAATTTTACGTGAACAATGACAGCCCCAAGTTTGACAGACTGTTAATTTTACAAATAATAAATTCCTCAAAAACAGTTGCACAAAGTTCAATTTTGTAGCATTGTTTTTGAGAAAAACAGTATCACAAAATTTACTTTGTGTACGTGAAATAGGAAAATATCTATGTTATTAATTTTCATCCTTTAATGTATTATTAAATAATATTCAATATGCATCATCTACATTGATTCAAGTTTTCTATATTATCCCCATCTAATTTATGGTTCTCATCTCATGTTTAGTCGTCTCCTCTTTTGTATGTCCTTGTTTGTTCATTAAGTCCATCTTGTGTATTTCCAAAACACTTTTTGAAGGACTGAATTAATAATTTGAATTATATTTATTTGTACGTCAATAATAATAATTAAAGTCCACCTCCCATCTTCGTAATAAAAAAAAAAATAATAATAATAATTAAGCATAAGTTATTTCTTAATTTTTGCGGGCCCCGGTGAAGGCATCTCTCGGCGCCCCTGTTCTAAGAACAAGAATACATATTCCAATCACACCCATATGCATAGTCAGCCACAATGCAGGTAATTAATATTCAGTTTGTTGAACATAAAGCAACAAGATACGTGAGGCGCAAGAGCGGGATATGAAAGAACTAAAAAAATCCCTCGCCAGAAATTCTTCCAACGCCGCTAGCGACCATCCCAACCAACCAGGACGGGAGCTAAAGAAATCGGCGTCAGTATACGAGAGACTGCATGCGGCTGCTACTGTTTTACCCAAAAAATCTGACGGACGCATAGCCTGCTCAGCATGCGAGGAGAAGTACATGAAGGAGCTTATGCCCTCGAAAAGGTAACATTTAAATCCACAACATTTCAAATGAAGTTAATACACAGCGGAAATATAACGAAAATAGCAACATCAACAAAATAGCAGCGTTGAAACAAGCAAAATATAACATATCACAGCCACTGGAATATAACACTACTGGAACGCTAACTAAAGTTGAAAATACGAGCTGAGAAAGACAGCCTGTTGGTGGGCCATCTGTCTTTCTTGTGCAGTCCTCTTACAAGGAGATTATCACTAACTCAATTTTTATTATTACTCGTAACTTAATTTTTCATTTTCAAAACACAATTATTTTAACTAAGGTTTTTAATTGAAATTGGTTAGCATAAAATTTTACACATTTTAATAATATAATTAATTTAGAAACGAAATTATAGGTGATGAAAAAAATGGAATCAGCGTTAATCCCTTTTATAATTCTGCCTGTTAGAAATTTGATAAGAGAATTTAATATTTATTTACGTGGCGAGCATAGTAAATTAATTACGGGCAAGCTGGAAAGTTTGTGGGGCGGGCGACGAAGGAGTGAGCCTCCATAATCCAGTGAGCAAAGTAAAGATTAAATGCAAGCGGTGCCGCGTACAAAGTTTTATTTCCACATATTGAAAAAAGCTTTCAGAACTCATGGTATATAAATAACAATAACTGGGTTTAAGTTCTGTAATATTACAGAACTTAAACCCAGTTATTGTTATTTTTATTTCCACCTTCACAGTAATTTTTTAATGGTATATAACAAGCCTGTGAAACTTACAGTTTTATTTTAAAAGCCTGTAAAACTTTACAGGTCTCTTTTGAAAGCCTGTAAAACGTTATAAGTCTATGCGCTGTAATTACTCATTTACTTAGTTACCAAAGTACCTGTAAAGTATCATATACATAGAAGGTGAAAATAAAGAAATTAACATTCAATGATTTTGAAATATAAAATAAACTTTACAGGTCTCTTTTGAAAGCCTGTAAAACGTTACAGGTCTATGCGCTGTAATTACTCATTTACTTAGTTACCAAAGTACCTGTAAAGTATCATATACATAGAAGGTGGAAATAAAGAAATTAACATTCAATGATTTTGAAATATAAAATAAATTAAAAATATGTCATCACGCCTTTCACTCATTGTGGATGTGTCACTCTGCTTACGCAGATTTCGGTAAATGATACATTTTACGCATAAGGTTCAGTTACCAACCATCAAGTTATGTCGTGTGTGGGATTCGAACTGAGGATCTCACGATTTACAGTCTGATGCGTTACGACGAAGTTATTTAAATAAAATGTTTAATATAAAAATTAAATAGTACGTTAATAGAAATGAGTTCAATTAACTATTATGTATGTGAATTTAACGGAATTTTTAAAT
This sequence comes from Poecilus cupreus, assembly GCA_963942605.1. NCBI lineage: Eukaryota > Metazoa > Arthropoda > Insecta > Coleoptera > Carabidae > Poecilus > Poecilus cupreus. The sequence goes on from OZ012718.1 coordinate 3,695,115, forward strand.
AATTGAACAATACACTGTTAAATATTATTTATTACTTTTGGACAAGACTGTGTAACATGTTTTTACATAGCAACCATTCAACAAACGAATGCTAGACAAAGAAGGGTGGCCCTATTACATCTATCTGTCGCAGGCTCGTTTTTCGCTTTCATAAAAACCTACAAGTTATCGTTCCAGTATTACTATACTTTAGTGATCACACATAAATTTTTAAAAAAACTGAAAATTGTCATTACATAAAATTATCCTTGTGGCATATTTGAAGGCATTACATTGCCTCATCTTCACCCAGAAATAATGTAAATGACGTGACGAAATATTAATTAACACTAAAGATTTTATCAGTTGTACAGATAATTAGCTGTTTTATCTTTTTCGTGAATCTTCTTATTTTAAAAACCCAAAAACGAAAAGTATCTTCGTCTGAATTTTGGTACAGTTAATGATATTATGAGAAATTGACGTAGTTTAACAATTACCTACGTCAGTTTCAAGAAAAACACAATTACCGACAAAAGTAATTTAAAATTACAGTTGGGTTTTTCAATTTTAGCAAAAAAATTTACTTGAAACACATATGTTTTTAAATACTCTAATACTTGTGATTCTAAAGTTTCAACAGTTACAATTTACTGTATTATCCATCATTATTGAGGGTACAGTAATTTGACGGCTGTTAAAATTAATTTAAAATTACAGTTATTTTTTTTTGTTTTATCAAATTAACTTAAAACACAAAGGCTTTTACCACGAGCTCTGTTTTTGGGTTTTTTAAGAGAAGTGTTTTAGCCTCGGTTATAGCGCTGTACAATGTTATAAAATTATTTATTATGTTGAGTAAAAGTTGCAGAGAAATATATTATCTATCACTTTTATTTGAAGTATTTCTTTATAAAATAATTTCAGAACATTGTGCAGCGCTAAAACCGAGGCTAAAACACTGCTCTTAAAACACCCAAAAACAGCGTGATACCAGCCATAATATTTTTAAATACTCTTGTAGTTGTAAACCTAGTTTCAACAGTTACAAATTGCTGTATTAAATAGCATTACTGAGCATGCTAAAAGAAAACAACATCAACTAAAATCTATAAAAGCTTGTAATATTTATTGAGTTTTCCTCTGCAAAAAGGTTGAACGAAAGAAATTTGAACAACCGATCGTTCAACGTGGACACATTCAAAACGTTAATAACCAAAAGCACCCAATGGATAAACATGCGCATAAACGAAGAAGCAGAGAAACTGCGCAACGAGCGAATAGCAAAGAAGAAAGAGCGACGGTTGAAGAGATCCTGCAAAGAGGTTCCAACGAAGAAAAATATGACCCTCGGCAACGAGAACAGGAGGTCTAGCTACTTGCTTCGAAAGGCAAAAAACTACGCGCAGTATTACGGTTACAAGTCTAGTGAATCGTCTCATGTTGTTAATAACCTGAATCTAGCGAAGATAAAACATGAAATTTCTGTTAAGGAAAACAGTAAACGGGTTAAAAAGTTTTTGGATGAACCGTTATTTCAGAAAATTGTCTCCAAACCAGACGATAAAGTGTTGATATCCTAAAGAATGTGACTGATAATTACAGTCACTGACTTTTTAATGTTGTAAATTTTTGGTTTGATAATAAATATTATGGGCTACTAAAGTTTGTTTTTCAATATAGATTATCTCGAATTAAAGACACATTGCTCTAACTCTTTGTTCCAACTTATTAACTGGTTCTTATGATATCTAATTTGTAGCTTGACGTGATGATATAACGGATGTTGATTTTTTTGTTACACAGGAAATACAATGTTATTTTCGTATCGTAGCGACAGTTTGTTCTCTATGGATTTTAAACCTAAAGTGTAAATAAATAAATGTTTAGAATGAAATGAAAAAATAATTATTTTAATCAAATCGGTCTCCTTCATGAAATAGAAGCAAAAGAAAATTCACAATTTGAGGCTAATTACGAAATTGCCATGAGAAATGAAACAAACAACTTAAATATTTTTTTTCATAAATCGATAATAAAGTACACGATATTACTACGCGAAGTTAACCAAAGTATTAGCTAAAGTTATACTTTACATAGTTTTATGTCAAAATTTTACTTCACAAACTCTTATGTCAAACTTGAATTACAAACATAAAATAACAAACAAATCATTCTATAATACTATTGGTGAATGTATTTATCATTTACCTTTGATAATAATTTATCGGATTTAATGCAGATCACATGCAGAGTATGTCTAAGATAAAAAAAAAACTTTTGTTATCACAGCCATTCCCATAATTTGACGATTTCGGAAAAAATATAATGTATACCTCGGCACTAAAGTATTTTTCATTACTAATATGGTTTATTTTCCGAGGCGATAGTCGTAATCTAAATTATACTTTAGTGCCTTGATATATAAATAACTATTTTCTACTCCTGTGTAAATATATACCCATTATTTAATTTTTTTCGAAGCATCATAGTAGTCTTAATTCACGTTAGTGAATTATGGATTCATAATTCACTCTTCTCGGCGAATCACAGAATCAGAAATCAATTATTCCTGTTTATTTTAAAGCCTTGATGTGGATCACCATGCATACGGTCATCTGACAGTTGACATTATAGTCAGTTGTCAGTGTGCATTTTTATATTGACGTTTGTTTTCAGTAAATTTCGATTACTTTCAAAATTTAATTCCAAATTTACAGGAGTAGGAGTTAAGTATTATATCCTCATATAATGCTACAATTCGAAAATAACATTATATTTCCTATGTAACATAAAAACAGTCACCACCCTTATTTATTTATTTTTTAAATGGTTAAATATATGAAGTACCTATACAACTGAATTCAAATACGCTTTGCATCTTTTTTGCCAGCCAATAAGTTGATCGTGTACTTTATTGCAAACTAAATTTAAATTCAAAATCGGAACAATTCAGAGCAGCTATTGCAACACCTGACAGTTCGGTATTTATACAGAAGTGCCAACATAGATTAATAATGCAAACCACAGGGCGATATGCCACACAAAGTTATTTGAGACAGTGGCGACGCCAGTGCAGTTTTTTCGCACTTATTATTTCTAGATAATTTAATGAGGTCAGATTACATTGACATGTAGAAATAAATTGATACATTTACATATACAAATGTAGTTTATTTCAGGGCATACATGCATATTAATGACACTATCGTTTTCATTATAGAAATGACAAATTAATTAGGTTACATTTCAAATAAAAGCATGAAATTTAACCGCAACAGACTCATCCAGAGGGAGTTTTTTTTCAATAAGATTATATTTATCATCTTACTCAGATTATTGAAGTATTAATTTACGATTATTTTGTCAGGTGTCCATCGCTTAATTCATTTGTTATTGGTTGTAATTTTTTTAAGCAATGATAACTTGTACTCTATTTCATTGATTCAAATCTCATTATTGTCTGACAAGTTCACTTACAATTGACATGTTGCATCTTCACAAGAACTCACGATATAGTTTCTCTGTAAAAAAAAAATGGTACTTGAAAGAAACTCATTGGTAATGCATTGGACTGTGGATCATGGGCCTCTCAGTTCGATTTACTAATTGTTTTTCTCCAACATCAAAAATCTTTGGCGATTCTGACTCAACGATCATCGAGATCTGCAACAGCAGAATGCCAAACCAAAAATGGGCAAATAGTCTGATTGGGTATTAAATATTTATTATTCTACTCCTTTTAGTATGTTCAACATTTTGTATTTTCGTCCTAAGAAATCTGGTGTGGGCACCACACTACTTTCTTATACAAATAAAACCAACTGAACACTTATGACTTGTTCCTTGCATATGACATTATTTTGACAATTTTTTGACATATAGATGTTAATGTTTAATTTTTCGTTGTCATTGTAACTATTTTAAAATATCTTATCTTTAAAACTTCCTAACTAATAATACAAATATTGGTGTTATAATATTTCAAACGACATATATTTTTGACACTTTACAATTATTTGACACATAGACGATAAAAATGGTTTACTTTTTGTTCACATTGTAACTAAGATTATTGAAATATATTATTAAATATATAATTTAGTTTTCCTCAAAATTAGAAGCATGTTCGAGAAAAATGCAAATAATATTTTATAATCCAATTATTTTTGCTAACTTTTTCGCCGCAAATTCTATTTATGAAAAATATATGTATTTATTGTTTTGTGTACCCAGTAAACTTCCTCTTCCGGGTTTTCCATTTCATTCAAAATCAACTCAGCTCTTCATATTTTCATGAAACATAAATTCCAAGTTTCGTTTACATAGCTTGTCTCGTTCATGAGATATTGCGCACACGGACATCCATCCATCCTCACACACAGACATCATTGAGTAATTGGTCTTAACGGATTTAGTGGACATCAAATAAGCATTTCCGCAAAAATCTCGTCAGCGATTGTATTCACGATTCCAATATTTCCTTATACTTTGTATAAGAAAGTAAAAATAAATCATAAATATATTATAAAGTGTGCAATTCACTCTTAGTTTGAAAAAAGCACATAGTTCAAGTCCCCAGAGTAAGTTTGTTTACAAAAATGAAAAGTCACCTTCCTTGACCCTACCCCCGCACCTCCGCCGCTGGCCCAAGAGAAAGGAATCCGCAGCCGCACGCTACATATGTAAACGCAATTACGAGACGCGTCCAGCACAGGTGCCATATTTCGAAATCATAATTTGTCTCGAGGCGGCGAAGCCTTCGTTTTTATATTTTTATATTTTCGCGCGAAAGGTGTTGCGCTCTGCCCATCGTGTGGTGTGCTGGTCCGTTGACATGAAGGCCACGTGATAATGACTGAGATTGCGACTTATTTATTGTTATATAATAACATATTGTATCTTGATATGCATATTGTTGTGGAATTTATGTGAGCATGCAGAAGTATTAATGTTAGATAATAAAATAAATTTATTTTTAAACCGGTTTTCAATTGTTGCTAATTGTATAATGCCATATGATGTACGATTTCGAGAATGGAAATTAATTTTATTTATTTTTTGTTGCAGAGACTTTTATTTCAATGTATGGGCACGAACATCGTAAGGTAAGTCTTAAATTGATTAATTTTTATTCATGTAAAATTATTACATGATAACTTCTACATCTTGTAATTATATGACTCCACCATTTACATGGTCTGTTACAGATAAGTTAATATGTTGGAAAAAGCAAATAAATAAAAAAAATTGGTTTAAGTTTTATAAAATTATTTTTAAAATACAGAATAATTGTAAGAAAAATATGTGAACAACATAAACGATCTAATAGAAACATTAACTAAATAACAACAAAATAGATATTTATGTAACAAGTACATAATTAAAGATATTATGCTTGAGACAGTTTAGGGGCCGAGCGAGGCACATAAATAGGCCAGTCAATAATACTCTTTTTTGTCCGACTGCATTGCAGATTTTTTTGTCTAGAATGACAGTTTTATTTGATATATGACTTTAACATGATAAATTTGATAATTTCAAGTGTACTTTTTCTGTTGTTGAGTTACCAAGTTGTTTTTATTTTATCGGCCTAGTCCATAACAATGATTAATAGAGGTGAACATAAAAATATTTATAAAACAGAGGAAGCCATGTTTTTTACAACTCCTAAACTACAAATTATGTATTATACAGAAAAGTTAATTCTGATTCGAAAATGGACTAACCTCCTATTTCAATATCAGCTTATTTTTGCACAATCGGGAGAGAAACTCGGTTTCTATGATAGCAATATCACGACAGAAACAGCCAATTTTATATCTGTGGGAGATTTATGCAATTTCTCTCCCGTCTTGAGGAAAAGTGTTCGAATAATATACAAAATGAACAATATAAAACAAATCGAAAGTAACTATCAAAAATTATATTACAATTCAAATAAATTTGAAATACATAAAAACCATCATAAATATTGGAGTCGTGAAAAAAATAGTGTATACACCGCAGGAGAGAGATGTATTTTTTCCCTTGCCGTATTGTAGCACTTGCCTACGACTCGTGCTTTAATTTACTCCGCGGGAAAAATCATACACTTCTCTCCCTTAATGTACCTGTAATATACTATTATTTTTAATGAAATTCAAGAAATTTATTAGGTAGAATTCCTCATAAAATCTATTCGAAATTGTACCGATAAACTCTTGGCCCTCGGTACATTACCAATGATTAAATTATTAAATAATATATTTATTGCACTTTGGAGCGCACAAAAAATATAAAGCTAATAAAAGCGTTCCACTAAGTTGACGAACAAATAAAATATTTAAAATAAAAACCCTTCCACCGTTCCTGTCTTACCGTTACACGTCTATTCGTCATATCAAGCTCGTAACACACGTAACTATAAATGACAACCATAATCTACTGTCCCGTCTCAGATCTCCACAAAAGAAACCCCTAAGAACACGATCGGTTCCCCTACACACTCGTATCTCCTACGCTGCTCGGTGCTCGGTGCTCGCTACCTGAGTGTCTGGTGCACATTGTGCAGTGAGCGGCACATGTGCAGCACCTGCCACTGTCCCGTGTCTTCTGCCACTGCCCAACAAACACCAACAGGCGATGCGATGCACAAATGGTTGGATTTGGTTACCCTGTGCCGCCGGTTGCCACCGGACGCGAGATTTTAAACTCTACTTTGATGCAGGGGTTCGTGTAGAGTACCTCTATATGGTCAGGGTCGCCGCCATTATCTGCCAAATTTACTGAGAGAGAATAGGATAAATACGTTGTTTTTACATTTCCCTACTTATTTGTAGCAAAATGTTATATTATAAAGAAATATGAAATTATTAACCTATAAATTATAAAGATAATATATATTTAGTTATTATCAAGAGTTAAGTTATGAATAATAAAATGACTTACACTGTTAATAAACTATTGAACTGTATTCGTAAACTATTTCAATCTATAAATCTTACAAATACATAAAAAATTATGCGAAAAACAACACTTAACACGAACCAAACAATACAATACACACTATTCTTGGCAGACTAATGGCGGAAAAGCGTACCACGTCATGTCTTTACCTTTCCATATAGAGGTACCCTAGGTTCGTGTAGCTGGTAGCGACATCTTGGAAAATGGCTGTGAAATATCTCGACAAAGTATAAGGAAGTATGGAATTACGAAAAAAATTGCTGACGAGATTTTTGCGGAAATACATATTTTTGACGTCCACTCAATCCATTAAGACCAATTTCCCAATGATGTCTGTGTGTGAGGATAGATGGATGGATGTCCTTTGTGGGCAATATCTCATGAACGAGAGAAAAAGTTTCAAATGAAAGATGTTAGCAAAAATATTTGGAATATAAAATGTTATTTGCACTTTTCTTCTACATGTTTCTACTTTTGAGAAAAACTAAATTATATATTTAAGAATGTATTTCCATAATCTTAGTTACAATGGGAACAAAAATCAAAACATTTTTAATATGTATGTGTCAAACGTGCAAAATAATTGTGAAATGCCAAAAATATGTGTCGTGTGAAATATTATAAAAGTAATATTTGTATTATTAGTTCCCATTTAAGATTGCTTGATGTTATAAGATATGTTTTCGAAAAATACTAAACACGTGTTTTTTTTTGTTTTTTGATTCTATGTATATTTCTCGAGATATACTTCACCCTCCCGGAACTTTTTGAACACCCAGTATATCAAAAAAATAATCACTAAATATTAAATTAATACTAATTCAAATCAGCAAAAAAAGAATGTGTTCAATACGGCAACATACATAGATTTACAGCTTCAGCAGCATTGATTGAAACAGCAGCCCCTGCTGTAAATCTGGTATTTTGGTGCCTAGTTAAACAAATAACTAGGTACTAACTATAATAAATATGAAAATGTGGCAATAATACTTAAATGAAACCAAGTTTGTAAACATCGAAAAGATCTGCGACTATTGCGAATGTAATTCGGCGTTTTAACATAAATGAGTGAGAGATTTGAACGTGTGGGCAGAACAGTTGTTTAACAAAACTAGATTTTAAAATTTATTAGTCAGGATTTTCTGATGAAAAAATTGTGCAGGTGTTTAATTGTCTCATAGTAGTTGATTTGCATTCAGTATAACTGCACGTGCTAAATATATTGTCAGGTGTGTATGTTTAAAAATTAATTTATTAGAAAAGCATAATCACACACCACGAACTCTGTTTTTAGGTGTTTTAAGAGAAGTGTTTTAGCCTTGTGCAAGTCCTAAAATTATTTTATAAAAAAATGTTTGAATATGAGTTACAGAGAAACATAATAACATTATTTGAAGTATTTTTTTTATAAAGTATTGTACAGTGCTAAAACCGCGACTAAAATACTTCTTTTAAAACATCCAAAAATAATTTAAACTAAATAAGAAGTTAGTTTTCATTACGAACGCTCTTCAAAACAAGGGGTTGCAGCCGGGTAGGGTTTCTTTTCACGCACCCGGGGCTAAGAAGTGCGCATCAGTCCATTATTATTACATTTTCAACGGGTTCGGTCTGCATCCTTACTTGACGATCAGAGTAATTTCAATGGATTGCACCTCAGGATATTATAGTCCGGATTCATTCGAGAACCGACATACGTTTACTTTTATTTGCTTGCGAGGGCCTACGTGACAACCCGAACGTATGTCCATGCCAGACATTTATTAATCTTATTTTGTCGTAAAGGATTTTCGTGTTTGGATTTTGGCTATCGGCGAAGGAATTTTTTGCTGCGAGGAACGATAAATTAGTTTTTTGGATTTTGTTGGAACTGTGGCTAGAAATTCAAACTTGCTTAATAAATAATTTAAAAATAAAATTGAAATAAATTATTTTGCCAAGTCTCTTGCACAAGCAAGGAAGGTGAACAGCATAATTTTATTATAATAATTTGCTAAATTATAATAACTTAAAATGACATAGAATTTTTATTTTGTTTTCTCTTTTGTTTGTCCGATCATTTATTTCAACTTTCAAACTGTTCTATTTATTGCTGATTGATTATTGATATTTGGTATTAAAAATGGAAAAATATAGCCTCAGTATAAGAATTCACACAGTAACGACCCTCGCTTTCGGCAATTTTGATCTTTATGTCGCATCGACCAATGACCTTTAGCTGGGCGGCCATTTTAGCAGTAGCTGTATACGGCGGTAATGTTGAATAGCTGTTAGTTGCAAATGAGATAAAATCTAAAAATATTATTTCACCTGCACTATAATAGTTATTTACTTTACAAGTGGGCAAAGTAAGGAATTACCCACGAGAGAAATTTTTGCACACGAAGCCGAAGGCTGAGTGTGATAATTTTATCGAGTGAGTAATTCCACTTTGCCCACGTGTGAAGTATAACGTTTTATCCAACAACTCTTAATAAGTGCAAAATTTATTAAAGAAATATTATTTGACAGTGACATATGCTTTAAATTTTTAAATTAAAATGTCAATCGAAGTAGTTACCAAGGTGTTGTGTGTTATTATAATTGTTACAAATAAAAAAATACTTATTAATGACTTTCCTCCAAATTATACCCACTAGTCACTAGTGGGTAATCTGTTACTTTCCTTTTTTTAAATCGCCATAGTTATAGAGCATTTATTGAGAGGTGTTGGATAAAAGTTATTACAAATAAGTTTACCTGTCTGTTTTGCACTCATTTGATAAACTTAACATGAAAGAAATACTGTGACTTGATATTTGACATTTACAACTGACACTGACACTAACATACTATACCCTTTTTTCTATGGTTACTTATCAACCTATCAGCAGACACTGAGCAGCCAACTTTTCACTAGCGTACCCCTGAAATATTGGGATCATGAATTTATATAGCATATTAAAAAAAATGCAGTTTGGAAATATTAAAAATATTTTTACAGATTTGTTATTTATTTTATTTGTCATGATAATCTGTATTTAGGCTCAAATTGTGAACCTACGGCTCGTGCATCAATTTACTCGCGGGAAAAAATCATGCACTTCTCTCCCTTAATGTATGATACACTATATTATTACAACTGGGTCAAAAACAAGTTGCGAAAATCTGATTAAAATAGTTCTAATACTTATTTCTGCCAAGATAAAACATCAAAAGCATTTTCGGTATGTCTCAGTGTTGTCCGAATAGCCTGTTCATTTCTTAACAATGTACAAGTGTGTATAATTATTCGCTGTAACATTTGAATTTTTACGGCACGATTCATTTGTATGATGTATAGAGATATGTTCAATGCACGACACCTGAGCAGTTCAGCACTTTCATCCGAACGACCTTAAATTCCACGCGTTGTTTATAAACTTACGTAACTTTTATTACCTCTATATATGTGCAAAAGTAATAATAACTAATGTATTGTATGCTGTTTTAACCTATACGATATACGTGACACAAAATTCAAGCCAATTAATTAATACTTACAAACTTAAAAAGTTTTCTGCAAAATGAAAATAAATGTATACAATGATATTTTTGCGAGGTGAATTATAGTAATTTACATAATTTTTTCAATGACATTGACATTTTTAATATTACAATTCACTGACGATGAAGATGTCTGTACTTTCACAAACCCATAATTATTTTTGTCGAATCAATAGAGCTCTTTACTATTCTTTTTACTTTCTTATACAAACTATAATTAAGTATTGGAATCCTGAAAAAATCGCTATCGTGATTTTTGCGGAAAAACAAAATCTAAAACATTTTTAACATCTATATGTCAAATATATACAAAACAATAAATTCCATTTTTTCAAAAATAGATACAGCTGTGATAAAAAAAGTTTTAAATGAAAGATGTTAGCAAAAATATTTGGAATATAAAATGTTATTTGCACTCCTCTTGTACATGCTTCTAATTTTGAGAAAAATTTAATTATAAATTTAATAATATATTTCAATAATCTTAGTTAATAATAGGAACAAAAACTAAAACATTTTTAACATCTATATGTCATTGTAATTAAAAATATTATATATTGTTGAAACTAGCATGAAGCTAAATAAATAAATATATTCATATTCATATTCATTCAAATAATTGTGAAATGTCAAAAATATGTGTCGTTTGAAATATTATAAAAGCAATATTTGTATTATTAGTTAAAAAGTTTTAAAGAATAGATATTAATTAATTAATAGTCTTAATTGTTATTCATTAAACCGCAATGATTTATTAAAAATGTTTTGACGTCAGAATTGTCGTGTGTTGTGGAACAAAAATGATCTATATTTTTGTTTTGAAAATTATTTAAATGGAAATAAATAACTTATTCCAGGAAGAAACATAAATAAACTGTAAGATTATTTTAGTCAAATGTTTGATTACCACTGACAAATTTTGGTAACTTATTCAGTATGTCTTTAATTTGTTGTGTCTACCTAACCACGTGGTTTCATTATCACGCGAATTCTCAAACAAGTGAAATTGGTGTTATTTGGTTATGAATTCAAAACAAAACAAAAATCTTCAAAATAGGTACCAACCATTTTACACTTTGACAATCTGGCAGCTCAATAATAAGTGAAGTACAAAGAATTTAGAATAGAGTAGATGTAGGAGAAAGAATCTTAAATAGAGAATCATAATATTCTGACGGTAGAATTGATATCTTTAAAAACACAAATATCTCAATAATTAATAATATTTTAAAAATTCTATTATATTTTCACGATGTTTTTTGGTTTAGTTATGACTTATTTGTGACTCTTGGACCCCATTGCAAATTTAAAAAAATTACGGAGCTAATATCATATGGCAGCCATCTTGTTTCATGATGTCAGGAGAAGCTTGTGTATTCGTCACTCGTCAGAACTATTTACGTGAATATTTTTAAAGTACGAAGGTAACAAACGTCACGCACATGACACAACAAAATAGTACACATTCGTATGTTAATTTGTCCTTGTTTCATTTGCAAACTGTAAGGCACTTGATTCTAACTTCACAGCAATGAAAACTATGTAAGGTTTTTCTGTTTCGCTTGACTGTGTTCAGAGTTTCTTTTGTTGCTAACTGACGGAAGTGTTTTGAAAAGTATTCAAACAATAAACGGTATTTATTTATTGTTTTTGCGCATCTAAATTAATTAAACCTAAGCAATTCGTAATAAGCTCCAATAAAACCAAAATTATTAAATATAATAATTTAACTTATAATTTTCTGCTAATGAAGTCAATCAATGCATCTGCGACGGTCGTGAAAATGTTTTTCATTCAAGGTAACAACTTATACAAGCTGCAAGTCGATCAGATTCTGAATTTAATTTTTGCAATCAGTTAGTCGATATAATCAAATAAATAAGATTACAAAGAAGTTTGATTTTATTTCATCATGAATATTGTATTCCAGAAGCTGATGAGCGATCGGACAGAAAACTACATCATTTCAACGGCTGCCTTATGTAGAGTAATATGTGTATTGCTTATCTTGCCAGGGGCGGACTCGCCCTTTAAATTGTTATATTTTTCTTAAAACATAATACGAAATTTATAATTATAAAAATGACAATAAAATAATATAATTATATCTTCAAATAAGTTTAAAAGACACAAAAAAAAATAGAGATAAAAGTAAATATAACCTAACCTAACCTAACTCTTCCGGTTAATGGATTGTAACCAAAATCTAATTGGGTCGTAACTTAACATCAAAATTCTAAATTTTTTAAAATATGCGTTATTTATTAAATGAGCTGATAGAAATGATGGGTATAATTTTCTGTGATTATTTTTTGACGTTTCTTTAAACCAATGAAATGCTTTATTGTATGCCACGTGTCTGCGTTTTAACCAATCCTGTCATATTCCCGGGAATATTCTCTGTCGCTTATTTGTTTTTGTTGACAGATGTCAGATAGTTATCATCAACACAAGTAAAAATGAGCAAAAAAGATAGATTTAGTAACGTGCCTGATGATGAAATAAAAAAATAATCTAATTAAATATAACTCGAGAGTTCGATAAATTTGAAAATAATTCTCCAGTATCTTTCTCAAACTTGTCGCCATTTGGCAATAGCCAATACGGGCTTTCGTGGCTATTGCCTGGCAACAAGTTCAATTTATTCTCACTCTCTTGTTATATTATTACTGAGAATATCATTAACGTTATTTTCTAAGATAATACAGAATACTCGTATAGTTGACAAAAAGTTTTAAAATTAAAAAAAAAAATCCGGAATTATCTTCCCTTATTTAATTTTTAATATTATAAAGTATCAGATATAAAAATGAGAATTTACATTACTAATAAAACCAATAACTATGTAGGCTACTGAAACTATGTTAATGACAAGAAAAGATGAAGAACACTTAAGAGTAATGGAACGAAAAATGAAAAGAATAATATTAGGACCAATAAAAATAGAAAACAAATAGAGAATAAGAATGAACTATGAAATGAAACAAGAGTTTGAAGGAGAAGACATAGTTAAAAAGATCAAGCAACAGAAAATCAGGTGGCTTAGACAAATATAGAGAACAGAAGAAAAGGATTCAATTAAATCAGCAGTAAATCATGGTAACTAAGATGTAGAAGACGAGGCAAACCCAGATAAATATGGATAGGGAAGTAGAAGATTTAGAAGTAGCAGGTATAAAAGGAAGCAAAGAAATACGTTAAGAAACGTCAACTTTGATTTTAAAGAAGACATATTTTAGTGTAATTGATACATTTAAATTGTCTTTTGTTTTTGAGTATTTGCTACTTGATTCTTTTATTAAAACTTATTATTGAAGAGGACTAATCTCTATTTCTTTTCCTTTAAATCCTTGCAGTTAGGTTTCTCCACGTCTTCTTTTCTTTTGTTTTGATTTGCCAGTTTCTAATTCCTGTTGCTTTCAAATCATCTTGTACATGTTAATTTAGTATGCCTCGTCTTCTTCTTTCTCCTGGTTTCCATTCTAGTACTTAATTAATTGTACCCTTGTTGCTTAATCGATTTTATTATGTTTTCTTCTTCCAACTCTTGTTCTACTATTCTATAGTTATTTTGTTTTCTTTTTCTGATATCTTTGTTGGTCCTAATATTGTTCTCATTATTCTTCGTTCCATTATTCTTAAATCTTCTTCATTTGTTTAAATCTCCTTCTTCTTCCTTAAGCCATGTTGATCTGGTCCTGTCTCGTTTTCCTCTTTTTCCTGGTATCATATGGAATAATTCGAGTTGCATTAATGTTAAGTCCGGACCTGTGCGCAGCCCCCATGCGTCAACATCCACATCCACAATGCCGTGGGGTTCACTTACGCAGCCGGTTTTACACCGCATAAAAAACCCCAGAGAAAATGTTCATTATTATAAGTCGAGTAATTCCTCGCGCTCCTTTTGTTTCGGTGGTGTGTTTCAAGTCTTCGGCTCGCATCGCAGTGCGTATCATTAAGTAACCTTGCAGTTTAACGATACTTATTTGAAAACAGGTCCACGGCGGTAATGTGTGCAGTGTCGGTACCCACTCACCTACATGAATAACTGCCCTGGACGCCGAACGCTGAATACTGAATCTAGGCTCTTGTTACTGCAAATTACAAGGAACGAATGTTGCAGATCACGCCAGCGATTCTAACGCGCCGCTCAAGGCTCGATGCAACATTCGATTCGCGGATTTACTTTTCACCTTTAAATGGTCATACAATCATTTTATATTTATTCAATTGCTAGTTTAACCCTTTTTACCTTTCGGTGTAACTTATATCTTTAATATTACTTCATTATAAATAGGAGGTTGAAGGGTATCTACTATAATAATAAAAGCTACATATAATCACATATATTTCAATACAGGCAGATTCATAAAAGGGATTAGCACTAAATTCAATTTTTCATCATCTGTAACTTCGTTTTTAATTTAATTATATTATCAAAATATGTCAAATTTTATGCGAACCAATCTTGACTACAACCTTACTTAAAATAATTATGTTTTGAGAATGGAAAATGAAGTTTTGAGTAAACGCTAATCCCTTTTATGAATCTGCTTGATAGGTAATATAGAGAGTGTCAAGAATGTGTTGTATTTGTATTTTAAAAGAATGTTGCTTGGTATTATTTCGAAACAAATGATATGATCAAAATCACGAGTCTAAAGCGAGAGGGTTTGTCATTTGTCAGGAATGTTCCCTAAAAGAAACTATATTGAGTACTAATTTTAGGTGTAATAGAATTGGAATATGTTTTATTAGACTATTTCCAAAATATAAATTAAATTTGATATTTAAAATTGTTAACAAAAATACAATAAGCAATCAGTATTTCTCACACATGGTAATAAAATCATATGATTTGTTCATTTTTACTTTATTATACAAAGTATAAGGAAGTATTGGAATCACGAAAAAAATCGCTGACGAGATTTTTGCGGAAATACATATTTTGACGTCCACTGAATCCGTTAAGACCAATTTCTTAATGATATCTATGTGTGAGGATGGATGGATGGATGTCCGTGTGCGCAATATTTCATGAACTAGACTCAGTTGGTTTTATGCAATGAGTTTATTTATGTTTAAATTATACATAAGTAATAAATTTCAAGTTAAGTCTGGAGGAGTATTTAATTTATTTTCTAGTAAACAATTTACTAGTACTAACCTTTTGATACTTATTATACCTTTATTTCTTAATTTAAATCATTTCTTAATTACAATCATATGTATTGCAATAATTAGTAATAAAACTACAGAATTATACTTTATTTTAATTTTAATTTTAATTACAACTTAAAGGAAGTAATATCTATATTGAAGGAATTTGAAATCATGTCATCAATTTAATATATAGTGTTGAATAAATTAGTATTTGTTGTATAATCTATATAATTTTAAAATGAGTAAATTAGATAGGTGATAAAATGTATTAATTTAATAAATAAAATATGATTTGGAATGAGAGAAAAATAATGTTTCCATTTCGTAGTTCCTGTTCATATAAGGACAAGTTCTCTAAAATAGAGCATAACTCATTGGTAAACATTCTCAAGTTAAAATATTAAATTAAAATTAAATAGCGACCCGCGGTGGAGCGATAGGATGGGGGCTTATTTACTGTAATGAATATAGTCTCATGCATAGAAATCACAAAATAATGGAGGACTCCTGCAGTATCTAACATCTTTAATGAACGCCTGAACACATTATAATGGGTAGTTATTTTTCATGTGGCTTAGATCCATCTACAACTAGCGGGCCAACAAAAAATGCATCAGGATTAAAGTTATTTGATTTTTTTTTAATAGATGGACATGCGTTAGAAACAAGGAATACATTTGTATCAAAAGTAGTTCAAACACAACATTCAATTTGTTTACATTTAGTGTTTTGTTTTACGTTTTGTTTCATGCGGTAGTTTTTCATTTTGATGATCCTGTATGCGTGATAAGAGACGAGAATGATATTTTAAATGTTATGTAAGTTAAGTACTTGTAATTTGTCTTACTTTGATACGGCAGTTAGAAAACTGTGTCAACTTTCTGGCCTAGATTTCAATTTTGAGTTATAGGGTAGTACAGATTAATAGTACCTACGTTGAATTTATATTATTTTGAAGTAATATGAACTAGATCGACTTCGAAAAATACAACAAAAATAATTTCATTGATGATTGATGATTTTAAATTATTATTTCTTACAATATCCAACAGGCCCAATTTCAGGATAAGGGAAGAAGAAAATAAATGAACAGAATGTTTAGGTTTTGAAGAGAAATAATTTAGGAGTTCTTACTAAAATTTTTAATATCCTTTATACTATTATAGAACAAGTCAATGCGTCCTTCGAATTTCTGGTAACATTTAATTATCTGAAATAAAGAAGATATTGCAGAAATACCGGTAAGTGCTACATTTAGATAAAATATATTTATAGTTCTAGAAGATATTCTGGGAACGTGGAATAGTATATTCTACAACAAGTAATGGAATGGCACATATTCCACTCGAGCAAAAAGTTTGTAGTTCGAGCCGAAGGCGAGGGATACGGTTTGCGATTGCGAGTGTGGGATATGCCAGTCCGTTACATGTTGTATACTATACTTTCTGTAACAAGATTTTGGAAATGATACAAAAAATACAAATATGTATGTTGAAAACGTCAAACTCAAAAAATAAAATTAAAACAAACAGACGTAACCATAGTAACTGAATCAAGATACTTCATATATCGCGCTAATATGCGGCTCTGATTAGTCGAAAATATTCCATACGTATGGAATGTCAGTGATTCCATAACCATTTTTAGTTGTGGAATGCCTAGTTTCAAAAATAGAAAAATATTTTGTACGAGAGAAGGGCAATCTATAGAACTATTGACAATTTTATGCAAGACAATTCCAAAGACAATAAATTCTCATAAAATAAATAAATAATATTAGTGTAGATAGTGGTTCATATTGAATCTTTGTTTTAATAATGTAGAAAAAGGTTTCATGATGATCATTATTATAGAATTACAGTAATATGTTGAAAGATTTGAAAATTATGTAAATAGACAAAAAAAATACATTTGAAATTACCGAACTATTCGGTAAGCTGAGGATATAATATATTCTTTCTGAAAAATCTATCTTTTAATTGTTTAGTAAATAATAATAATAATGATATAGAATATCAATTTTTTTAAAATGCATCTTATAGTTCGAAGGTACTTTTTTCCCTCTAATAATAGTGCAATTATGGCTCTGCATGTACATACGATTTTACTGACCCTATAACATCATCGAATCGAAATCAAATTCCATGCATTAATTGCTAATTTAATAAGTGAAGTTACGTCAAGTTAATGTCTGCACTAATGGAGGAAAACATTAACATTTATAGGCAGCGCTGAACGACACAGAGGAGAACTATCATGCACTCATGAACTAGCCAGAACATTGCAGTCGTATGTGAATATTAGCAACGTTACCAAAGAACTTATAGAACGGAGGAGAATTAATAATAATAAATTATCGGGGAAGTGGTGTTTTTAATTTTAGACTATCCAGCATTACGATTATTAAGTGAGAATATCTAAAATACATCTTTAAAGTGTTCTTTTAAGTGGTGTTAAAGGGATAGCTGATGATAATTGTCTATTTTTAGAAGGTTTTTCGTGAGTTCTCTTGTAAGGTTCTGGTCGGGAGATAATATAAATTGGTTCAATCTTTAGACACAGTTTTTAAAGTATCATATTTCATTTTCACCCCATGGGGCTTACCAGGCCAACGTCAAAGTTTTAATTTATTGCAGATGAGGAGGGTTATTGAAAACAGATTTAAAATAATTAAAAACTGCTTTTAGTTCTTCAAAATAAGTCCTATCGAAAATAAGTGACGACGACAAGTTTCGTAGAAGAAATAGTCTATAAATCATAGGATAACCATTACTTACAGAATTACTTTTTTATAGTTTTCCTATGCCGTAAAAATAGGTACAGCACATAATCCCAAAAAAAGCCGTTAAACTCAAATTTTCCTCTATTCAATTCTAATTCACATACAATAGAAACACCATTACCTAAATCGTTTCCAAATAAGCTACGAGACTTTATAACTATTACTGAACAATGAGGTACTAATAAATACAGAAAATAAAGCGCTTCATAAAAACCTTCTTAATTTATTAGTAATACAAGCCACCCTACCCCATACGAATGAAGAATACACAAACATAAAACCTTAGTTGTTCTTTTTGTTTGTAGGGTTTAAGTCTTGATACGTCTAACATACTTCGGATGTTTTGAATACGCGTTAACGACGTTGACGGTGAAATCGTGACGGATTTATGGGGGGAAGGGGGGAGGGGGGTTGTAATAGTGTAATATGAGACATGCATTTTAAAATTAGATCCTCGGAATTAGGACGTTCACAGGAAAACAATTGGGATTCAATTGAATAATAAGCATATTTAAAAGAGTTTCTTTATTTGAATTTATTGAAACAATATAATATTTGTTATATTTTTAGAAGCATGATTCACATGGTATTGAAGCTGATAAGTTATCAAAGATAAAACTATATTGTATTATTAAAACATGGATATGCAATTTATTTTGTTTTGGTATCATGTGCATTATAGATTATTTTATATATTATATTTTAAATTAAATTCATTACAATTAAAGATATTGTAACTTCTTTGATTAAGTACAGTTTTAACAAAACTATGCGCGTCCCCGAATTATACTCAAACTAAAAGAAATCGAGATAAATCTGATGTGGGAAACACACAACTTCCCACCAGATTGTTTATTTTTCAAATAATTTATGTTCGACTGCATTACAATCGAATGTTTATAATATTGTTACGCAGCCATAAAGTGGCTCTTTGTGAATAGGGCCGATAAAGTAAAAACAAAATATAATCAAATTGGTAAAGAAACAACAGAAAAAAGCACACTTCGAAATTATCAAATTTGTTCATGTCAACGACATGTGTCAAATATAATTATCGTCATTCTAAGCTTAGAAAGATAATTTGCAATGCAATCGAACATAAAATATTGTATGTAACACGTACATATATTATAGGGTTTTATGTACGAGACAGTTTAGTGGCCGAGCGAGCGCAGCAGTATAATCGAACATAATATATTGTGTGTAACATGTCTGCACCTTTTAGGGTGTTATGTACGAGACAGTTTAGGGGCCAAGCGAGCGCAGCGAAACGCAAGAACTTCTTACATAAATATCTATTATGTCCGACTGTACTATAATAACTTGTTTATGATATTGCTTAGCGGCTATAAAGTGGCGCTTTATAGACGACAAAATAAATTTCATAAATTGAAGGTGTATCTACATAATGTTCAGTAATGCTAATAAAAATTAAACAATTTTGATGATATTTTAATGATTCTTTCCATAATAACAGGTTAGAATAATTGAGATGTGAAATGACAGCGTGCACATTTTTTTCTAAACAAATAATATACCACTTGGTAAACAAACAACAGGTAGAAAACACACCTATAAATTATATTTTTTTATGTTATTGTCATATGTCATTGTAAGTTAAAAAAAAATATAATCTGCAATGCAATCGGAACAAAGTGTTGTATGGAACACATACGTAATAAGGTTTTATTGACTCGCCCTTTTAATGCCTCGCTAATAGTATATTCCGAAAACGAACCGGAGAGAGGTTACGGTTTTACCACGGTTACGGTTTTACCACTTCTACGGTAAAGAAACGGAACACTGTGATTATGTCAATGTTTGATTTGACATATTTATTGTAAAATGAAGATGTAGTATACTTTTAACGAGTTTGTTTTAACCGGTCGTAGTAATGTTGAGGGAGACGATGATTTCAACAATGATTGTTGACGTTATCTTGTTTGACAGATGTTTACTGCGCTAACCCCCATTTGTGGGGGCAAAAGCAAAAAGTACCACAAATTTCAGGAACCGCGTTTCGTGGTTCGTTTTCGGAATACACTATAAGCTGCGCTCGTTCGGCCCCTAAATTGTCTCGTCCATAAAACCCTTAATTATATACTTGTTATGTATGTATTTCGGAACTTTCAACCCCAGGGGTTATATTCCCAGGATGGACTGACACAATGAAATCTATTAAATTTTTCTGCATTGCCCCGTTTTTTGCAACGTAGATGCCATGTGTGTTGCCCGCCCGGTGCAAGCCCTTGTTACAACTACTAGGCGGTGCCCGATAGCTTTGTCGGTACCAAATTAATTGAAACCGAATTTAATTTTATTTATAATACCAATCAAATATTTTCCAATGTCTCCAATGATTAAGAAATTACTGGAAGTTCTCAACAAAAACAGTGACAGCATTTAAGACCCATATAATTGCAAACATCCATGCATAATAACAATAATGATATATTTCCACGGAAATTGTTAATTTGTATTGTATTAGCCGTGTGCTGAGCTCACAAACAACCTCGCGGTTCGTTCGCAATGTCGCCGCGCAGTCCCGCGGCGCAGCCGTCGCAGTTTAAACGTCAGGCCGCGGTTCGGTCGTCGGTTCTCGGTTTTCTGGTCTCGTGTATCAGTTATGTTTATAACTTGGTTGGAGTTGGAGTTGCTATAGCCGCCTCCGAGAATATCAACAGGTGTTGCGGGAATGTACCTGCTTGTTGGTTAAACTAATTGTACTTCCGTGCGATTGAGAATTAATATGTGTTGTTCTAACTTTGACTTGGTCGCGTGAAATGTGGAAAATTGCGAAAGATCGCGGAGTGAAGTGAATGGAACTTTTCTAGTGATTGTGGCCGTTAATTACAGATTAATATTTGTGCCTTTCATGGATATTCTACTTTGTTGAACAAGGTATTTATTTTTATTCAGCGTTTCATGTTATAAATCCATTTATACTTAATTTATTACAAGCTAAGAAGAGTCGTACGTGTAGCGTGTACTACAAACGTTTGTGCGTGATACAATAATTAATATACTTATTGAATTATTTATAACCGTGCCTCCTTCTACTACAAGCGCATTATTGTTGAATATGCTCCGTACGTCAAGCGTGATTCATATCTAATTGCTCATGTGTTATAAAAACTTTGGTACCGGAAATTCTGATGCACTGGTTCACTTTTTTTCCGGTGGTAAAAATTTACTTGATTTTTCGGCAAGTTCGTGTTTTGATCGGCCGTTGAAATTTAAATCACACGTGACCAGCCCGACAGGGGTAACTTAAATTTGTATACCTAATAGCATTTTTTGCCGATCACGCATTCGTTCGCATTTCGCTACACGTTAAGATGATCTATTTCAAAATGTAGCAATCTCTTCCAATATTAATAAACGAAATAAATATGAATAGTTTTCAAATTATGTTTGGTGGTTACTAAAGTAAGTGAAATAAATAAATCTCTGCAAAATAATTTCAAGTCTGTAAAATAACGAAGTCTGCGCGACCGGCAAGAAAGAATGTTGATCACCTTTTTATTTCATTCCTCTTTTTTCTCTCAATGTTCATCAGGCCAACACAAGCAGTAATCGTAAAGCGTTGCTTTGCAAGCCAAACGTTATTATCAATATATAAGTTATATTTTATATGAGCGCTTAATTGTGATTTATATTCAAGGATTATTATGATAGAACTATGATAACAACTGATCTAAGGTCTTCTTTAAGTTTTATTACTGCTATGTTAATTATTTGTGCAAGCGCATAAAGGTGTTTGCGTTATTTAAATTTGTTTTATTTGTACTTAATTTACGGGCCGGTGTTTCACTCTATTTACTTGGCACAGGAAAATAATATTTAGTATTTTGAAAATATATACTGTAAACAAAATGGAATGAAAATAATAAAGTATTTAAATATTTAGCTTGTTCGAAAGCGAAGTATTATTTCAATATAATTGCTTTTTTACCGTATATTACTTAAAATATTAAAACTTCTAAAATATAAATAATAATAAGAACCAAAGATAAATTTTAATGCTGATAGAATTATTATAGTTCTCAATGCTGCTTAAATTAATAATTATCATTAATCTTTTTTTGTATTTGAATTAGTATTTATTTTAAATATTATCGGAATGTACACAATTGTCTGCCTTGTACATAGTGTTGTGTATTATAGTATTTATAGAAAAAATAATTAAGCAGAAGACGGACGTCATCAGGTTATTTGACTAAAATAATAACGTCATTAGCAATTACTTTTGTATGGGATATTAATAATTGTAGAAATGAAAATGCAGTGTCTGTTGCATCACACAAATTTCTATCAATGCCTATGTATCATAAAACACTGGACCACTAGGATCACAAATTACAACTGAACACAGTAAAGTGATATGGATTTTATATAAACGTGATCATTTATTAGTAGCAACAAAGTATGGAGCAAATATGAACTATAATTATTTTTAATAATTTTAACTTCCATTAAAAAAAATTCTCTAATATTTACTTTTAAATTATTGTAAATTGCATTAATGTATACTTTTCTTAATACTAGTATTTTTTTCTCCGGTTTTACTTTCTTATACAAAGTATGAAGAAGTATTGGAATCATGAAAAAATCGCGGAAATACATATTTTAACGTCCACTGAATTCGTTAAGACCAACTTTTCAATCTGTGTGTGAGGCTGAGGATGGATGGATAAATGAATGGAAGGATGGATGGATAGATGTCTGTGTGCACAATATCTCATGAACCAGAGAAGATAAGTAAACAAAACTTGGAATTCATAACTTCCATGAAAATATGAAGAGATGAGTTGATTTTGAAAGAAATTAAAAATCCGGAAGAAGTTTACTGGACACAAAACAATAAATTCCAATTTATTTTTTTTTTTTTTCAAAAATAGATATAGACTTGATATTATTAATTAATACCTAGTCTAAAATAAAAACATATTTACAATGAGAACATAAAAATTAAACAGGTTTAACATTTATATATCAAATAATTGTCAAAATAGTCATACCACATTAGATTTTTTAAACAAACATACTTCAATCAACTGTACTTCTAATTTTCATAAATTTTCATTTCAATTTGATAACGTACGTTTTCTTCTTAATCATTTTTCTATATTTTCATTATGTACATTAAAATATCGAATTAATTTTCGTAACTACCATGCTCAAACCAAAACCTAAAGTTATTTGCGGGCAATATAAACTCGGTTTGTCACCCTCAAGAACAGAACAATTCAACAGTTCAGTAATAAAATAGAAAAATATATAAAATTTATATTAGTGTATTTCAACATTTAATATTTAATGTTTATTTCCTATGCAAAATTATTTAGTAGTTAGATGCTAATTTGTTTTTAACTTTGTGGTTGTTAAATATGTAATGGTACTGTAATAAGGGTGGTATTAGTTAATGCATAATGTATTAGCTTTAGCGAAATGTGACAGACCTTAAAAGCAATCTTAAAATCTAAATGCTTAAAAGTTACCGCCTAATAGTTTGAAGAAATGTTAATAGCGCATCAGCTGTCAAACCCAAAAATTTTCCAGTCGAAAATATGCAGCGAGGAACCGATAATTTTCCCTAAATATCTTCTGCTCTCGCTTGGCGCCAAATCGGCGAGTGGGTCCAAGCCATCGCGATCGAGAGTATTAACGGTTGGTCTAATTCCTCAGCTCATCCGTGTTAAATACGAGCTATAAACTCTTCTCGAATAAAACCAAAACAACATTTGGTGCGAGCGGCGAGGAGGAGGCAAATTGCTTTTACACATCTTGTTAAACGTAAATTCTCTGCCTGACTTTTAATTGATACACATTTATTGCACTTTTTACGTTTATTGTGAATGAGATTGGTACACTATTGAATAGTCATTGCTCGTAATTTATTGACACATTTTACGATTGGTAAAAACTGCTTTAATTATTCCGATAAAGGGAAACTGGATCAAATCGAATTATTTGCGTGCTCATTTTTTTATTGTCTCATCTTTGCCACTTTTTTACCCAAACTTTTCAAATTGCCTTCAGACAAAAAAGTCTAATTGAAATTACATTCCTCGTTGGAAAACTACTAATCACAAAATAAGACTTTTAGAATAACTTAAAAAATCGTTCTGATTGTTGTACTCAATTTATTTGTACCTTAAATTCTGAAAATAACTGAAACAATAATAACAAATTAACAAAAACACACTAACAAGATTTCTGATGATCTGATGACATAACAAAATATAGAAAAATGTTATTCTACATATTTTTGATTCCATTGAAATTTACTCTATCTCATTTATTTACTATTTATTTATGAATTGTTCCCAAAATCTAGTCAATTCTCAACATAAACATAATTCCTACCTTACATATATGTATATACGGAAGGTAAAAATAATAGGATTTAAGATGTAAATATGATGAATTAAAAAATGTTCCTTTCTATGATATTAACTGGGCAAAATGATATAATTCTGGGCTCGTAGAAATAGTTCACTTTCCAAAATATTTAATTATGATTGGTATTATTTTAAGAGATTTTTTCTTACAAAAGAGCAAAAGTTAACAATAATATTTGATTGATTGTACATTTTTAGTTTTTAATTTAGAACAATACATTAAAGAAATATGAATTGTGTAACTAAATTTATTAAAAATTAATTATTTTCTGAGATATAGAAAAAAATGCGATAAGCCTTCAAGTCAATGGATTGTTACCAAAATCTAATTAGATACAATTTGTACATTTAAATTTTTATATTAAATTAAAAAAATTGATTTAAGCTTCATTTAGAGCAATTCAATTATCAATTTAGTAGCAATCGGATAAAACGTCTTAAAACTATCGATTCGCCAAAACACTTCTCTTTAAAACACTCAAAAACAGAGCTCGTGGTACCAACCAATATTTCTAAATGGAATGTTTGGAGTTTGCAAGCTTCTCATTCAGTACTTACAATTTTGCCTTAATTTTGTCTATTCGTAATTGATAATTTAGAAGCTCTAAACACAGCTTTTATCTTAGAACGATAATACTACTAATATATTTTATTATCACCTAATATTTGCTGATGTCTTCAAAATTACGTTGGATTATAGTTGATAAATGGTTTTAAATGTCAAATAATATAAATCTGAACAAGGAAAAGGTGTTGGCAATTAATAATAAAAATTTAATTTAAATAAATTTATTGGAAGTATACCTTGAAACCATTTCACGTGAAATAAAATGCGTAGAACATGTAAACATATGCAACTCATTATTAGACACGTGCATTAATACGATTACAAATTATTTATCAATGATATATTTGTCACAAAAACAGTCCTTGAGATATTTCTCAAGCATAAAAAGCTTATAAAGTGTATACATAGCATATCTTAATGAAACAGTGAATCATAATGAACCAATTTTCATAAATTATCTTCAATACAACTTTTATTCACGTGCACATTTAAATACTCGATAATTCTTGCGGTATGGCTGTAAATATCTGCTATTAAATTCTGTTTCGTCATACATAACTGGGCGTGTAGCACGTAGAGAAATTGATTTCTTTTAATCACTCGCGTTTCGTAGCAAATTGTTGCGAAAATACTTTTTGCGTTTGTCGTGAGTTTGTTTGAAATAATTGATAGGAATTATATTTAATTGTTATTATAGTCGAAGGTTTGTAATTTGCCTGTGTTATTTTTTCTTGCTGCAACTGTTCCGTGGATTTAACAAAGTGATTAAGCCACGATTTGCAATTTGTTTATATTGATTTTTAATTTTCGAGCGTAATTTGCAGCCATATTTTCGTGTAATGCCCCATTATTTGTATCATCGTGTAATCATCATTTTTTACTTAAATTATCTGAGCTGGAATTATATCATCATCGCAGATAATTTTCCCTTATTTGGAGCAATAATTTTGCGTCATCAACTCTCGATTTCGATCGGCCATGTTTCAAATTTATATAATTATTTGTTCTCTATCAACATTTAAATCCTGTTATTAAAATTTAAAAAAGATATTGCTATCTATTTATTTCAATATATTTTGTCATTAAAATAATTTTATCTAGGACCATTGTTAAAAGTGGCCCTTTTAACGGTTGCTTAGCAAGTTAAAAGTGTCATTTTCTGAAAAGTGATTTTATTGTATCAACAAAACAACAAATATAACCCTACCTGTCAAAATATCATTCTACATTTTTTAGTATTTACTAATACACTAGGAAGATCGTAGATAAAGTTTTGTATGATATACGTGTTAAAAGTGATTTATTTCGTTCATGGGTTTGTTACTCATATAATGTCACTTTTAACACTTATATGTTAAATAACTATTCTATTAAATACATTTGAATTGATGATGTCATGATGCCTATTGCTTGAATAGTTTTGAAATAAAAATACAGATACTTTTTCGGAATAGTTTATTACTTTCGATTAGTTATAATTACAACTAAAAGTTGCTTTAGATGGAATTTCAGCCGGTTCAGTGCACAATCTCGGTCAGAAAAAATCCTTGACCAAGTATTAAAACCATGTACATAACTACAGAGATTGTGGTTTTCCCGTTAGAAATATGAAATGAAAATCTCGAAGCACATTCTTGGAGATCTGAGCTTGTATAAATATTATAAAGCCATCCAGGTAGCGGGTTAGCGGTATAAACAGATTTATAATAATTATTATCTTGCACCATGCTGATTCTGTACCTTCAACTTCTAATCTTGGTACCGCATACTAATTTTCCTAATGCTAATAACTGGACTTTTGTGTTAATCCTTTTACTTGAAGTAATTACTGGATTGGAATAGTTTTATTGTTGTATTGCTTGACTTGAATAGGTGGGCCGAGAACTAGACAAAATTCCAGGATTTATGAAACCCAATTTCTTATAACACCGGGTTTGTAGATAGAATATACCTCCACTAATTGTCTAAATTCAGATGAAAAGGTGTACAATTAATATTCTTTTTACTCTCCCATTTACTGCTCATACAACACTTGTTTCATATATTTATTCCGGGGCGATCCTAACCTATAATCCGCCTTTGTTCTTACACAAAAATGCTGTCCCCATTTTACGATTTCAAGTATTTTAAATTGTACTAAATAATTGTAGTAGCAGTAGTGTGTTATGATTACTGAACATTCTGTGTAAAAAGTGGAAGTGTAGCAAAGGTTTTATTGATTAAGATATAATAAACAATTAGCAGTAATCAAGTATGTAGTATGTGTGTCTGTGTATGATACAAGAAAGTGAAATTAAAATATTCTCGGGACCGATACTGAACAAGTGAACACCCATTATACGATAAGACTAGAATAGTATATTCTACAACAAGTAATGGAATGGCACATATTCCACGCGAGCAAAAAGTTTGTAGCCCGAGCCAAAGGCGAGGGCTACGGTTTGCGAGCGTGGGATAGGCCATTCCGTTACATGTTGTAGACTATACTTTCTATAAAAAGGTTTTGGAAGTTATACAAAAATACATATATAAAACTGTTGAAAACGTCAAACTCATATAAATCAAATTAAAACAAACAGACGTAACCATAGTAACTAAATTAAGATACTTCATATGTAGCGCTAATAAGCGGTTCTGATTCGTCGAAAATATTCCATACGCCGCGTATGGAATGTTAGTGATTCCATAACAATTTTTAGTAGTGGAATGGCTAGTTTCCAAAACAGTGTTATAGAAACGTCATTTTCCAAATGTTTGATGATGCTTTTCGTATTAGCTCGCCCAAGAGTAAAACAAGGTAAATTGGTTAAAACAATCAACTACCACTAAGATATAGGAATATCCTTTCCGTGATTTTGCGTGAGGTCCTACCAAATTTGTACTGATTATTTCCCACAGTCGCGTTTTTTTGGGGCGGCCGGATCCGTCTATTTAGTTTTATTTATTGGAATGCATATTTCATAAGTATACTTACAGACTTAATAAAATAGGCTGCAGTTAAAGGACACATCTGAAGTTGACTGCAAAAAAAATTTTTAATGGAACCTTTTCATACACATTTACTGGTTTTTAGGTTAGTTCGCCCTTGACGGCGAATGACCCTATCTTTTCGGGTCCCAGTGTCGCTGTGCTTTCTACGAGGTTTCTCATACGTCTAACTCATACATACGGCCACTTTAAAACACAATATTATCATTACACACCTTATTACGACTTAAAACAGACAAACCATCAAAACACCATAGTTCCGCAACCAATTTCAGAGGTGTCCGTCAACTACAGTTTAGCTAGCCAATATTTTTTCTTGGTCGTCTTTGTTCTGGACACAAAATGACCTATATTTATTTAGAAAACCAACATTTAATTCTGCCAAGTAGTATTACTTGCTGAAGTGTCAAATTGTAAACTTTTAGAAAATACCGGTAGGGGGTATCAAGACGTTCACAATGAAAATGGCGTCTAAGCAAATTAGCGCTTAGGTGTTTTTCGAATCAATTTATTTGGTAATATTATCGGTAAAAATGGTTGTTACCTATTGGGATTGGTGCAAACTAGGGCAGTACTAAATCTAAGGGATTCAATTTCGTTGTTTATAAAAGTCTTTGCGGTGTAACACAAACTGAGGGATCCGAATGCATGGCGAGTAATTAAGAGTATATTATATCGCGGTAAAACGACGATTAACTTACGGCTATCAGGTTGTCGTAATGTAAATTGAATGAAACAAATCATTAGAGTAGTATAAGTTTTACGGGTTCTCAGAAGTAATTATGGGGAGGATAATTGCCGCGATTTTTTAATTATATGAACAACGTTTTATTGATAAATTTAAAAATAGGTTACTTGATAAGACACTAATTTCTGAATCACTAAAGTTATTGCGCAGACTTTGACATCCAAAAATGAATGTTCAACGTTCATAGATTGATTTTTATTTCTTCTTTTGTACTCCAAAAATTCCATGATGGATCTTTTGCGTTGGAGTTCCTCAGATGACGTAAGTCCTAAAGTTCGCATCACTGATTATCGCGATCTGCAGATCAAGAACTTACATTGTAGATACTATGCTGCTGGTACATGCATGACGTCACTTTATTGAAATCTTCACGTGGTTCCATTGTGTCCATGCCACCTGGGGATTAGGGTTCGAGTCCCTTTGTATCGTCGGGTAGTTCACTGCTTGGATGCACTGTGAAGTCGTCAGCAAGCAAATATTACTGTACTGGATGGTGATGGTTCTATTTTGCTTTCGGTTCAGTTAATTCTGAAAAGGAATGGAATAAAATATCAACTGTACTTCTTTCCAATATTTAATCACACTAGAACTGTCAAGTTAGTTCAATGTTTCGCCGCAGGGCGCTATGCTTGGCGCGCTGTTCAAAAGCAAATTTGTCTCATGATAAATAGTTTGGTAAAACTGGTAGTTTATGTTGGTTTATGTATTTAATTAATAATTAGTTGATCAGTTTATTAGAGAAATTAGGTTATGCTGTAAATATTTGTGATTTATTGCTCTACAGAAAACAGTCGAGTCGTGTTTTTGATTTGTAATATGTAGGTGAGTCTGTTTTGAATCAGGTGTAAAGGAAATGATGAAATATCTAGGAGATTAAACATTGCATTGCACTTTCCGCTAAATTTAAATATATGTTCTTGTTTATTAGTTTAATTAATATAAACGTTGTTGATTTATTTATGCTCTTAGGTTATAATAAAAGTGAACTGAAGGTTAGATGAAGGAAGGTAGTATTTATTACCTTTAGTGCTAAGGATGTTTATGAATAATTTATAAGTAGGCATTACATTTTTACCCAGTGTATAGAATAATTGAAATATAGTGAATAGGGGTTTCAATGCTATTTTTTATATTGTTGTACATTTTTACTTATTCACTTTACAACAAAAGTGTAAATACAAAAGTTGTTCAAAATTTTAAATGCATGCAATAAAGCCCCTTTGTTACCTAAATGTTAGTATTTCATGATATATCAATTAAATTAATTAATATAGTTATTAGGAAAATTGTAAAACGGCCATGGGAAATTAAACAAAAACGAAAATATTTGACATTCCATAAAACAGTTTTAGATCTATTTATTTTTCTTCAAGCGTTTTATAATTCTATTTTGCTACTACATATACGATATAGAAGTTAATCATTTTGTTACTAATATAATCATACAAATTGTACGGCGTACAATAATACGAATATTATTTTATGGCGTACAATAAATAATATGTTAGTTGGTGGCAGCACCTACAAGGACAGATGACTAATGACAGTTGTATTGCGTAGTTCTGTCATATTTTATATTTTATTGTTTAAAACAGCAGAAAAGCATTACATGCTTGTATTTCATATACCTTAAGTTTACTTCGGAATGCTTTAAGAAAAAATATTGTATGTTACTTAGATTTGAATATTCTTTTTGTTTTACGCTGAAAGTCCTGTTTCTACTCCTAGTAACATAAAATACTATTATTCAACAGAAAGAAACTCTCTATTTTATCATCACAACCTACGAAATTTATACAGAAAATAATACAACACTGTAATAAATAAAGCTAAATCGGTTTTCTGAAATGTCAAATATTTTTCGTTTAATTTTCTGTTGCCATATTACAATTTTTCTAGTAAATATTATTTTTAATTTGATTGATATATCGTGAAATACTAACATTTAGGTATTACATGCATTTTAAAATTATGAACAACTTTTGTATTTACATTTTTATTGTAACATGAATAGGTAAAAATTTACAGCAATATAAAAATATTTTTTTGGTTTCTTTTATCTATACTGAGTATTTATTGCGTATCTATGACGATAACAAATGAATGGGTTGTGTAAATACAATCTTATTATTTTTGGCTTGGTATCAGTCATATCTGCTGACTTTCCAGCATCTGCAGATGCTGTATTTGAGTAGGAGGTCAGTGAATTCAGTGGTAAAGTGGTAAACAAAACCACTTGACTCTTCGTCGGTGTCGCCGTGATATCCTCGGTATATTTATCGGTTATGAGCGGTGGTAGTGATGGGTGATGTCGTTACATCGTTGTTGCCGGGGGCGGTTCTGACTCATCCGCAGCCGCCCTGATCATCCCAGAGAGCTAAACTTTGTTTCTTCGCTTGTGGAAACTGTGAAATGTATTGAATGAATGTGTGTTAATGCTGATAACTGTAGATGCATATTTCTGTAGCTTAAAAGTCACTTGATTTAGGGCAAGGTAATTTCAGTATATGTAAACCTTGACTTGTGATAATTTTTAGCTAAAATATTTGTTTTGTTCTGTAAATGGAAATATTTCGAATTTGTTTATAGTTAATATTGTTTTAAAACTGAAACAGTTTTAGTAGTGAGTTCAAGGGTAGAATAACAACTAAGATTATTATATTTGAATAAGTTGACAAAACTTTTAAACCTCAAAATAAAATATAAATATTTTTTGTAATTTTATCCAACACCTCTCAATAAATGCTCTATAACTATGGCGATTTAAAAAAGCAAAGTAATAGATTACTCACTAGTGGGTACAAATTTGAAAAAAGTTACTAGTGAGTAATTTTTTATTTATAACAATAATAATAACATATAACAACTTGGTAACAACTTCGATTGTCATTTTAATTTAAAAAATTTAAAGCATATGTCACTATCAAATAATATTTCTTTAATAATTTTTTTATTATTAAGAGTTGTTGGATAAAACGTTATACTTCACACGCAGGCAAAAAAGAATTACCCACTTGATAAAATTATTACACTCAGCCTTCGGCTTCGTATGCTAAAATTTCTTTCGTGGGTAATTTCTTACTTTATCCACTTGTAAAGTAAATAACTATTATGTTCAACTATTATAATCACTTGTTTATGTCTATAAAGTGACTCTTTACGGACTAGTTCGAAATTATAAAATTTTTACATGTCAACGTCATATGTCAAATATAATTGTTATTCTAAGCTAAGAAAAATAATATGCAATGCAGTACATAATAGAGTTTTATTGACTTGCTTCGTTTTGCTATGAAAGAAAATTATCTTGAAATTTATTTTGTAGTACAGATCCCTATTTTTGATATGCAATTTCAGATCTCTGCAGCATCCTATAAAATATATATAATTTTAAAATCCTATTATTGAATCACTATTCCCAGATTGATTTCCTTTGAAGATATTGTTGCCACTAAATTTTTCTTCTCCATTAATAACCGCGCAAATGCGACTTGACGGCTGGTAACCGAAAACAGAGTAACACATTCAACATGATATATTTATTTATTTGTCACCCATATAAGAATGCTAGATTTTTCTTAAAGTAGATTTTTATATATGATATGTAATGTCAAATATCAACCCCTAAGGTATTAGAGAAACAATCACAGAAAGAAAAGAACTCCGATTCCAGCCTGCTAAAACCTTCGAGTGATCCTATAGCATCAAAAACCCGCGAACTCAGCATCTGGAATGCGATGCGGCCGCAGTGCGTGTCATATCTCGGCTTGGTGTTCAGTTCCTCTCCTCTCTCCTCCTTCCCTGAGGCACCTTCCTTCTCCTCGCCTCTCTTCATCTCATCCGCAGTCAACGTTTCTCTCTTTAGTCCATCGTCTCATCGCAGACACTCACATAATATTACTTATTATAAAATCACGCTCATAAATATTTCTCATAGACACGCGGGTTTTCGGAATTATAATGTCGGTTAATCGGCTACTGTGAATTGTTGGGAGATACTATCAGGCGCAGACGCCTCTAATAGCTACCGGGAAGGTTTTATTATAATGGATTTTAATGTACGACTTAAGGAAACCATAGCTTAATGGATAGATATACATATATTTTCAGGTATGAATTCCTAGACAGGCAAATGTAAAAATATATAAATGACGAAAACTACAATATTTAATTTCAGGTGGAAAAATAGTTCTCAGTAAGCTGAGAATATACGAGTAAGATAAGAACAATTGAGAAACTAAACACGATTATTTTCTAAGTAAAAAGTTTGGTAAATTTTTCGAAAATACATCTTACATCCTCAGTTTATTGAATAGTTCTGTAAATTTTACTGTGCATATACAGGCTGTTAAAAAATAGAGGTCCGGATTTAGGGGTGGATAATACATATCAAAACAATAAAAAAAGTTTCTATAAACATATATCCGGAAATATATTTCTGTCATATACAACTTATACTCTTAACATTCCAATTAATTCATAGTAGCCATTTACAATGGAAAACGGTAAATTGTCAATTGGAATAGTATATTCTACAACAAGTAATGGAATGGCACATATTCCACACGAGTAAAAAGTTTGTAGTCCTAACCGAAGGCGAAGGCTACGGTTTGAGAGTGTGAAATATACCATTCCGACCATTCCGTTACCTGTTGTATATTATAATTTTTATAACAAGCTTTTGGAAATTGTACAAAAAATGTTGCTTATTTAACGAATAAATGTTGGGAACGTCAAACTCAAATAAATAAAATTAAAACAAACAGACGTAACCATAGTAACCGAACCAAGATGCTTCATATATTGCTCTAATGTGCGACTGATTCGTAGAATATATTCCATATGCGATGTATGGAATGATAGTTATTCCTAAACAATTTTTTGTTGTGGAATGCGTAGTTTCCAAAACAGTGTTATAGAAAAAATGTTCAAAATAATAATTAATAACAGATAAGGAAAAACAAAACACTATCTTTTTTGTTTTTTTCCATTGTAAACGGTCACTATGATTTTATGTTATGTTAATAGTATGAGTTCTATATGACAGAAATAAAATATTAAAATCGCTATAGCTCTGAAACTTGGCATTTCCGGATATGCGTTAAATCCGTCACCTCTATTTTTTGAACATCCTTTATAGACCAATTTTAATCTACGGATGTGAATCATGACTACTCACAAAGAGAATGGAAAGTAAAGTTCAAGCATCACAGATGAAATTCTACGCAGAATAAGGAGATGGTGAAATACAGAATATATAACCAATATATTAAAGAAGAACTAAAGAGCAAATCCATATTAGGATTCATCGAATAAAGGGCAATAACAGACCAGAGTGCAAAGAGTATGAACAGCAAAAATTAAGCAGAAGAGAGATCGTGGAAGACCGAAAGATATATGGGACATTGCAATAAAGAAAATACTGATTAGCAAATGAAAAACGGTGCGACAAAATTAGCATTAAACAGAGGGAAATAGGAAAAGATCATATAAGAATAGAAGAACAATCCCTACACTTTATGCCAGTTTTGCACTACATTGGTCAATAAATTGGACAAGATTTCCTGTCAATAAATTGCCAAAATCAAAAATATTGTCGTACGTTTTACACACGTCCAAGTTTTCCGTCAATTTGACAATTTCAATAGTACCAACACGATATCAGCTGTCACCTATGCTACTATTATTTTTGGTTCAATGGTTTAACCTATACGCACAAAAATTACAACTAACCTAAGAATAAAAAGTATGATTGGCAATGTCTAAAATCCTTTATAGAGTTCCCTTAAAAAATTTCGAAAAATAGTACACGGTCTAATGCGTCAATAAATTGTCCATTTTATTGGTAAAAAAAAAAAATTGACTCAAAGTGTCGTACGACAAATAACAATAAATTGACAACAGGTATTAAGCTAGAAGAGAATCTTAATATATGAATGAAAATGTCATTTGCTTATTACATAATAAAACCGAAAGAAAATTATTTTCTCTGTTACCAAACTGTTACGCAATATACTGTCCTATATATCAGAATCAAATAAAATTTATATGTATAAATCATAGTATAGAATTCAACTCCTGACACATTAAATCCCATAAATTACGTAAAGACTTTAATTAAACCATTATTTTAAATAAATTTAAATATTAGAATCCCACACATAGAAAACTTAGCATGTAATAGGGTCATGTAAAAATTACGTGCATACAATGCTTGTATTGTAGGATTCTCTGTCGTAAATATGACTAAGATTTTCCACTTGTAAAATATTTCAGAGTTAACTAGAGAAAGTCTCTCTGAGAAAAGCGTTATCTTCAACCTAAATTGTTAGAAAACAGACGCGAGGAGTTAATCCTCTTACGTTAGACTCTTGGATTTTAATCCTCTTTTGTTATTGATGTGTCGCTTACTGTTATCTGAAATTATATTTATCCGTAAATTTTTGATGCCCTACTAATCATCTTAAACGTCAAATAAATTTTGATTTATTTAATTATTCTTCGCGGTATACGTGGTGGAGTTAATATACTGCCCTATAAAATAAGATTTTATCTTTAATAGTTTTATATGAGAATACCTTCGGGCATTTAGAAGTATGTAAATGTACTTTTAATGTAGTTCATTTTCGCGGTATTCATAAATACTCCCACTAGATACTTCTCAAAATTGTAGTTATAAAAAAAATATTTATTTTAGTATTTGCTGCATGGGGTAAAAGAATAAGGAGATATGGTTCGAAACGACACAGACGACAAATTTTCAAAAAATTTACCTTGTAAAATTATTTCTGGTTCCTTCACAGGATTAAATATATATCATGCACTGAAATATAGTAATACTGGAACGCTCACTGACGTTGAAAATGCGTGCCGAGAGGGGCAGGCAACATGAGGGCAACCTATCTTTGTCGTACAGTCCGCATAGCAAGTTGATAAGAACATATAAAGAAATTAACATTCTATGATTTTGAAATAAAATGTTTAATATAAAAATTAAATAATTTATACATTAATAGAAATGAATTCAATTAACTATTGCGTATGAGAATTTAAATGAAATTACAAATATTATTTTCTACTCCAGTATAAATATATCCCCATTATTAAAATTTTTCGATGAATTAAGTATCCATAATTATGATTTATAATTCACTCTTCTCGACCAATCACAAAGCCAGAAATACATAATTAACGGTTATTTTAAGGACGTGATGTGGATCACAAAGCAACGGCAACAGTTGACAAGTAGTCTGTTGTCATTATCTTTGTGTAATTTCTATCATTTTTTAAAAGTGTTTTCTGAATTTACAAGAGTAGAAAAAGTATTAGGGATTATAGTCATTATTCAATCGGATGATTTGCATCACTCACCTGCGGCTCGTAGCACCAACTTCATCTTCGTGAATAATGACTATCATAATCCCTCATATAATA
This sequence comes from Poecilus cupreus, assembly GCA_963942605.1. Taxonomy (NCBI): domain Eukaryota; kingdom Metazoa; phylum Arthropoda; class Insecta; order Coleoptera; family Carabidae; genus Poecilus; species Poecilus cupreus. Next base: position 3,731,654 of record OZ012718.1, read on the forward strand.
ATATACTATATCATTTTTTGACAAGACTGCTACATGTTTTTACATAGCAACCGCTCAACAAATTGCAAAGCAACCTCCCAACAAACCCATAGCAAACGCTCTAAAAACAAGTGTTAGACGAAGAAGGGTTGCCCACGATATTTATCTGGCTCAGATTCGTTTTTCGCATAGAAGCCTACAACAGCGCTTTCCAATATTACTATATTTCAGTGATATGCCAGAAATGGATACCGCCAATATGGAGAAGAAAGAAACATTTCGCATTTTTATTAACATTTTAAAACAAATAAATACCCTACATTTTTACCATTGTTTAATGTTCTTAACAATAAAGGAAATTTTCTTTATCTTTTCAGTTAATGACAGATCATCGTAGTTAACTATTCATTCTTATTTGAATATGGTATTTGTTCATTTCCATATATGATTATCTAAGATGACTACCTGTTTTCAATCATTGTTATTACTATTTCGAAGTCATACGCAATTATTTTCTTTATGAGCTTGTTTAAGACATATTTGTTTGTCTAGTTTTATTAACGTTAGAATTAAAATATCAGAAGATTATGACCATTGCATGTGCGTAACTGACAGTTTAACTAGCGTAATATTTACACCAACGATTGGTTCTTAAGCACCGTTGCTAATGAATTCATAAATAATTAAATCGCGCAAAAACCTGGGTTCATAGTTCAGGCGAAATTTTATTTGCTTAACATTCCTATTAGAATATTTTCATTTACGACAATTGAACTCATCGTACAAGTGGTAGGTGAGAGTTTTTCTGTGATCTGTAAGGAACATTAACGTAATGAATGTATACGTTAACGCTGTAGTCTGTAAAACAGATTACGTTAATTTGAAAAGAATTAAAGTTTTGTGTTTAGTTATCTTAAGTACCTGAATATATTCATTGATCCCTTAATTTCGATAGTTTTTTTTTCCTTTTAAATCACGCCGTTAGGTTACTTGATAGCAACGGAATTGACGAAAGCAATGTGGTCCTTTACTGGAGTCACGGAATGGTAAACATTTATAATATAACTAGACCCAAAAATATCGTACTAGATATAATAGAAGTTTAAAAATATTATTTATTAAGATATTTGAGCATTTCTGGCCTTAAAATATTATGCTTCTCTCTTACAAATCTATTCTATTTCTAAATCTAAATTCCTTGTACTTATCTTATTATTGAGCTGACATATTGTCGAAGTATCGAATGGTTGGCACCTAATTTCAAGATTAATGTTTTGTTTTGAATTCGAAACCAAATAACACATATTACATTTGTTTGAGAATTTGCGCGATAATGAAAGTCGATACAACGAAATTAAAAACATGTTGAATGCCATAGGTGGAAATCAAACATTTGAGTAAAATAATCGTACAGTTTATTTATGTTTCTTCCTGGAATAAATGGTATTCATGTATATTTTAATTGCGTATCAAGAAAAATTATTTTAATTCTATTGAAATAATTTTCTAAACAATAAAATAGATCATATATGTGACTACAATTATTTACAATTGTTACTGTTGGAGATCCACAACACACGACTTCACTAACGTCACTATTTTCTTTAAAAATCATTTCGGCTTAATGAATAACAATTACTACTTTTTAAAACTGCAAATGGTCTTGAATTTAGATAAAGTTTCATATAAAAAAAATAGTGAGGAACCTTATTGACATGAAACAATCATGACTTGTTTCAGTGTTTTCATTAGAAGTTGAAAACAATACCTTGAATGGTAGGAACCTATTTAGTACTTGCGTTTTATATTTTATGTCACACCGATAAAAGGAACTTTTCAATAGGTAGTAAGAGGGATTATAAAGTATGTCTGGTAACAGTATGCTTTTAAACTTACGGCATTTTTCCAGTTCAATTTCTCATTTCATTACAGCGAGTGCAATTTAAAAAGCAAAACATTAATTCCGTAGCAGAGCAATGTTTTGTCTTCTCGCAAATTGTTATATTTCGCCTCGAATAGCTTGTTGTAGTTTTGTAAGACGTGCTTACTGTAACTTGTACACTATCACATAACACACTCATACACCCAAAGCCGAGTATGTGTACGTATACGAAGTATGGGAATGTGAGTGTGTGACGAACACCCAAAGGCAATGATAGCGGTATTCGTTAAAGTAGGTTGTTTAGTGAACCAAGGTTACTCGGGAGTTCCACTACGGGTTTTGATTTTATTTTAGTCGATTCCTGCGTTCTTTGAGCTGTGGAATTCATATAAGCGCAGCAGAAGGAATTTTGTTAAATGCTGGCTTTACAACGAAAGGAAATATGTATTCTTTTGATAGGATGCAATCATGTCAAACCGTCGTGATAAGCTCCAAGAGTAATTTTACCAATTGAAATTTATAGATTAAGTTTCGATTGTGTTTCTGTTATCTAGCTTCTTGGTAAAATATTTGACATTTAACTTTACTTCTGTGATACCTTCTCCGTTAATGTATTTGGGTATATACCACACTTCCCGTTTAATAGGTTGCAGTCACAATCCATATTAGGTAAGCACCCTCCAGTTACAACAAAAAGTTATATCTTTTCATAAGGGATTATACATTTATGCCTATTCCAAAACGTATATTTTCTGAATTCAACCATGTATTAGTTTTATATCTTTACCTCGATCTTTACATAATAAAAATATTGAAAAAAATGCGATTGAAGAATATCACAAATGAAAGTTGATTCTAAAAACATAAATTTGATTATAACAATGAAAAGTTGATTACAACAATGCATATTTGATTACAACAATAAAAAGTTGATTATAACAATATAAATTTGATTACAACAATGAAAAGATAATTTCAACAATGAAAGATTACAAAAAAGATAATTATATTACAATAAAAAGATAAGATAGCTATGCGAGCTGCAGCCTATAAAAATACATCGCTTGACAACAACACTAAATTCAATGGCGTTATTATATTATTTTGCAATTTTTACAGTTAATTTACAACACTGTCAACTGCCCATAAATAATGAATTCTTGAAAATTATTTGAAAAATAATGGTACCAGATAATTTGGTTGATAATTACTGTTACATAATTTTAAATAGATAGTACTGGGTATTATACGGTTGTGTATTAATGACATAATAGTAAAGTAGGTTTCGTTTCAACGTTAAATAATTTGTCGAGTCTTTCGCTTGAATAGAAGGTGCGCAGAATCAATACTAAGGCGAATTGAAGTATGCCACCAGATTGAGTACAAGTTATCCGTGTTTACACTATGCAAATTTCATCTTCGCCATTCGCTTATATCTTCACTTCATCAAAATAAAATATAATATTTTAATTCCACAAATTCATCAAAATTCCTAAGATTTCTCGCGATATTGATCAACTCAACTAATAACTAATTAGCCTAATATAGTAGGTAGTAATAACGAAGATTGCATCTAAATAACTTACACACAATTAATTTTTTTCCACAGTTATAAATAATGAGCGAAGATTAGCAATTAGATGTTATGAAATATTTCAAACTTCTATATTTTGGAGTTTATATTTCATCATAATGATTACAGTTATTTTGTCACTGGTCTCTTTCGAACACATTTGCTACATCCTCGTTAACTCGAAATTAACAAAAAAGTCTGCCTTCCGTGAGAATTATTCTCAGGAAGGCCTCCAGTCTTCAAAACTTCACACTTTACAGCGGTTCCTAAACTTTTCCTGTCTACAAGTTAGATTTGTTAAAAATTATTCGAACAAATCTTCAAAGAAATAAAACAAATCAAATTCTTCTTGCCTATATTTTTTTTGGAAATATTTTTGTTAGAACTGATGGTATAGGAATGAAAAAAAATTGTTTCTTGCTCTGGCGGAAAGTTTGGGATCCACTGTCTAGCATGTAAAATATTGTGACAAATTTTGACTTCTTTGATCTCTTCGCAGCGCGATTATTGAATAACTAATTAGCTACTGATGTCCAGGATTTGCGCTTAATTGGCTAAGCATCTCGCGTTGGTAAGGTAGGTTTCTTCGGTCTTCTGTGCGGCTTTTTAACGGGATGAGATTAGAAAAACGTTCGTTTATCCATAAAAGGTGAATATGTCGCGTGATTCATGTAGAAAGTATAGAAAATACTGGAAAATCTGCCTAATTAAAAATTAATGACGGAACACCTGTAGTCTAGTATTTATATGCATTTATGTGGATGATATATGCAGGCGAGAATTTTAAAAATGGAAATAGCTTCTAACTTCGAGATGATTCTTGAATACATTTACACGACACGTTTATTTACTTATTTATTTAAATAGATAGTTTGAAATATTGTTTACTAATAAAATATTTGTAAATATGAACAGAGACATTCTCATATTTACTTACAGTTATTACAGATATTTATAGTAACTATAAATTTACTAACTGGAAAATCTTGTCCATAACTTCAAAAGATTAAGGACATTATTTGTTTATATTATCAACAAGTTTTATTCCAATTCCAAACGTAACCTCTGTATTTACGTCACTAGTATTTATACATTGTCATATATCTATATTACAACAAGGCTGACAACCTTGTTATCTCTCTGCTATTGAAACATTGGAACAACTTTTGATGCTCAATGCTCTATGAAGAACTTACAGGGTTAATAATAATAATATACCTATGATACTGTAGTAAAGGAAACAAACTATTCTAATAATTTTAATTTTAAAGATTTGTTGTTAGAACGATCGCCTCAGAAGTGTGAGTTCATGGGTTCAGTACTTCGTCACTCCAATGTATAACAACAATATACCGTGAGTTTCAGCTGAGATGCAATATTTACTTTTGTGTTATTAATGTAAATCCAGAGTATATATTACCGCACTCTTCTAGATAAAATGCATCATAGGTTGTCAATGTTAAATACATTTATCATTATAATTTGAAGATGTTCAGTAATGAAGAAAAAATTCTAATGGTTTCTTGGTACAATTATGGTTACATTTTGAGAATTATTTATGATAACAAAATTAATGTCAACGTGTGAAATATTTGAGTATTATTTTCATTATTATTTACATATTCTTACACGTAGTATGCATGCGATATGCATTAAATTTGATAAATTATTATCGAAAGTAAATAATAAATAAATTCGCCAATAGTATTACAGAATAATATGTTTTTTATTTTAGGTAGTGCTAAAAATTTGACAGTTGAATCTGTAAAGTAAATTTTTGACTTAAGGGTCTGTATAGTTTTACTTTTGCCACTATTTTGATTTTTGGCTAACTTCGCAGAGTGCTATCGTATACTTTACTATCGATTTTAGTATGGGATTTCTTTTAAAGACCATTTTTGTCCAAAGAGTAAAAAACAGAATAGAAATAGAGTAATATTCCCGTTAGCATGCTTTTTTAAGTTGTGAAAACAGCTCGAGACTGTAAATGAACGTATAATTTAAGAAAATAATAATCATAGGTGCATATAAGGTATGGCAAGATAACAAAAGATCGTGCGCAGAATCTAAAAATCTTCAGAATTGCTTCTGTTTTCAGCATTAAGGCAGTATTTCGCAATTACCTTAAAATATTCATGCAAATTTGCAACTAAAATTGCAGCTGTGCTACGCATTAAAACTACCAGGTTCGACAATAATTCCATTAATTTATCCATTATTTAGTAACATGCTAGCCGGAGGATTGCTCAAGCGCAAGCGCGAGCGGAATCAATCATACATGTGTGAGGTATCTAGATCAACTTTGAAAAAACCCTCGCTTCCAGCTCAGCGAGAAAACATAAGAATGCGAGCAGAACAGACGCTACGCGAGGGAAATTGAAATATTTGCTTAAACATCACTTGCAACGCCAACGTACTTATTATTTGCATTCGAGCAAATTGGATTCTTACATGTGAAGTAATTGTCAGGAGTTCCCCTTGCGTATGATGTCACTGTGCGTGCAAATAAGAGAAATTTGATTATTTTGCATTTTTACAAACTTAAATTATATCATTATTACATGCCCGGTTACACAACGCTCGCTTACCTAACGAAAGTATACAGTGATTTTAATTCCACAGAAAAATGTATATTTCCATCTCGTAAAGTATACCATACTCCTTTGCCATAATTTTTTTTTTGTAATGAAATGAATAATTTTTGTTGTGCCTTGCACATAAATCTGTAATCATAAAATAAAAAACGTCATAGAAGTAAGTTGTTATGTATTTGTATTCAACAATCAAAAGTTTAATTTGGTAAAAGTGTCTCCTTTATCACTTCTACTACGGAAAATAAAAACGTACATATTTTTTAGAGCAAAAGTGTATATTTAAAATAGTTCAGAATTTAAAAATGCATGCAATAAGGCCCATTTGGTTACCTAAATATTAGTATTTTACGATATATCAATCAAACTAAAATTGATATTTATTGGAAAAATTGTAACACGACCATGGGAAATTTAAGAAAACAATAAATATTTGACATTTCATAAAACAGATTTAGATTTATTTATTACAGTGTTGTATTATTTTCTGTAGCATGGGAATTATCGTATGCATAGGGACATAGAAAATTTTACATTATATTTTGGTCCCATAAGGATTAGAATTATAAAACTTGATTTACATTTTCATAAATGAGAAGTTTTTAGTTTTAATTTAGTAAATTTGTTTTAAAATTCAACGTTTCGTATGACTACACGTAATTCTTCATCAATAAAATAGTTAAACAACATTAACAAATAAAATAAACAGGAACTAAGTAACTACAAATTAGGTTTTGAAAAACAGAGGAAACTATGTCTTGTTCAACTCGTATCCTTCATTCTGATTTACTGTAGATTTATATAGCTTGTCTTATAAGTTTTCCATTGGCAAATTTCGATCTTACTTTTATTTTTTGTTTCTTCTTTCATTTCAATTTCCATGGTAGACTAGCCACCGCAGATTTACCTGGTTGATTAAGACAAATGGTCTTTTATATATTTTTTATAATAAAAAAAGATTTAGAATATCATTGGCTACAATTTTATTTGAAACTTTCTTCTATACCTGATATCGTTCAGAAATTAAAATGAAATTTCTTTGCTTCTAGAACTTGTTAAATTCCTTTTTGATGCAGGCATTTTTAGGTTGCTTGAGATTTTAATTTTTGGTTATTGCAATAGTTAGTACATTATTGTAATCTGTGCATCGTTGTATTCAATTCATTGTTGTTATCTATACCCTACATTATAGTCATCAACACTGGAAACAACACATTTTTTTACTTTTCGCATAACTTTTCTCCCGCATATCCTGCATCTTCTTTCATCACTTATTAAATCTTTATTCATTTCATTCATCTTACAGGTATGTTTCTATTGAATTCCCCTATACGTCATATTTGATTCAAGCCTATGATTTGAATTTGTGGATAAAACTTTGACTCCAGGGTATAAAACAAATTGCTTTTGAAATATTAGATATTTTGTTTGGAAAGTTCACAATGCATTTCTTTATCTTTTTGCTTTCGAACTGCATATGTTTAACGTTAGGTAAAGCAAGTACTCTAAAAAGCTTACTGTTCTCAGATTTGCAGAAGTCAGAGAATTTAGGCCAAGATAATAACCTGCTGCATTGTATATATTTTCGAAATTTCAATGGGAATGTTTCACTGAATAAAAATACGAAATGTTAGAAAGGAAGAAATTGAATCTTGCTAACAGTACTTGAAGTTACATACTTTGAAAGCTATCAGATTTCATATATGGTGACAACTAACAATGCAGCTATACAGTTAGGTTTGTGAAATTCAATAGTCTTTTACAAAATGAAATAAGCCTTTGTGCAAATATGCAGGATCGTGTGAACGAATTGGAGTTTTGAGAATTCGTGACAGAGGAAGTGGAGCTTCCTGAGCGGATGTTACCTTTTCGTTATGTTGTTATTACTTCCATCAATTCACCGGAACCACAGTTACTTGCAGTTATTATGTTGCTCTGTTAATTTATAATTTACAAGATTCATTTTAACTTCTTCTCACAAGACCGCTACACTAAATTTTCAAACGTTTCAACACTATGATTGTAATTGTCTGTCTAAAAGAGTTCTTGAATTATCTTGGCAATCATCTTGGGAAGATGTTAATGTAAAGTATTATACAGACAAATAATTCATAAATGGAACAAATTGTTTATTTATTACTTTTCATGCATTTTTAGTACATTACATATTAAACCCATTCCAGCAAAAGTGTGAAATTATTGTTCATGAATTGTCTTCTATTTCGGGTCTCACTTTTACATCATTTTTAACTCCCTCATTGATATGAAATGTGGCGTAAAATGGTTGCAAAAAATATTTACAGCAAAAGTGTAAATTCAAAAGTTATTCGGAATTTAAGAATGCGTGCATGGTTGTATTTCACGATATATCAATCAAACTAGAATTGATATTTATTGGAAAAATTCTTACTAGACCATGGGAAATTAAACAAAAACAATACATATTTGACATTTCATAAGACAGATTTAGATTTATTTATTACAATAATGTATTATTTTCTGTAGTATAGGCCTTATCGCATGCATTTTTCTTATTTCTGAACAACTCAGACTTTTACTGCAAAGTGAATAGTTACGAAAAAAAAAAAAAAACTAGCATAGAATTTACCGGACTAATTTGGTAAGCTAAGCATTTAAGATGCATTTTCTGAAAATACCATAATAATTAAGAAATTAAACACGATTATTTACTAAAGCAATTAGAAGTGTTTACAAAAAAGGTTGAAAATTTTCAAAAAATGCATCTTACATCCTCAGTTTACCGTGTAAATAGATACAGCAATATTGAAAAAATTACATTGAAATCTCTATATGACACATTTAAATTCTACTTCTAAAATTTTGGTAGTGAGTTTTTAACAGATAAGCTGGTTTTGGAGTCCCTAAAATATGATTTCACTATTTTAACGATGGCGGCAGATTTTTTTAAAAAAACTTGATTTGCGATGTGTTAATTTTGCGGTTGTGAAATATGTTTAATTAATACTAACAAACATATTGCGCTAAATTAGCAATTTGAACAAATATGACAATTTGTAAATTAAAATTTTGTCACTTCTGAATTATTTAAGAAAAAATTTGACAAATAGACTCTTCTATAATCACAAGTAAATTTAGCTCACTTGTTAAAGCTAGTTTGTATCCTTTGTAACAACTTAATTTGTTATAATAACTAAAATTCATTGCTCTGCTTCAATATAATTACTAAAATATTTAGTCAAAAGCACCTAAAAATAAATGTTAATAATTACTATATTCACAAATATATTTAGTTACGAAATACACGTGCTAACAAATTTGAAACTTGTTAAATTAACAAAAATTTACGGTGAACCGTCTGGGACTAAAAATTTTTTCTATAAATTTTCTGTACTGTGTAGTAATGATTTGTTATTAATTTTTTTCATTGTCTAGAGATATTTAATATATTTAGTACAGTCATGCCAATTTGTGATAACAATACGTCACTAAAAATTGTTGAAGAATGAAGCATATTCTAACATTCATAAGCGCGCGAGAATTTATTAATTTAATACCGAAACAAATTATATTTCTGTTCAATTTACTAATATTTAGGTATTTGTTCTTTAATGAAGTAGTAGTAATAATTAATTCCTGTTAAATTAATTAAAATTCCTAGTATCAACAAAACAAAATATAAGTTTCATTTCACAGTAAACTTAAAAACAGAAAATCGTCCTTGCGTATCAAACCTCCATTAGACACCCATCCAGTTAATTCCTGGATGAAATAATTATCCATCCAGCTGGATTTGTTTGCATATGAGCTGAAGCGTAACGGCCACAGACATTGGCTTGCGTCTCGGTAAAAATAAAAGTGTTCTTCACCTTGCTTGCGCTGGTCCGTTACATTAGATTCCTGCGGAGGCTGTGGGCAGCGCGCATGCGCACGACTCCGGTGGACACGGATCTTGGATTTGGAAACGTGAAATGCGGAGCTTGACCTGTGAACTTGGAGGTTAAGTGCTGAATTCGGTTTGGTTATTTGTAATGGAACGTGCTTAATGTGCTAGCAGATTTTATTGTTTGGAAACAATTCGGTTGCTGCATTGTTTGTTTCTCTATTTATATCTTTTATCTTCTAGTTAAATGAGTCAAGAAACCCAATAGATATGTTTTATTTTGGTAAAACTGCTGATGCTGGTCTTCATGACAAATTTATTCGAAAAAATATATGGAAATGTAGTTTGAAATTCACTGAGTTTACTTTTAACTTTAAAAAATATTTTTGACATTTTTTGTTCATTTAGACGTTTGTAATACAGCGTTAAAATGAGTATTGTGATTCTAGTTTGTCGAGAGTGAGTTGTGTAGGCTTATGGTTTGTATGTAAAAGTGCAAGCGAAGTACCACTAAAAAAACATTCCTCATATTTTCTTAAAATAAATGCACTAAACAAAATCATTAAATAGTCTGACTTTATAGATAAAAAATGTTAAGCTGAAATCTTGTATGAAATATGTAATATTCTGCACTTGTTTCATAATATTGTCTATTACTGTATTAGTATCTATATTAAGTAATACTGGATGGTGAATCGAAGGACCCACCATAGTGTTTTCAGTGTTATTTTACATAAAAAAGTTAAATGTTTTATTCTGTGCTTTTGACAGTAATATTTATAATTTTACTTTTCCTGTAACCGGAAGAATGATGCAAATGTTTATTAGAAATTTTCTTAAAATGTACACTTTTAACCAAAATACTTGAAAACAAACACTAATGATAGTAGATGACAGATAAAAACCATGACTTTTAATTATTAAATTTTTTGATTTCGTTAATTTGGGAAGATACTCAGTATACATACAAAAATTACACTTTATAAAATAGGTCACAAATCTATGGTAATCTACTGTAGTAAAAAATTCAAGAAATCGAAATGAGAATTCTAAAGATTTTACAAATATAAAATATTCATAATGTCATAAAAAAATATATTTAGTAGGGTATGGTCATGTATCACGAAGATTAAAAGATGAAATTCAAAAAGGCATGGAAAAACAATATAGATGAATTTTTTTTAGGAACAACTCTAAAAGCAAAGTAACAAGAAATATAAAAGACGGAAACGACTTTATAAATAAAATAGAATAGTAAAATGAAATAGTAATCGCAACACCCGAAAGGGTACAAGAGATTTAAAAGCCTATAATGATAATACATAATAATAATAATAAATAAGTGAGTCAATGTATCTTGGGATATATTACACATTACTGTTCGAGGTTTGCAACTCCAAAATCACTATGTGACCCAGTAGTATTTGAGTGCCAGTGCCATAGATCAAACATATCGGTATACGAAATATTACACATTGTTGTCGGAGAGATATGCAAGATGGAAGCTGTAGATAAATACCTTCACATTCTAATGACAATCTACAACCGTATTGCAACTATTCTATTTCACTGTTCAGGTTTGGCGTATAGACTGTGACAGCGTTGTGAGTGTATGGCCTACCCTGTAGATAGTTGTAGATCATTCCGTCATACATCATAAATGACACTGGAATTTGTAGAGAAATTATCTGTTTCCTACATCGTGTTATGCAATATACATCAGTAACTGTTTTCTGCTTTTTCTAACCCTCATTCTAGATAGGTTTCTTGTTCTTTTCTTGCTGGTTTGTTTCGCGGTGTGAGAAAGAGATGGAGGATGCTCAAAGACTATTAATTATCTATTTTTAATTGAGTTTTGAGAAACAATTTATCTTAACACTGCTCTGGTTAGGATTGTTATCTACTCGTAGATTAGTATCTAATTGATCTATATATTAATAGAAATGGTTTTATAATCTTGAGAGACTCTTTTCTGGAATGCAACTTTTAATTATTAAACACAATGACTATGATGGTATTTTTTTCGTAATATAAAGAAGATTTCGTTATTAATTTATATAAAATTTTGATTGTGAAACCTAGATGATAGTCGTAACAAAGGTATTATTGCTGACTGTTTCTTTTGATTCTTAATATTAAAAAGGTTTTAATGACTTTCAGTTTTGAGTAGGTGTGAGATCTGACAATTATTATAATTTACCTGTCGGTAAAATAAATTTTCATGATTATTTTTATTAGTGTGCGTCATCCTCCCAAAATAGCTTTGGATGTAAATAAATTTTATTTAAATTTTGTACATGAAAGAAAAATTGTATTTTCTGAAAATAAATACTTGTACGCTTCAGAAAAATTATTTTAAAATAAACACATAAAATACTGACGTCATATCCTTCATTCGCTAACAGCAAACATCCTTAATTGATTCAAAACACATTAGTTTCTAATTTCGGAATAGTTCGGAAATTACAACTAACTTCTAAAATCTATTTACTTATCACCGTTTAGAAAAGTATTAGTTTCTAATCTTGCTACACAAATAGTCGCTGGCAATATAAAATATTTGATTTTAACTGATTAAAATATAAATTGTATTAGTAAAATATTATTGAAATAAATCTGCAAATTATTTTTTGGCATTTCTTAAAACAATGAAATGTGTGATTGTTTATTACATATTTTCAGCCAAACAACATCGAGAATCTCCTTAGTTACATGTTTATCACAGCGATAATAATATACAATAGTTATTTTTTTCGTTCGTTGGGTTGTTTCACTCGGCATTGCCTCGTTTCATAAACCACCCCACTTACTCAAACTTGTCACTTTTAACAAGCATATTATACATTATTTTATCTACGATCTTCCTAGTATTAGTAAGTACTAAAAAATGTAGAATATTTTGACAGGTAATGTTATGTTTGTTGATTTATTCATACATAACGTGTTAAAAGTGACAATAAAATCACTTTTAAAACAATGCTATGTTATTTTTAACACTTAAGTCAGAATGTAACACTTTTAACTTGCTACGTAATCGTTAAAAGGGCCACTTTTAACAACGATCGTAAACTAGGTAACTATACTATACTCTGGCTCAGTTATATTAAATAAAATTGTATTTCGAATAGGTAGTGTCTGTAGTTACAAATGTCCAATTTAATACAACAAAACTTGACAGCTATAAGTAATTTTGTAATTTAAAGTTTAAAAATGTGTTTTAATCGTACACAGGTAACTATAATAAACTCAAACTTCGTTGTATTAAATAAAATTGTGCTTCAAATCGTGTCTGTAGTACTATCAATTTTAATACAACAAAACTTAGTTCAGGTTAGTACACTCGATGTGTTGCTTTCAGTACACAACAAATAATTATTCATTTTATTCTCTGATTAAATATAAGCTCGTGCAATGATTAAAAATCGAAGGTATTGCTCATGAAACCGAAGCAGCAATTAGTTTTCAAAATACCTGTCAAATTATTTTCAATTGATTCCCACTCTCTTTGCTGTATTATTACATTATTCCAGTAAGAAGTAGCGTCTTTATTTCTATCTACCCCATTAAAGCCTTCCTATCTCTAAGATAAATTCCCACAAAAACAATCAGAACTAAAACTGCGTAACAGCAAAAGCAACAAGTCTCCCGACATCTCTAAGACCGGAACACGCACATATTTTACTTGTAACGACTGTCGAGGACACAGGTAGAGCCATGGAGTCAGGAAGCTGTCACTTAACATCGCGACACCTTCGACTTGTTCGCGAACACGAAGCTGTGTGACAATAGCGACGTCTAGTAGCTAATTAAACGCTACACCTACCTGTGTTAGCGGCAAAAGATGTGTGTGTTGTGGAAATTGGTTTGACAGTCGTAGGAAACTAATTGGAAAGGAGGAATTATGCGCAAACGCATTTTGTATAATTATGCAGAGTTGTACAAATGAACTATCAAAGATATGTAATTTTGGTATACACCAATGAATTCTTCGTATTTCATTTAATATACATCCATATTTTTATTAGAATCCAATTTGAAATAATGTTTGTAGTTATTTTGCTATAAAATTAAATTTATTAAGTTACTGAAAGATTAAGAAGCTGTAACTTTTTAATGAAAACAAATAATTAAATTTTGTTTCAACGGTTGAATTCAGCGTATTTCATACAATTACTAAATCTAATTTTGTTAAAACAGATAGCAAATTAAGAATTTGGAGAGCAAATGAATGAAGTTGTCTAAAATATAGTGCAAATTTTGAGTTGTGTTCAGTTTACATAGTGGTTATGCAAAAACTAAATGTGGTATTAAAATATCAACCTCACCAGTGAAATTGTAGTACTTTATTTTGTAAGTAAAGATATTTAATTCATAGTTACTGTAAGTAATTATTTGTGTACGGAAGGATATCCAAAATATTAGGTCCCAATTTCGGGGTGATATTTTAAATATAACATCTTCGCATTGAGTAATTAAGAAATTTTAAAACCTCACTTCGATAGCTTGTTTGGTTACCGAGATACAGTGATTTAAAAATTGGTCAAAAATTGGAATAAATCCCAAAATAACTCGAAAAATATTGGAGATACGGAACTCTGCTGTACACCATTCGATTCGGGAGGAAAAGTTACATAAGTGTACAAAATTTCATAATTTTAACTGCACGAGTTCAAATTTTAGAGCAAAAATTCTCAAAATGGCCAAATATCCGAAAAACCCCAAGGGTATGTATTGAAATTTAGCTTAAAAATTTCATCTCTTAGAATTAAGTGTTATATATGTTATCCCCCTATTTCCGACCTGAAACTTACGAAAATACTATGGAAAATGTTGTCCGGAGCTTAATTTTTGAAATATCGACGATTTAAAATTTTGGAGTTTTTGCCTTTAACAATATCACTTTAAATATTTTAAACGCTGTAAAATATAATCAAATTGTGATCTTACCAGGATAATCGCTGTAGCTTAATTGATAAATAACCATATTTTTGTTGTGTTTGCAGAAAACTTAAAATAACCTTTGTAATGAATTCAGCTAAAAAGAATAATTTGAAAATTGGCATTTTTCGCGCACATATAACTCTGAAACTAGACAAGATATTACAATTTTGTTTCAACGAGCGCTTTCAGCATACTTTCATTAATAAATGTTGTTAGTTACATTATTATAGCATTTGAAATAAGTAGTTATGTTTAGTTGAGTGACAAGGTGCAAAAATCGAAAAAAATATCTGGTGTGTCTAAAAATTATGGTCTACCAATGGAATTTGTTTATTATAATTATTAATCACCCATGTATATGCGTAAAATTATTGCAGAATGCATTGTTAAAGACTCATTTTCCTGTTAACTATTTGTACGTATAGTTAGTAACAGTTCCATGGTGGTCGGTATATATATATAGAAAATGAGCGTGTAAACGGATCTTTAGTTACCTCTTTGAAAAGCTAAAAGGACGTGGGTTTTTATGTGCTCAGCTAATTTGTTTTGAGTAAACGTTTTAAAGGGCATTAGCAGTTGTTAATGAACAAGAAACCAGAAACCATAACCTCACATAACCCTCAATCTGACAGTTGTTGAAATATACATTCTGCCACGCTACGTTTTTGTGACTGGAGCGAATTTGAGTTTAATTATTGTGATTTGTCAAACTGTTTTCTATTAAGTTTTGATTTAAATCTTTTCTGTTTTGGCTTTGTTGAATAATCATTTGACGTGGTAAAATATCGTTTTGTATTCTTTCGTTACAAGAGAAATATTAGGGAGTATTATGTTTGAGAACATTTTTATAGTTTTAACTATGATTAATTTTGACCGCATTCTGTGTTAGATAATTAGATAATTGATGCTTATTAATAAGTAGATTAACTGCTGTTCTGTCTTAAAACTTATATTATTTAGGTTAATGTCTACCTACGTAAGAATTAGTGGACAATATATGAAATAAATTTGGATTAGTTTAAATATACAGGGTTATTCATAACGTACGGAAAATATTTAAACTGTAGCCCACATATTGAATACCGATCAAAAAATTATTTTTTCGGAAATTATACTAAAGTAATTTAATAAATTTTACAGAACTTTACCCAAATATTGTATATTTATTTATTATTATGAGTTCTGAAACCTTCTTTCAATATATAATATATTACTATTAACTTTTTTAACTAAACAACTAATTTTAAAGTATTCCCAAGTTTTACTTAAAAGATTACTGCAGTTTGTAACGACTCAATTTTAATTTGCTGTAATTTTTGTTAAGTTTTTGTCAAAAGTTTATTAAGAAAATACATTATTTTGGGAACCCAACCTTTTCCGTACGTTATGAGTCACCCTGTATAGTGGGAGGTAAATTTATAAATCAAACAGGCAAGATAAAAATAGATAACCAATAATTATTATTTTATTAATTAACTTTCTATTTTAAGCAGCAAAAACTGCCCGACTAATGAATATATCTGTCTAAAAATTATGCGCAAAATTTCTTATCTTTGCCTCGATAATTAATTGACACCTACATGAAAAAAATAATTTATTTACCAGATTAGAAAATCTGTAATTTAAATTTAAGTTTGGAAACAAAACGAAAAAATAAAAACTATTCAACAATAAATCAATTTCCTGTGATATCTTAAAGATTGGTTTAATTAATAGTGAGTTTATTTCCTGTATTTTTCAGATAATGCCCACTGTCTGACAATGTTCGATCAGCTTCTCACGCGTATTACAAGCCCCAACACTAAGAGGCGGCATACGTACCACTGCGCTACCGGGCCAGCGCAAGCTTCTCCAGAGGTTCACTCGGACCCTGAGAATGAACCCCAAGACACGCCGAGGCGTCCGAGACTCCTGGAGCGCCGACGGAGAGGACGGAGGGTGCAGGAGTCCGGGTTGCGGCAGGCCAGGAGCCTAGGGAGGTTGGATGGACTCAAAGAGGTAGGAAGATTGTGTATTTGTTTGCAAGATAATTTCGCTGGAAATCGAATTGAAAATATTTTCATTTATTTGATAATTTGATAATAAGGTAGATAATCCGTTGATGGTACAAACCAAAATGTAACCCAAATTAATATATAATATTCATTACAAATCGTAGAATTTGGATATATAAATAATGAAGTAATTGCATTTAAGTTGACACTGGAATACATTGCGTATATTGAGATAAACAATAGTTTCACTAAACGATTGGAAAATATTATATCCTACTTAACAATCTAATATACTGGTATGTTTGGAAAACGAATATGTTATTCTATGAAGTTTAAGATATTTATTAAGAAAATAAACACTATGATTCACCATAATCATTCTTAAGAAATCGCACGTAAATATTGTAGTCCCAAGAAAAATAATATTCTTGACGACATTGTAAAGAGCGAAATGAATCAGCAACGTTGCAATCAGAAATAAGGTGCGATATTTAATTCGTGAACGATTATAAAATTATTTACTAACTTATTTCACTCAAAATATTGCATAGGTATTGTTAAAATTTTGGAATATTAAACCAGGTAAATGAGGTTATGTAAGAAACCAATCTTTTTGGGTTTTGGATTAAAGTTATACAAAATATAAATAGAAAATTAAGGAAGAACAACAATAAAATAATAAGCAAAATCGCTTCTGATATATGAACTGATTTGCTGTTATAGTTATTTACATTACAAGCAGGGTAAAACAGTTTTTACTGCTGAATGGAGGAAATGACCGGCTTGCCTGTCACCTCCTTGAAGCAGTAAAAACAGTTATCTTGCGTAGATTGTACTACATTTTACTTGTTACTCATTTGTAAATCAAAATAAAAATTATAACCAAGTCCTGTCAGTTACACACAACTGTTCTGTCAAAAATAATTTGAAATGATTTCGCATAAGCCTTGTAAGCATTACTGTGGCAACGTGCATTGTTTATCTTGTTTAATAACTTGTAAAATATTTATAATGCAGCTGTCAATTAGTAACTTTTAAAGATTCATTTTCAGATGCAATAGAGGGCTTGGGTAAGTGGTGTTTACAAGTGAGTAACAAGTAAAACTATAAACAGTTCAGCTGGATAAAAATTGCGAAAAAAGCCTATATTTCTAAAACGAATTCCTTGTAAACTTTATGTAATAAATGTATCATCAGAAAATGAGCAAAAAAGGTAATTCCACACGTTTAGTGACAACTCACCGGCGATAAGCTAGCAGCGTAGGCGTTGAACAAATTCAAAAACAAGGTGAAGTTTTAGTCATGAATTTGCAGGCGCCATTCATAACTCGACGAGACAGACAACTAAACTAAACCACAACTAAGTGTTAACCTCGGAGTTAGTAACCTGTGAGTCACTAATTAGAGGCAGACTAATAGAGCACGGTGCCTGGTTTCTTGCTTACCCGTGCGTTCAAATCGCGTGCTTCTTCGTAAATGTTATATCATAATTTTATCATCGGCAGCGCTAAACCACTTTATAGATATTATGATACTGCTCGGTTAAGTGCCAGAGACAAGGCTAGCTAGTGTTATACTAAGTATTTAACTAACTATTTTTAAAAGCAAAGGTTTTTCTTTTTTTTTGTATTTAAATCGCTGCTTCTGTTAGATCTTCTACATCTTGTATTAATGTGGATATTTCTTTTTTTTTATTGTTTTTCATGGCCTCTTTTAGACTATTGTATTAAGTGTATCCTTTTCCTTCTCGTTGCATACATACCCAAGACATCTGACTTTTTGCTCTATTGTTTATTTCCTCATCCCTAAATTCTTGTTCTTCATTTTTCCCTCTTCTTTTCTTGTGATTGATATTGTTTTAGCTGCATGTATTGCTTTCGGTCGTAATTTTTCCGATTCTTAGATATTTTAAAACATTATGTCTCCTCTACTCTTAACCTTTTTTTATAAATCTATCATAGCTGATTCAATATATGAAATAAATTGAATATATTGTTTTGTGTGTGTGCAATAAATTTCCACTTTCGGTTTTGCAATGGGGTTTTTATTTTTTCAAAGATATTAATACCACAAACATTATTTTTTAATCTGATGAGAACAAATTTTAGAAAACGGTTTCAAAACAAGATTTCAGGTAATATTATTCTAACTTTTTTTATTCCAATGACTTTTACTCTATTTAATATATTTACTAAGATATGCCAATAAAAAAAAAATCTTATAGAATAAAATAAATATATCATCACGCCTTTTATCCATTATGGGTGTGGCACTCTGCTTACGCAGATTTCGGTTAGTTTTTGCGTATGAAGCTCGATTACCAGCCGTCAAATCATAGCCCCGAAAGATGTTAGTGGAGGAGGAACCACAGGGGTAAATTTAAATTGACAACTGTCAGCTGTGGGATTCGAACTGAGGTTCTCACGATCCACAGTCCGACACGTTACCACGGAGCTATTTACCCCTGATAGGCCTTCAAATAATCTACCACTTACTGTTGATGAATTGTTGTAACATTTACATAATACTTCACTGACATATATGTATGTGCGGAAGGTAAAAATTATATAAATATGATGAATTAAACAATTTTCCTTTGTATGATTTTAACTGGGCCAAATGATATGTTTCTGGGCTCATATATAAAAAATGGGACACTCAATCTAAATCTATTTGTTAGGTAACAGCAAAAAATAGAAAAGTGAAATTATGTTTGTTGATAATTTGACAAATTATAACTATAATTTGCTGGTAACACAGGAAATATTTTTTGCCTGCATTACTCATGAATGATCATGAAATTGTAATTTATGAAAATACACATGTCAGAAATTAATTATCATGTACAATTTTCATTATCTGCACGTTGATAATTTATACACGTACTCTGATATTATACTTACAAACTACATACGTATGTATTTTTGTTTTTTAAATAATTATATCTTTATGTATACATCAACCGTTATGGCTGAGTATTCCTCATTTCCTAGAACATTTTTCTATTTGCAAACAACCGTTTCATGACGTCATTAATATTACTCATAATTCAGTCGACGGAGAATAATTTTACGACTGCAAAATAAATATGATTAAAGTATATACCGCGTCCTTGCGAAGGCATTTTTGAATAATCACTAACATGGTTTTAGCGGGCTTTTAACACGCACAAAAATTTCTATACTTCGTGATTAGCATTCATTTGAATTTTATGTTCAAGAATTTCTTCTTTATGTCTTCTCGATGTGTTAAGTCAATGTCCGCGGTTCGATTCATCGAATTCTAAATGACGAAGGTCAATCGCGTGATATCTGTCATCAAGGATTCTTCTGCGAAAAGTACTTTCAGTATTAATTACTGCTAGCTATTTTAACAGAAATTTATTTTAGTTAATAGTAGACAAAATGTTGTTGAGTGTTTTATTATTTCTAAGAATCGGGAAAATTACGACCGATAGCAATACATGCAGATAGAACAATAACAATCACGAGAAAAGAAGAGGGAAAGAAGAAGAACAAGAATTTAGGGATGAGGAAATCAATAAAAGACCAGAGAGTCAGATGGCTTAGGTATGTATGAAAGGAGAAGGAAAAGGATACACTTAATTCAATAGTCGAGTAGAGGACACGAAGAACAATAAGAAGAGTGGATTCAAGATGTGAAAGATGTACCATTCATATATTGAATCAGCTATGATAGGTTTGGATAAAAAAGGTTAATGAATTATAAAAATATATCTGTTGAAATTTCTTTGCAATGTCGAGAAAAAATAAACATATTTCTTAAGACGATTGGAGAATTAAGAATCGTAAAAGGAGGTAAATGGCCTGAAAGAAAAATCAATAAAAGTTATACCAATATATGTTTGACAAACACAACTTTCATATTTAAACTTTCTTTCTGAAACAAGCCAATCATTTACGAACCAATAGAAAGTTTAGTCTGCACATTTTCTAGTAACACACGCACCATACACCATATACTCATGTTCACCGTTGTAGTACTTGCTTTCAATTACGCGCGTACAACTTAATACACAGCGCTCAACTTAAACGTAACTTAAGCACGTAAATACGTTTATTGTTTATTACGCTACTTTTAAACGGGACGTGTTCACAAATTTAAACCTGGGTAGCGCCTTCGTATGTAATAATCGCCATTGAAAAGACTTTGAATTTCTAAAATAATTTGAAATTTAGTCGTTGAACTTTGCAAAAAGTTTAGAAATTAATATAAAATACATATTCCACATTTAAAACTTTAATGTCGAAATTACGAGCTTGTAACAATTCAAATATAACTATTTATTTATTTATTCTCAAGTTCAACATTCAAAATCTAAACAATAAAATGATGGAGTATATATTTTTAAGACAGACAGTTGTTTTATCATAGACAATATAAAAAGACAGTTTTATTAAAGCGAGGAGTAGCAAAATATTTCAAATAATATTTCAATGTTTTATATTTCATGTATATTATGTAGAATACTTGCAAAATCGCGGATCTAGTTTCAGCAGTCACAAGCTAAAAATAGAAACCTCACTCCTCAGGATTTTTCAGGTTCAGCCTTAATTTCAATCGTCTAAAAATTTGCCAGCTGCTAGAATTTATATTTGAATTTTATTATAAATTAACTGTATCTACTGCGCAAGTCACTAATTTAAATTTGGTGGGGAAAATTTGTTGGTTTTCAAATATGCTGTTTCATTCATGTTTTGAATTAAATGGAAAAATACCGTAGATACTGTTATATTAAATTGGACAATTTTTTTGGATATTACAATTAAACTATGGCTCTTAAATTATTAAAGTACAAGGAATTCTCTCCTATAATACTAATACTTCTGAATACAGTTTTTATTTCGATAAAAGTACCTAATAATTATAGATTTCGAAATGTTTGATTTTTCTGATATTTTTCCTGAAATTTTGACTACCTATAAAATTTAAAACAAATGAAAATTTACATATTTCGTAATTAAAGTATGATGAATACCCTCGTCAAATGCAGAATATCAAATAAATAAATATAATTTAGTTTTCAATCTCATATACACTTTAATAAGTGAATAATCATAATATAAATTGAAATTTCATATTTCGAACTTGGATGTTCAAATCACAAACTAATTAGATTTCAGTAATAAACCATCAACCGGAAGTGGTAGTTTACTTGAAGATCTCTAAAGAAATTTGAACATATTTTAGTAAATAATTGAATTGGAGTAAATTTTGTTATACTAGCAAAGATATAAGATATTGTTAGCTATTAGCTGTATGGCCACTCATAACTTTACATAGAATAGTCCGATTTTGATAATTCTACTTTTACTGGAAAGGGTATACCTTGAAGTTCGTCCCTTTTAAATTACCCCCTGAATTCTACTCCTAATAGTAGGAAAATAGGGGATGATTAATTGTTCACCCACTGAATTTTAACCTGTTAACCGATTCAAGCACGTATAACTTTGTACTAAGTTAGCTGATTAAAAAAATCTACCCCTAAGTGTATAAAAATAGGTGGCGACAAAAAATTATAAAAAAACATTTTAACAAAAAATTGAACCAACGAAAAACTGAAAAGCGAAAAAGAAACTAATTTTTCGATTTTAGTTTTTCGTTGGTTCAATTTTTTGTTAAAATTTTTTTTATTTCCAAACTTTCTATCGTTTAAAAGTAGTTTAGGCGGGAGGTTATGTTTTGGTTATTTGGGTATTACTTCCTGTGGACTGCAGGGTATCAAATAAATAAGTAAAGTGTGAGAAATTGCACTTCGGTGTGGTCTGCATAAAAATATGCAAATTTGTTGTAAATTTCTTCTGAGAACCAATTAGAAGTGGTGTCTTGTTTGCCATAAATTTCAAGTTTAAATTCAGTGAATTTTCATTCATGTCGGTCGCCCGATTCTCGGTATTCCAGACACTCTTTAATAAAACGAAAATAATTTTTGTATAAATTACGATGCGTTCATTAATTCTTTTTCTTTTTGTGTCTTCCTGTGGAGTTCATTATATTTAAAGTATCATTTAATTCTATTCCATATGCAGGAAATAAATCCAGAGATTTTGACCTGTATCGTCAATCAATTGGCAGTATATTGATAGCACATTGGATCACTTGCAACGTTATTGATCTTGAATAGCTCGATTAAAAATGATTTGTAATGCACAGTTATATTTACATTCAGCATTGCGGTAATATAATGCACTTATTTGAATATCAATGTTCATACAACCTAGTTTATCGTACTATTTTATACTCTTATGTTATTATTGCTTATCGAGTTATCGATTTATATCTGAACGATATTCAAGAGCATTAAATAGGATCAATCAATAGTTAGTGCTTTTAAACTGCTTTAGAAAACGAATCGTTTATCTTTCTGCATTGCTTTTCTAAAGAATTAGGTAAATTGGTACACATGAAAAACAATCAATTATTATAGTTCTAGATTATTATACACATTCTTGAATTAGTTCTTAATTGTAAGCACGTTTTGCTATATAAACAATCTACAATGACTTAGTTAGGTTAGGTTAGGGCACTACTAGCTGATTTAGGTATTTTAATACTCCTAGTTGATCAGCCACTTTCTTAACTATGAAATAACGAAAACCTTACAACAACAAAGGGTGTTAATTTTTTTACGTTTCTGGAAGATATTCAGACTTGGAATTATTTATTCGTACCCATCATTCATTATCTAACCACTTATTTCTCTAACGCCCGCACAGCAGTTTTATGATGAATCTATGACTTTTCTACTGATGTCTGCATGGCAGTTTTAGCACTCGCAATAATTTTTTTTTAGGAGTTACTTTACATAAAACAGAACAAGCATTATATGTCACAGAATATGTGAACTTTAATTATTTGACTACTAGTTTGTTTTTAGGAAATGTAACATTTTGAGTGTTAGTATTCTGGATGCTAAATAAATTATCAAATTTAGATATTTGTAAGGAACTCAACTTTTGTAGGTGATATATTAAACGAAGTGAAATCATACTAGCCCAGTATCATATCATTTTGCCCAGTTGAAATCATACAAAGAAAAATAAAATTTTCATTTTTATCTCTAACACATACATAACATAAGGAAGGAAGATATTACGTTCATGTTACGAATTGATTAGATTTTGGGAAAAACAACAAGTAGTAGATTATTTGAAGGCATATTAGGATTTTTGTAAGATCAGAGCAATTTTTTAAGTTACTCTAAATGTTCTAATTGTTAACATAGGTTGTCATTGTTAAATGAAAATGCCATTAAAATTTTAAGATGTTTACTAATGAATAAAAATCAAGTTCATTTAACAATAGCAACGTATGTTGCATAGTATCTAGAAAAGTACGGTAATGTATATAGTTGATGTTCCCAATAATACATTATGACAAAAAAGTAAATGTTGTATCTTAGCTGAAACTCAGAATAATAGGTAACAGGTCAAAATATAATGAGCGTGAACAAAGAGATAAATTGCATAAATCAAAGAGGATTGAATGTAAAAATAAGCACAAAAATTTGATGTCTTGGAAAAATCCTTTCACATCATCAAGTGGAATTAGGTACGGAACAAAAAGAAACAATACAATATTGAAACTTGAAGTGTCCTCTTACTATTATATTTAGGACAATAATTCAAACAATGAATAAGAAAAGAAACTATTGAATATTGAGAGTAGGTACAATAAGATAAAAGTCTGCTGTCTGGTACGAATTACGAAAGTGGAATACAAAAGTATTTAGAATTTCGTGTCACCTTCTTGGCCATGATTTAGACTCATGTATGTACGCGTAAAATAAAAGAGTGTTTCATAACCAAAAAGCAAATAAGTAATTCGTTGCATCGTTATGCCTAAACAACAACAAAAAACTTAATCAACTTTTTTCGAATTCTTCTTGAAATCTAATGAGGCCGAAATAGTTTTTTGGCCCTTGTTATTGAGCAACTGTGGTTAATGTATTTAAGCTATTGTTGTTTTTACTACAGCAAGCAGGCAATTTTAATTCCTATGAATAGTGAAATTTCTCCTTTGATGCCCTATGCACAACTGTCCACATTGAGTTCAATTTAAATGCGCGTAGAATAATAGTGTGAAACAGTTATCTGGATACTTTTCTTGCGGCTTCTCTTTTGGTTTTTTCTCGCGTAATGCAAGAATGTTAATGCGATCTGATGAAATCTGTGTGGGTTTTACGCGTGGTAATTTAAATGCGCTGTTATTGTCCGGTTTTTACGAAATATGTTGCTGGGAAAAGACAGATCTCTTCTCTTCCGACCGTTGCTCAGAGCCAAAATTTTAGGAAGTATCTACAGATTTGCGTTATCAAATAATGGGTAAAAGGCTGAAGAAAGCTACGTCAGTTAAACACAAATAAACAAGCTTTTCTCATCAAGTATATTTGTTGTCTATTTGTTCTTTTGGAACCTCTAAAAATTGCTCAAGTAATTATATTAAAGCAAATGCGTCGTGTCAACAGAAAACATTGAATGTTCCAAATGCATAATTTGTAAAAATTGTGGGAAAAACGCCAAGTTCCACTGGAGTTCCATGAAGTTACGAAAGGAGGTAACTAAACCAAGTGCAGCAGCGCAGCAGGTACAACCATTGACAAGTGCAGAAATATAGAACGGATATCAGCAAAACGACGTTTTCCGCCTATTCCAGTTTTATATCAAACAAGGAATACGTGTCACGGGTACTGAACATCGCACGAGCAGTAATTCACGCACAACGTAGCACAGACTGACCCCATGTGTTGCTTGACACCGGAACTCACTTTAGTTTTATAGTTCTTAGTTATATTTTAATTTGAGCCATTGGTTTAGCTCGATTATTTTTCAGTTGTTGTTATACTCCATTTGATAATAAGAGAAACTAATAAATTAAAATTTGCAAGAGTACACAGTTAAAAATTTTGTTTGCGATTTGTTAATTTTGAGGTTGTTAATTATTTTAAGGTAATATTGACAAATATATTGTGTTAAATTAACAATTTGAACAAGTTTGACAATTTGTTAAATTAAAATTTTTTTCAATTCTTAATTTTTAACAAGAAAAATTGTTGTTTTTATTTATTTGCTGGATTTATAAAATTTAACAAATAGACTCGTCAATAATAATAAGTAAATTTAGCTAACTTATCAATTTGTAATTGATAAAGGAAGTTTGTATCGTTTGTAACAACTTAATTTGTTATAATAACTATGACTTATTGTTGTGCTTACTAAAATATTTAGTCAATAGCACATTTAAAAAAATGTTTTAATTACTATGTTCACAAATATATATAGTTACTAAATACGCAAAAATAATTTGTTACTCGTTAACAAATTTAAAACTTGTTAAATTAACAAAACTTTTCGGTGGACCGTCTGGGACTAAAAATGTTGTTAAAATTTTGTCAATTTTGACTAGAAATTTTTTACTGTGTGGTAATGATTGGTTAATGATTTTTTTCATTGTCTAGATATTTAATATATTCAATGCAGTCATGCCAATCTGTGATAACAATACGTCACTATAAATTGTTCAAGAATGAAGCACATTCTAGCATTCATAAGCGTGCGAGAATTTGTCATTTTAATACAGAAACGCGATACAAGTTATATTTCTGTTCATTTTACTATTATTTAGGTATTTGTTCTTTAATGAAGTAGTATTAATAATTAATTATTGGTAAAACAATCAAAATTCCTAGTACCTTTATTAATTAATAAAATTTTACGGTGAATCGTTCACTTTTATACTGTAACATACACGTAGATAGGATTTTTCAGAATGACCTGTTTAAGTATTTATATTGTTATATTATAATATTATCCAATTTAAACGAGGTGCGCTACTTCGCTCTTCACTTGAGCCTATTATAATTCAGTTGAATTGAGTTATTATTATTATTATTATAACTGCGATTCGCTGTCATATCGTCAACAACATGATGAACATATTTAAGTTTAAGTAATTTAGTTGTAGATCTCTTTTTTATGAATTCTTTTGGGCTATTCCTGAGCAAACAATTTATTACTCTCTTTCTCATTCGCAAACGGAGTATAGTAATTTACGAGAAAATTCTTGTGTAATTTAACAAAATTGAAAGCGTCGTGAGAACCGTGAAATATTTCATTAAAAGTGTAAAAATAATAAAGAGTTAAAAATTATATGCTTTTTGATAAAACAATAAAATTCTTGCCTAATTCGACAAATTAAATTTCCATCTACGTGGGAAATCTCGAGAATGGGTGGTGCATATTACGTTACGTTTACGTTACGTTGTGTATTAGTATGTCGCGGCATCTAAAAGTAGTCGTAATTACTTTACGTACTGGGCACGTAAAAATAGTTCATAAGGTAATTTAAAAGCAATTACGGACCTGGTCGAACATTTGACCAGAGTAGTTGCTGTATCCATTCGTGATGCGTTTGTTACGTTTAACATTCGTGCGTTGCGTGTACGTGAAGCGTAATTATGCGTGAGCCGTGAGCGTGAGCCTGCATCACAACTATAAACGTATTATTCAACTTTACCGATATCCTGGCGATTTTAGAATTATTTCATGATTCATGTTTTCAAGGTTTTGATTCGAATATACTAATGGTTGATGATATCTATTTAGTAATGACCATCTGGGGAATTTTGTTATGACATTTGATGACATTATCATGTTTTTATAAAAGAAGATTCACTTTTAGAACTTTATACTTTGTAATTAACACCCAAATGATATAAAACTTTATTTTTCCGAAATCGGTACTTATAGTATACAATATTACTACGCGAAGTTAGCCAAAATAGTAGCTAAAGTCAAACTTTACAGACTCTTATGCCAAACTTGAATTACAAACCTAAAATAACAAACAAATTATTCTATAATACTATTAGTGAATTTATTTATTATTTACCTTTGACAATAATTTATCGGATTTAATACAGATCACATACAGAACACGTCTAAGAACATATAAAAAATAATGAAAATTATAATTAAATTTGACTCTTTGACAGTACTTTTGTTCTCTCAGCTGCTAGCTGACGTTTTACAGATACTATTTATTTATGTTTTTAATTAATAATTTAACGATTTCGGAAAAAATATAATGTATAACTTGACAATAAAGTATTTTTTTATTACTCATGTGGTTTATTCTTCTAGGCTATTATACTTTAGGTCCTTGATATACAAATAACTATTTACAACTTAAAAATATGTAGATGGCGTGATGATATATTTGTTATTTATTTCATAGCACTAGCTGACGTCAAGTTTAATGAGTTTGTGAAAAATGTGTTACTAATCTAAATTTTGTTGAAAACGATTTATGAAAAATAATGCGCTAAGTAATATATTATTTATGTTGAACAAAGCATATTTAAATAACTTGTTAATTACGCTCCTTTTAAAATTGTAGGCAGAAATTTGACTTACCCAAAAAGAATGACTTTTTAAAAGTCTGATAAATGTACGCCCATTTTGAGTGGAAAGTAATAAATATTAATACACCATAAATCAATTTTGGCACAAAGTCTGTGGTTTAAAATTTACTAAACATATTTTGGGTGGGCCAACTGGAACTAACCAAGGCTTACCCTAGTCTTAAGTTACCCGGAAATTTAACCTTGAGCTAATCTAGTCAAATTATATATAAATTATCTACCTGGATTCTGTTAATATCAGGGTGTTCTTCAACTGAAGAATTCTAAGTCGAGACAAAGCATTAAGCATGAAGCATTGCTCACGGCGTAGAGTAAGATTTATTAAACTTTAGATCATAAATCTTAGAGTTTTGCCAAATTTGAAAACAATAACTTGACTGCTAACTCATTCTGCTTTGAAAAATTAATAATACATAGAGCACACAGCGTTTCTCAAACTGCTGCACTTTATACACAATCTAACCTAACTTATCTTTTATCTTTGTTATTACCATCGAGAAACAAGATGGCAGCCTGTTATCTGTATTACATATTTTTAGAGGTTTTTACGGAAAACAGAAAATCCTTCACCATTAAAAAAATAATAATTATGAAACTAAAATCCAAATTGAATGATTTTTTAAAAATGTGACATTAGAGTTGTTCTAAGTTGTGGATCTCAAACAGTAGGGAATATTTGGTTACAACTGATAAATTTTGCTAACCTATGATTAAAATAGATGTGTGAGAGCGAAACTTAAACTGCTATCTTTAAATCTCAAATATCTTAATAATTAATAATATTTTTTGAACTTGGTTTATATCTAGTACGATGCTTCTGGGTCTAGTTATAAAATAAATGACTTGTTTGCCATTTTGTGACTCTAGTGAGGGGAACAATATTAGTTTGTTTAAAATTTGTGTAAGTTTGAGAACATGCGGTGTAAAATATGAACCTGCAGCTAATTTCGTTATGAAACAGTAATTCCAAAACCCATTAATCTTAGCGCAAATTTAAATAATATCGTTGAGTGGGTACAATTTTTAGCAATATATTAATTTCGCAGAGAATGTACTTGCACTAGGTTGAGGTGAGCTAACGCTAATCACTGAATGTGATGCAGTTCCAAACACCCTGTACGCAGGAGATTGTGAAATATGGCGGACCACCTACTAGCTCTAGTATGCGGCTATGATTTACCGAGCTTTTAGCCTTATGCACTTGATTAATTATGTGCATATGGTCATCTCTCAAAGGGCGCTGCGATGCTTGTCGCTAGATGTGTTACGTTCTTTTCATTTCTATTGCACGTTTTTATGTAATGCCTAATGCATCATAACATAGTAACTAAAATTATTTTTTCACATTCATATTGTGTAATTGACAGATTGTTTATCTCAGTTGAGGTTAACAATGGCGGGAAGATAAATAAAAATTACCGTTCATGCTTACGTTCATTTATTTAATTTTTTTTATTTTACGAAGATGGGAAGCACAATAATTTTTTGTCATACACAATCTCATAAATGGGTGATTATGAATTTTTTGAACAACACAAACGACCATATTCTTCAGTGGGATTCAAACCTTCGACCTCTGGTGTACTAAATTAATGACATAGCCTCTACAGCAACGAAATCGACATTTATTTATTTATTATTGATCTCCTTACAGGATAAAATCCCAACTACAAAAATAATGCGATATTTATCCGATGTAATGAAAAATTTTTCATACCGTGCTTTAGAGTTAGAGGGCATTAATTGTTATATTCGGAAAATGCTTCTTCTATTAACTCTGAGGGAGTATTAGAAAACTCTGTGTCACTATTTTCCAATATGTGGAATTATCAAAATATATTTACATTCAATAAAGTTTTTATGTTTTACATTGCTAATATTACCAACAAAATTGGCAGGATTCTTAACAAATTTGACTTACAAACGTCATATAAATCAAATTTAAAAATCAGTGATCTTCTGGACAATTTTAAAGATATAGTGCCCCTTCATTGTGCCAGTGTGGTAAAATTTATATTGGCCAAACTGGTAGAACTGTTCTACAAGATTAAAAGAACTCGAACGACATATAAGATTAAATCAACCTGTTAAATCTGCAGTTGCTGAACATACCATTCAAGAATTACATGTTAATGATTTTGAAAACACGAAGAAATCAAGAAATCGTCAATAATCTTAAATTTGAATACAGACGTTGAGCTTAATAAGTCATGGTTAACTGTTGTTCTTCCTGTTTATATTTTGTATAACTTTGATCCATGTTACCCTTATTTTGTCAACGCGTAGTCTTGACTACATATTTATTATTTATTGTTTCATATTTTACCTGAAAAAGGCAGCACTTTGCTGTCGAAAGGACATTATTTTAATAAATATTTTACAGAACTTTAACCTAGTTATTGTTTATTTATTTTTATCAGGACTTTTGTTCCCTGATGATAACGACTCATTGTCCTAGTAGGGTTCTATATACTACATTTAAATTATCTTTTTTTTTTAAATATAATACGTTTTTCTCATGGATGTGAAAACATATACCCTTACTCACTACTTTCTCTCGTGCATCAGAAAAATACGTTCCTAGCTTCCCTTATTATGCAATACACTATTGTAACTTCTCTTGAAAAACCTATGTGAATTTAATTTTAAAACTATACTTTTTTACAATTTCCGTTAAATTTTAATAAAACAATTGATAGTTTGTGAAAGGTTTAAAGACAATAAAATGAAAGTGTAATAATCAATGCACAATAACATGTTAATAAGCTAAGGTCAACAATTTAACAAAACAATTAAAAAGTATGTATGTATACAAAATAATTCAGGTATTTAATTTTATTGTTTAAAATCATGTTAACATACATAAAACTTTATTCACACCCCTATTGGATAATTTACTACATAGTAATTAGAAATTTATGGATACACAAACAATAGATTTTTGTGCAAATCTAATAGGTTTGACTTTGGTAAATCTAGGGTCCAAATTGTTAATTATCTTAGTTAAATTACTGTGAGATCATTATTAAGATTGTGTCCAAATCAAAATGCAATTTCGCAAGATAAAAATTGTCTGTACTATTTTGAATGCGTCGGTTAGTCGTACTATTGTGCAACGTGCATTAGTAACTCAAATGACTATAGGTGTGTTCGATTATAATTTACTTTTAATATCATTTAAAACTTACTTTTATTGTTGTTGTTTCGCGAATAACTGAACTTGAACTGATTTGTGAAAAGATCTGAGATGCAAGAACGATCACAAGTAGTGCAGAACGAAGTAATTTCATTACGTAATATGCGTTGAAAAGAAGTAGTACGTTACTTTTCATTTACTGCTGACGGAGGTAAATGCAACTTTTGTACACGTTTGCAAAATGAGTCTGAAATAAGCGACTGGAACATATCATCGTTAGCTAATAAAAAGTGGAAGTAATTAACACGAAATCAAGAGATTTTCTTTTCTTTCAGATCTGCAATCTGCACTTTTCATTGAAATCTATTGACTCATCTTTAACATACTTTATATTTTAAAAGTATTTTATTATATGAGGGATTATGATAGTCATTATTCTGAATGAATAATGGCCATAATCCCGAATATAATACTTTACTTTTTTACTCCTGCAAATTCGGAAATCACTTTTGAAAATGATCGAAATTCGTTGAAAACACACGTTGAAAAACGTCAACATAAAAATACCACAAAAACAACTGACTGCATGGCAACTGTTAGACGGCCGTTGCTTGGTGATCCACATCACGTTTTTAAAATACCTGATAATTATGGATTTCTGGCTCTGTGATTGGTCGAGAAGAGTGAAATGTGAAACATAATTAATTGTCGTGAATTATGGGTACTATAATTCATTAAAAAAATTTATATATATTATTCATTCATTGATGTACATTAAAGTTAAATAATAGTAAACAAACGAACATATACAGTAACTAAGTAACAACAAATTCTGTAGCCTTCATTCTGATCACAGTATTTTCTGCTTATAGATTTCTATAGCTTCTCTTGCTATAATTTTTGTTTCTTCAAAATTTATTTTATGTAAAAATTCTAGTAAACAGCAGATTTTTCTAGTTGGTTAAGGCAAATAGGCCGTTTGTGTTATGTAATTCTTGTTATTATAGTTTTGCTACTCTGTCCAATATAACATTTTCCACATTCACATGGAATTTTGTAAATTCCAAAGGATTGAAGCTGGAAAATGTCTTTCCACTCTTTTCAACATATGTGTTGTAATTTGAGATGTTATTTCTTCACAGTAGTCTTCTAATTTTGTCTGTAAGATATTAGATGTAAGGCAGAGAAGCAAACAAATGTTGTTCTTTATTCTTTTTGGAATAGAATAAAAAATCTTTTCAGTTCTGAAAGCTATATCTTCTTGGAGTTACATTTCAGTTCCAAACTTGGGTCTAAATATGTTAGTAGCGGTTAATATGTTTTGTAAATCGTCTTATAAAATGTAGACTAATTTCTAAAAAACGTAAATTATATCATGCCGTAGGTATATGATGCTTTTCGTGTAATAATTGACAACACGACGATTTGAAGAAAAACTAGGTGTAACAGTACCTTTATTACATCTTCTAAAATACCTAACTGTACAGATGCGTTTCTTCAACAGTGTTTCTAATTAAAGTAATGAAATTATTTAGTTCTAATATATCTTTATGAGACAAATGAGTTCTACGTAAAGTTTTTTTTGTTTCTATGAAATATATACCTATTATTATTTGCTTGAAATTAATGCAAATTATGTACTTAAGATTATTCAAGAATTTGCACCAAAGTGTGAAAATCAATTTGTAATTATTTACCGTTATCAGTGAATAATTCATACTTTACCGATAGTTTTACTGATTTATTTTATGAGATGGGACGGACTATAATAACTATAATTGCTTTACGAGAAGTATGGGAAGAGAACCGAATGTAAGTTGTTGGTTGTTGGTCTTTCTATTTGTTTATTATTGTGTTAATACTCCTTACAATTCGTTAGTTTTGCCAGAAAGAATAAACTTTTATTTACTTTAACACATCATCTTACTGTGTACCTTTTAAGGTTTTGTTTTTCATGAGGTCAAACTTTTATTTCTTTTCCTTAAATATAGTGGCTTTGAGGTTAAACGACTTGAGCACTTTGACATTAGACAAAATCGTTTTTGATAGCAGCTTACTGTTTTTTCGTAAATAAAATTAGTCCGATAAACCACTTGTGGTACTCTTCTTGATACTCTTCTTGTCTTCTTAGCCCAGGAGAGTCACACTTCTTTCACAGTTACAGAACCATCACACTGGGGTCTGGGGAACCCCAAGAAAAGAAAACCTACTTTTCCATAACCGTATGTAATTTTTCGAGGGATTTTACCTATGAAATATTTGTTAATCACCTTTCTGAACCATATATTTTATTCAAAACACAGTATTTTGCCAAAACTTAACTTTTTTATTTTGGACTATGAGGGCAAACACATAGGGATTTTACATATTGAATATTTGCATATGATTATGCAAAATTAATTTAGATCGAAGTCGCATGTGGAAAATTAGATAAAAATCATGGGGTTTCTTAGATCCCAATGTGGCGTTCCAATGTTAAGAATAGTGGTCGACCATTTTTGGCATCAAGTATAGTTCATACAAAATCCTGACTACAAATGTATCTTGTTTTTATTTGAAGTCAATCTGAATTTTGAAAATTCTGTGCCAGATTTAGTTTTGCATTGCAAAAGATCCCGTTGTGTGTCCAATAGAAATGAAGTCAAATATCATACCCTAGAGATCTTAATCTGTGACAGAATGTATGCACATTGTTAAGATCGTACAAGAACTCATCTGCTGAAGCATTGACCCACTTATGACATATCATAGCACAACAGAACGTAACGTTATGTAATCTGATCGCTTCCTGAACATCTCGAGAGTTGATATTGAATTTGATATGCAAAGAAGTATTACGTTTGCATTGATTATGTATGTTCAAATCTGGATAGATTTTTTATACCTTTAAACTTATTGTGGGTGATAATACAGAGTGATTCATAACGTACGGAAAAAATTGAAAATGTTTCCTTAATAAACTTTTGACAAAAACTCAATAACCTAAAAGGTACAGCAAGTTAAAGTTGTTTTGAATTAGCGCCATTCTATTGAATACCGCTATAAATAATTGGGAAGAATAATTATTTTCTCGTTTAATTTTAAATTATGCACCCAACAAAAAAATTATGGCAAAAGCAGTGAATTGTAGAGAACTTTATAATATTATAACTTATTCCATAAACCATAATCATGTCTACATATTCCTTGTTACTGAAAGTATTAACCATTTTGCATTTAACATAATTTCACGTTTAATGAATTGATATTTAAATTAATTTCAACGACAACTTGGTTTCCAGTTGTATTTTTGTTTTCAAGTGTCTCCGACCATGTGGACAGCAGTTTTTTTTTTTTTTTATTAATTTAAGGGACCCTTCAACTTCTAGGTTATTTTAGGACCCCATTTCGGAACTTTACATATCGTTATTTACATTGAATTATAAATATGTAGATTGATATTAAGTTATTCATTTTATATTTTAGATAAATTTTTGTGTCAGTGAGGTAATGTATTACATTTTCGATGGTTGTATGACTATTTGTTAGTGTTTCGTGTATTAAGTTTGGTATTTTGAATTTATGTCTTTGTGTGTTGTATAGGCTAGGGTACATTCATTTAGTATGTGTTTTACTGTAATATTGGTAAGCAATTTTTAACAACGATGAAAAAATTAAATAGCTGTAACTTTTGTGATAATACAATACTATTATTTTTAAACTAACTTTAAAGTATTCCAAATTTCTATTTAAAACATTATTAATTGTAGTTTTTAACGACTGTTCGTTAATTAATTCAACTTGAATTTGCTGTAACATTTTTGTTGAATCATCTTATATTTCGGAGTAATCAACACTTATTTTTAAATAACTTTCATTTTAATAGTTGGTTGAGATCTTCTACTGTAGCTAATTTACGAGATGTAAGGAACTTCTTCGTTGGAGATTTCCACTGCACAAGAGATATTGTGTTGGGAGTGGTCCAGTTGAACTTTTAAAATTCTTGGCATGAACGCATTAGAAACAATTTCTACGCCTTGCAGTCATAAACGAATCTCTCATTATCTCAAAAATTCAATTTCCAAGAAGAGAAATTTCTAAAAGCCCCACAATGAACATAAGGGCGTGTTACCCAAACCTACTTGAAGCACGTTATCAACGAATTCCAGAATTAATCATAGCAGGCCTGGCAGTATTGAAACAAGAGAAATTCACTCGCCCCCCATGGCGTATTTAACCACATTTGTTACATAATCTAACCTAACTAACAAGTCGAGTATGTATCATTATCGATATCTGTTCGGCTTTTGTTTCCTTTTCCACCGGTAACAAACGAATGTTTTGTGGGCGGGATAAGGTTGAAGTTAAGTGTCTTATGGTGTGTTTAAGTTATGTTCCGATTCGAAATTCGGGTCATTTGAATCATCGCGCTGGAATTCTTCTTGGGCCTTTGGAACTGGTCGTAACTTAACAAGCTGGAGTGTAAAATGTAACTGTACTGACGAGCCTCATATATGTTCTTTGTTTCCACATGAAATATGCCTTATACGTCGAGAATTTTTACTCATTACTTTGACGTACTTTACGATGCGTTTTATTGACGAAATATATTTAATAACGACATTCCCTGTACTTATTTATCTGATACTGCATTATTTACTACAAATAAGTTCCAACAGAAAACAGTAAATTATTCTATTGCCTCTACAGACTCCATGAGTCCTTACCCCAGTACGATCAATTTGATTTTTCTACTCCTTCCTAGTTTTCACAAAACAAACTCCTATTCTCTACATTTCCTTAATTATACTTCAACATTCCTAATTTATATTAAAACTAGGCCTTAAAATTTTGTTTTTTATATTCTTGAATCGTCAGATTTTGTTCACATCGTGTTTTATTTATATATTTACTTTATACTTTTAAAAATAAGTGAAGATTTAAATTGCTATTTAGAAGTAAAAATAGACCGAAAAAGATCTTGACTACTGACTTGATTAACAAATTTTGTAATCTTGAAAAACGGGTGTCTGTAGGGTGCAAGGTATTGGATACTCTGGGTACATTTGCTAGAAACGTGAGTGTATCTATAATATAGATAAATAAGTGTTTGTAGGGGTTCTAAATGTTGAGTGTGGATGAAGAAGTATGAACGACGTATAACTGGAAATGAGGTATTTGGGAGGAGACTAATCGTGGCCGGAATATGTTGGTGTATGGTGAGTGTTAAATTGAGAAGATAAAGAAAAAGTGGGAGTGAGCCAGTTGAGGTGGTTTGGGCATCTAGAGCAAATATCGAATGAAAGGTTGGTGAAACTAATACATGCGAACAAGATTAAGCAATGAGGGTGAACGATTGTGTGGGCGTCAGAGGAATAACTGGTTAGTTATGATTGATGGTTGAATAGCATGTATGAATATGAACTGAACTAAACTGAAGTGTCAGGATAGGAATATTTGGAAGAGGTTAATTGTTGGTTGATTGTGTTTTAGAGTTCGTGCTACCCCATTGTGTGGGATATATTATAATAGAGTGATATTATGTATATTTGTACATTATCTTAATTAATCTCTTCTGGTGATACTGAGGATAGATTTGTTCTTGAAATACGTATACGTATAGATATTTTGTTTATAGTTATAGTGCTTCAAAGATTGATTTAATTTTATTTATTTCATTTATATACAATACGAGATTATAGAGTATTTCATAGATTGGAGTGTCGAGATTGGACAATGATTTGAATTAATCTGGATGAATACTTTGTTTAAACATTTAGCAATAATTAAATTCACGGAATCAGCCCGATAACTCTGAGTGGATAATTCATTCCAAGTAGAAACATAAACAGTGTCACCTCTGCGATAGTCCGATTGCCGCTAACGTTTAGTCGCTGTCGAAGAACTATTAGAATTATTATAGCAGAATGGAACTAATTTACATGAGGTGAATGTTAATTAGAGCAATAAAGTGCGCTGCAAACGTGCGAAGTACCTAACGATTTCGCGTCGCAGTTAAATGTGCCTTGTACCTACTCCGGAAATTGTAGGCATTGGTGTCTTTTCGGCTTTTTGTTTTACGTGTAATCGTTGTTTATTTCTCGTTTCTTATAGGCTCCTACGTATGTGAACTAGTACCTGGTTGATTAAAAATTGTAAATTATGATTTGAGATCGAGAACTGCTCATATTTTTAGTTCGGCCGTAAACTATAATTTATGAGCAGCGGTTTTAATAACAAGAAATATTATTAGATGAGAATTCAGTTTTTTCTCGGATAACTTATCTGGGAGATAAAGAAAAATTTCACTGAGACTTCTTCTAATTTATAGCAACATGTAACTATCGACGCAAGATGGCATTATGCATGGCTGTTAAATTTTATCTACAGATAGGGATTTTTACTAATAAATGTTGGTATTTTGTGTTGCTTCAGACATCTCTCAAGGGAAGAACCAAAACATGGTTTACGACAAAACATTTTTTTTTACTTATGTAGTTATATACAGCGCATAATTATTTTAAATTTCTGCTGATATATACAAGGTGTAGAGTAGATATATGGTGTATAGGGATTTCAATGAAATTTTTACCTATTCACTTTACAGCAAGAAAAAAAAAAAAAAGGATTGTTACAATAGCAGAAATTTATCTTGCGTATAGTGACAGCAATTTAGATATTTACAATAACAATATTTATATTTATATTAGTAATATATTATTTAGATTGTTGTAGCAGCAATCGAAAATAATATCATATTGCTAATTGTTATTGTAAATATCTAAATTGCTGTCACTATACGGAAGATACATTTTTGATATTGTAACAATCCATTTATTTCCGTGTTTAAATACAAAAGTTGTTTACAATTTCAGAATGCATACTATAACCTAGCTAAATGTAAATATTTTACGATATATCAATCAAATTAAAATTTATATTTTTTTAGAAAAATTGTAATATGGAAAATTAAACAAGCGAAAAATATTTGACATTTCAGAAAACATTTATATTTATTTATAATAGTGTAATAATAGATTGTAACGATATAATGGCAAAATTAATAGTTAATTTCTTTCTGTTAGGACCGCTATTTCCAACTTTAATGAGCTGGAGAATAAATTTTTCAGTGGAATAAACAAAAAATATCGCATCAAATGATGACAGCTAGAATAATAATAATTATTTAAGCTAAGATTTTGATGCAATATTTTTTGTTTATTCCATTGATAAATTTATTTTCTAGCTTATTTGAGGTTGAAATACTGGCCCTTATATAAATAAATAAATCTAAAACTGTTTTATGAAATGACAAATATTTTCGTTTTTGTTTCATTTTTCCTGGCCGTGTTACAACTTTCCTAATCAATATTGACTATAATTTGAATGAAATAGTAATATTTAGGTAACCAAATGGGTCCTATTGCATATATTTTGAACAACCTTTATTTTTATACTTTTGCTGTAATGTGAATAGGTAAAAATTTATAGCAATATCAAACAAATAGCATTGAAATCTCTATACGCCACATTTCAATTCTACAGCCTGTATATCACCTTGTTATGATTGTAGCAACACTTCAGTTGGCCTTGATACAAATAACAAACTCGTCTATCATCTCGGGAACTTATAATATCTGAAAATGTAATATCCACTAGAAGAATACCAAGAGAAACATAGTTTTATAATTGGATCGTCGGCAACGGCCATAGCAGACTGCGTTGATGCAGGTTTACTCGATAACGCAAATTAAGCAATACTGCGCGCTATCAATAGTTGGATGGGTGACCGGTATTGCAAAAACTTTCTGTCGTTGTTACACCATCGAAAACGAGGGACCGAGGCGGCATATAACCTCAGCAGTTGAGACCGCTTATTCTGGCACAAATTTTAATCTTTTTAAATGAGTGTTTAATGCCTGGCACCTTGAGAATCCTCTATCGTAGTGCGTCTTTATAACAGTTAAAATAATAGCGAGCCGAATTAAAAATGTAAATGGAGTAGCGCGCAAAAAATTCTGGTTCATTTATCTTTAGTACAATGGCACAGAGATCTATTTACATATTCAATTACATAGTGTAGGTATGCGCCGAAATGAAATCAATTAATTATGAAATTTTCTAGAGCTCTCCAGGCATAAATAACTAAACCTCGGTGCAGCAGACAATAATTAAACCATGTTGAATTGTTTTCCAATCACTCTCTGTCCATGAAATTCCCAGTAACACGTAATCGATTTAATTTAAAGCGAATTATTTCTAGTTGTCAGTGAGTTATTAATAGCGCGTTCGACAAGCACCACTATTTATTTTATACTGGATGTATTTAATAGAATATTGTGTCATGAAAAAATTAACAGCAATGCTATAAATTCTACGTTTTCATTAGTGGGTTAATTAATAATTGCAAGCGATGTAGCAAGTACAAGTTGCATTGGTACGTAACACGTTCACATTATTAAATGCTCTTTGTTTTAAGAGCAAATGAAAAGTAGGCTGCTGTTCGACGGGAATTCAGTTTTCGTAATTGTGATTTATGCGACAGGGGCTGACTGACTTAAAATTTGTTGCTTTGTTATGAAACTATGCATTTTGGACATTTAAAATATACTGTATTCATTGCTATATTTAGATTTTTAGTATCGATATTAGTTTTCATATAAAATGAGTGGATACTTGTTAATAGCAAAATTTTTTGCGATTTTTGCTACTTTTGGAACGCCTTGCCATAAGTTTATTATTTCACTCACCGTATAAATGAAACTAACATCATTTATTAAGAAAACTTCGCTGAATTGACTAGTGTAATCCGAATTTAGCTATATCGTTTAGTTTTTAAATTATAGGTATTTGAAAATCACGAATTTCCGAAGTCTTCAGTTTATTGGAATTACTTCTATAAACTTATTATTTTACCCGAATATATAGCAAAAACTATTTGTGTAGAACAAGAAAATTATTTTGATTTCAGTCGTGTTGAGAGATTTGAATTATCTTTTATAGTTTTTAAAATAATGAGCATTAGAGTGTTGACGACAAAAAGTCGCCAAATTTAAATCGCCTATATTTCAAAAGTCAACCTTCGGGCGTTACTTTAAACAGTATTTTCGTAAGTTTCGGGTCGAAAATAGGGGGATAACATATATAACACTTAATTCTAAGAGTTGAAAATTTTTGGCCAAAATTCAATACATACCCCTTGACGTTTTTCGAATTTTGGGCCGTTTTCAGACTTTTTGCTCTAAAATTTGAACCCGTAAAGCAAAAATTATGAAAATTTGCATATCTATGTAACTTTTTCTGCCGAATCGAATGGTGTATAGTAGAGTTGCGTATCTTTAATATTTTTCAGGTTATTCCATGATTTATACCCATTTTTGACCAATTTTGAAACTGGTGTTTCTCAGAAACTAAAAGAGCTATCGAAGTGCGGTTTTAAAATTTCTTAATTTCTAAATGAAAAGATGTTACATTTGAAATATCATAGATTTTTGTGGGAAAAAATTTTTATCCCAAAAATTTGAGCTCATATTTTGGACATCCCATGATAGCTCATAAATTAGTTACAGTAAATGTAAAATAACTACCTAGGTACATAAAATAAAGTACGGCGATTTTATTGGTGTTCTTAAAATTTTAATATATCTATTATATATTATGTATGGAAGTCTCATAAACTAGACATATGTCAAAATTTTAGGATTTTCTGGTTATTTTAATTCATTTGTCAATAAAATTTCAACTTTTAAAGCTATATAAATATAATTACACCAATTTATTAATTGGAATACGCGGAATACGACAGTGCACAGAAAATATAGTTATCTCGTTTGATTCCAGAGATATTTCGTAATTTTTAAAAATATATATTCAAAATAAATGTACTTGGCAAAATTATTCTATTTTAACGATTCATAATAACACAAAAACTTTAAGGTTTTGAATATTGTTGACATACAGGGAGATAACTAGATAGTTCTGTTTCAGTCTATGCTTGTTACTATTGGTTCATTTCTAAACATAAACGTAAACCTAAACCAAGAGTTTGAAGTTTGCAAACTTTAGTTTTAAGTGTACACCGCAATTGGGTATAGTAACGCTTGCGTGTGGTAACATAGAAACAATATTTCATAAACGTAAAAGTATTTGTAAACCTTAGAACTAATTGCTTATATGAATGAGGATTTACGATAATACCAAATAAAAGCAGCATTTTCAAATTTTAAGTTTTAGAAGAGAGTAAAGTATGAATAAAATATGAGTACATTGTGTCCTCTCTCTGCAAGTAAACCATAATAAAGTAGAGAGCAATCTGCAAAACGTAGTCGTACATTTCAATAGATCTACTTGTACTTGTCATGCACCTTATAGCTATCGTTTAATTTTCATCTGCCTCAATAGCCATTGTAACTTTATTGTGGTAAATAACGTTGTTCTCTTAACACACTTAATTGGTCTCAGTCAGCTTCCGTTTAATGTTCAGTTCTTGATTTTATTTTAAACAGTGGGGAGCACGATGCTCACTTAATTATAATTGAATAGAATAAATTCCCCGTCGGATTATTCGAATATACACGAGCAATTTAGCAGAACATAAGGCTAAATTCTTCAGCTGAAATCATACGGATTCAACTGGAAGCTACATCGTTTTAATCTATTTATAATTTGTTGGCTTTTTCCTAATTGAATAGTTTGTATTCGATAAATTGCAATCAAACGCACATTAACATAAAACAATTTATGTTTAAGTAATTGTAATTGCGGTCAGCCATCCCGGAATCATGTTCTACTTCTGCGATTAATAAAATAACAATTACTTTTAGTAGATCACAATAAAAATACTTTAAATAAACCGGAAGCGTTTTTAGATATTCTCGCAATTTTGGGATGAAATTACTCATGGCAATTTGTCATAAATAGAGTAAAAAGTAATTATCGCAATTCTGCCTCATTAATGCAAATAGAGTGTAAAGATTACAAAACGAATTTGGAGTAATTAAACTCTTGAAGGCTGAGAACCAAAAGTATCACATATACAAAATAGACAAAATGTTCCATGAAGATTGACAAATTAGATAATTTTAATAAGCTCGTAAAATAATAATGAAACTCACATACTGAGCTATCATTATGCAAATTTTCACGCTATTGGTGAGATTGTATCGTCAAATTCACTTCTCTGAGTTT
The DNA here is from genome assembly GCA_963942605.1 of Poecilus cupreus. NCBI lineage: Eukaryota > Metazoa > Arthropoda > Insecta > Coleoptera > Carabidae > Poecilus > Poecilus cupreus. Next base: position 3,774,221 of record OZ012718.1, read on the forward strand.
GTTACTAAATACATTTCACAACTCGTTTAACTGGGACACAAAAAATATGTAATCATCATCTGTGGGCTTTTATTAGTTGGTCAATTTTATCATTAACCAAACAACCTAAAATATCCGGCCAAATATTTAACAGCGCGGGATTATCTCAATAGATATTATTGCTGGAACAATTAGTCGTATATGGAAGGCGAACTAATTTAAATGCTAATAATTTTTAACATATTTAAACACTAAATATATACATATATAGCGTCATGCGATATCCCACTCAGTGCGAACAGTTTTAAAAATAAAAATCACGTGAACCAAATAAACAGTGCGGAAATATTAAAAAAACGCACTAGTGTGGTAATGTAAGTCACTACCTGTTTGAAATGAATGGAATATGTAGGATATATCGCACGATCATAGATAAAATAAACCATTTTGAAATCTGCTGACTGTGTGTTTGTTGTTGCTAGGGATATGAGGTACATTACATGCATCGTGCGAAATGAATTTGTTTTGTATTTCAATACATGTCAGTTCATTTCAGTACAGGTTCCATTGCTAGTGGGACAATTTTATTATTAAAATTAAAGGAATTAGGAAATAATATCGTGGTCGTAGAAAATGTATAGTGTACAACTCGCATGGAATGTCCATTTCATACTCGTATGATTTGCAAACAAACCTTCATACTCGTAGGAAATGAGTACCATTCCATGCTAGTTGCGAGCTTGTTGTACAATATACTATTATCTATCTCTCCTCTTTTTTTATTCTTTCTAAGTAGCTAAGTTAGTCATTTGTTTTTCGTTTCTGTCGTGTTTAGTGCGAAAATTTATCACAAGCGCCGCCACTAGTTCAAGCAGTAGGTTTCGAGTATTCCGAAGCAAATATTACAAATTCCCGACAATTCACTTGTTTTGTGCATTGCGCAAGCAACCAAGCCTTAAGATAACTCTGCGCTCATCTCAAACAAACTGAGCAGATTATTCGGTTGACATGGTAAACTTCGAATGTTGTTTAAACAAGACAAATCACATACTTTACATGCGTGCATGTGTCCGTGTTGTGTATGTATGGTACGTGTGTGTGTGTACTGCGAGCCGAGCCCAGGCCTCGGTACGTGCAGCCATTTCAAGGCCAACTTGACCGTCTTCACAGGTTCCAGGTTGGCAGGTTGACGGTTTACGTGAAACGTCAAAATTTTATTTTGCGGAGGAAGAACCTAACTGTAATTTTTGTACGTGGACTGGATATGTTTATATGTTCTAGTTTTCGACTTTGGGAGCGGTTCATAAGGCTATTAAAACCTATTTGGTGGGATACACGTAAATATAGATACAGGGAGGTGTATCGAATTATTGGCTTCCCTAATTACATTACATCAAAAAATTAAATAGTTTATTGTAGAAGAAGAATATCTACATTTTTTTTTGCACTAATATTTATTATTTTACTCTACCTGCAACCGGATAAAAGACGGAAATATTTGTTGTTCTTAAAATCATCAGTGCCATGAAATAACAAAATAAATGTACATACCAATTGAAACTTACTGGTTTTATCTGACATCTGCTGTTATCAGTATTTTTGATATCAGAGTTTTGATTAAAAATGTATAATTTGGAAGAAAAAACTTAATGTAGTAAAATGGTTTTATGATAAAACAGTGCCAAACAAAAATTTATTAAATAAAATAAACATTTATTTTGTTATTTCATGGCACTAGCGATTTTAAGAAAATTATCAATTAACATTTCCGTCATTTTTTCGGTTCCAGGTAGAACAAAATTATAAATATTAGCGTAAAAAATCTGTTGCGGGCATCACAATACACTCCGCTATAGATTTATTATGAAATAATGCAGGAACACGGACCACAACTATTAAGAAACGCTCATCCCTTCAAAAAATTTTATTTTCACTTATGACATATGTCAAATAATGACAATTTTCGCACATTGTTTTGTTTCTTTCAAAAAGCGCAAATTAGCAGATTTAAACAGAAATGACAAAATACAAATTTTCTTTGATATGTAATTTGTAAATGGTGACAGTAAGACAAAATTGTAGATAATAATGTTTGAAACATTATTTTAATAACAAAAATTGTTTATAAACCATAATTTACTAAAATATTTCAAAATAAATTGATAGTGCTTCAAGTAAACTACATCTACCGGTTATTGGAATATCTTCAAAAACCTTTCAGCTCTTCCCAAATGGATATAATTGATATATACAAAATATAAAAAATTTCAGTTTAGTAGTTTTTGAAAACCGTAACTGAAGAGATCCACACACACACAGACATTATTACGAAATTATTAATACCGTATTCTATGAATTCCAAAATGTCTTCACTACCGAATTTTTAGCATGATTCCTATACCTCCCTTACTGGATGTGGCGGGAGGTAAAAAGTGCAGAGATTTATCCTTTGCAAGAAACTTATTTAACTTTTTTGATGTAAAATAATTAGGGAAACCCATTCAACATTTCAAAAATAACATAGAAAACACTTTGGTGCGCCCTTCGATTTAGCATCTTGTATATTAATGATGTCCTTTTTTCATAAGGAGTTGAAACCAAATAATAAAGAATTTCCCGTGGATTGTATTGTCAGTAGTGAAATTACTGTGAAATTACTAAAATAAACTTACTCATAAAATGTATGCCGATAAATATTCACTGTTTATATTTATTTTAAAAGAACTTTAACGTGTGTTTGATCTTTCTCTCTTCGAATATTGCGAACTTTCATTTCCAATATGAGAAATAAACCTCAACTAAACGTTTAATTGCTAAATAATCTGGCATGAAATTGTGCATTAATATAAGTAATTTGTATACTATATATAAACGCATACCCGGTCATATATGTGATAATATAAACAATTGCGTTCCAGCAGGTTTACCAACAATAAGGAAATGCATTACTTTCCAAACATAAACTTGAACTTGATACCTACTATTCACTCACTGTATCTAAATTATAAAATAAATAACAGCAGGAGATACTTTCTCTTATTATACCACTAAAAATGCAACTGACTAAACAATGGAACATTTTTCGTCTAGGATTTCAGGTCGCTTCGAAAGTGCTGACAACATTTTTCTAATAGATTATAATCTACCTGCCTATTAACTCTGCTTTTCTCATCCATTTATTGATAAACATGGCATCATCACACGCCGATACTTCGGCCATTCCCACTTCGTACACTTTAGAATAGAACTGATCAAGACTATCGCGCTATATCCCATAAAGCCACATTGAACTATTTGCTGATTTGAATGAAACTGGGGATGATGAATTTATTTATTTTTGGGATTATTAGTATTGTAGAGTAAAATAAACACATTCAAACACTCTTCTTTACATTCAACAAACCATCAATCATACGAGCCCAAACCACAAATGTATTCGTATCTCCTGAAAAATATGCTAGAATTAAATATAAATTATTTTTTCATGCTGTTATTGTCGCTATAGAGGTGTAAATTATTACGTCATATATGTATGTATTGCTATGTACTCTTAGGTAAATGATAATTCTTCAAAAGATATTTATAAGATTTACTGTTTTAATGGGATCACAATACTTTTTAAAAATTCTGCACCTAACACTCAAAAACGGACCAAAATGAAAATAATTTTATCTGCAACCGTTGTTAAAAGTGGCCCTTTTAACGATTGCTTGGCAAGTTAATAGTGTCACTTTCTGACACTAGTGTTAAAAGTAACATAGAAACGTATTGAAATGAGTTTTATTGTTATTTCTAACATGTTGATATAATTTGTATCAATAAATCAATAAATATAACCCTACCTGTCAAAATATCATTCTACAATTTTTAGTATTTACTAATACACTAAGAATTTTGATATTTGTGTTAAAAGTGATTTATTTCGTTCGTGGGCTCGTTTATCTGTTTTATTAGACTCCGTATCTTCTAACAACATTGTTCTCAAAGGAATAAAAGTAATCGACTGGTGATAGTAATAGTAATAGAAATGTTATCGAAATGCAGTCAAATTATACAACTTTATTCACAAATCCAACGTTTTGGGTTTTGGTCTACACTTGATCCTTCATCAAAGAGAGTGAACTATTGTACTCAAAGTAATCGTACAACACCGTATTCAGGACAAATAAAAATAGGTTCCCAAAGTAAAAATATAATGCAATAACTATTATTTATTATCAATTTCCTCTAAGAACTCATTCTCGTAATAGTAAAGTAATGGATAAGAGTTCGACAACATTATTTGATTGTATATTTTTAGAGATTTAGTGTTTCGTCCAACATTTTAGGGAGGTCCATGAAGAGGAAATAATACTATGTTAGTAATCTTTAATCCGATTAGATTTCAATAATTCGCTGACCGAGATGAAAACATATTTGATTACTGGACGAAGTGGGAATGGTCGAAGTGCTTAGACTTCTCACTAGTCGCACCTGTATCAAACAATAGATTACTTGTGTCTAAGTGACATTATGGATCTCTTAAATTCTAATTCTTCGAGTACTATCTACTTACCTTGACACCTTTACTAATATCTTTCGTCACTGCCTATACTTATTAACAGATATTGGATGACTGTATAGAAAAATGATTCAGAGTATTCGATCTTATTTCGCTGTTGCGTAAGGTTAATTTTATTCAGTGTGGTCTTAGAAAAATTGTGAATCATGACACGGTATTAAATATTTTTTCAGTTTGTTTGATCGTGATATTATAGTAAATTACTACAATTTGTAATGCGTATTGTTGTCAGGTTGTGCAATCAAACGTACCTATTTATTTTACCAGATTAAGAATCTTGGAAAAGAATATTATTAAATAAATTCTATAGCCGGAGAGATTTTTTTTTAGATTGGATTGTGTATGCAGTTATTTTCCTAAAGAATTAAATATAAATGAGAAACATTTGTTTTAATGCTAGATTTATGCTTTTATGCCTTTAGACGTTGCCAGGATTTTTATTGTTTTGCAATTTCCTTGTTTGATATTCGTTTTACTGGCTTTGCTATCCCGCCTCGTGTATAATTTATATTACCTCCATTCGCAGATTTACGATTTCAAATTGCAAATATCTAAATTACTTTGTGCAACTCTTATTCGTATTTTAATTTTTATTTGCATATTATACACCTTCCATTTCACATTTGCACTACGCATTCGTTCACCTTCTACTACAATGTTCTTTTCAATTTTTAGAATAATTAGCGTGGAATATAATTGAATAATATACAATTATAAGTCTGCCATTTGCATTGAAACAATTGAAATTGACATTTTGCAATTTTTTTTCTCGAAAATAATAAATATTGAAGATCTACCTACGACTGTAAAAGCTTTCCCAAAAGTGCCAGATTCAAAATCGTGGAAAATTTTATTTTTAAAAACAAAATTTGATTATTAGATTGTAAAATATGAAGACTTTTGGATTATAGTTCTATTTAAATATTTTAGAGAAAAATTTCCATAAAGAAACAAAAGAATAATGTAAACAAGCAAATTGAAATAGTATCTATGTAAACGTAAAATTATGACTTATAAAAACATAGATACCTAACTCGATGCGCAAAAGTGAAGTCTCGACGGCCATTTGTTAAATAGGCTGAAAGTTATATTTAATTTAAATTTATTTATTAAAATATATAGTTTAGTTTTGATTGTAAAGTTAAACAATATAGCAAAATGTTCAATTCAAAAGCAAATTGTGAGTAAAAAACAAATTAAATAAGCTAATATTATTTTCAAGTCAATAAATAAAGTAATAAAGTGTAATATTTGTATTACATTTCATATTTTAGCAATTAAATAGTATATTATTATATAAGTGATTATGAATATGATAGTCATTATTCACGAAGATGAAGTAAATCATCCGAGGGAATAATGACCATAATCCTGAATATAATACTATACTTTTTTTACTACTATAAAATCACTTTTGAAAATGATCGAAATTCATTGAAAACAGACGTAGAAAAACGTCAACGTAAAAATATACAATGACAACTGACTATATGCCAACTGTCAGACACTCGTTGCTTGGTAATCCACATCACTTCTTTAAATAACTCTGTAATTGGTCGAGAAGAGTGAATTATGAATCATAATAAACTGTCGTGAATTATGGATACTATAATTCTTGGAAAAAAACTGAAGTAATTGGAATATATTTATGCAGGCGTATAAATATAACTTTAATAACAATTTATTTTAGTTTTATTTCCTATTTGTTATACATTACAATCAAAATTTGCCTTTCTAACAAATGGCCGCCGCGGCTTCACTTATCAACTGGTTTGTTTATATTGAGTTTCTTATAAAACCGAGGATTCACTGTACTCTGCTGCTTATAGATTTGAATAGCTTCTATTATGAGTCTGCCATTGGCACATTTGGATCTTGCTATAATTTTTGTTTCTTCAAAATTTAGTTTGTGCAAAAATTCATTGGCATGATACATGACTAGCCACAACATATTTCTCTAGTTGGTTAAGACGAATGTTCTGTTTGTATTCTGCTAGTCTGTACAATGTAACATTTTCCACATTCAAATGGAATTTTGTACTGAAGCGGTATAATATCCTTCGCACTCTTCAACATACGTTGAAATTTTAGATGTGGATCAATAGATATAACTTAACAATATTATTTCAATCTTGCCTGTAATATTTTGGACGTATGGTTATTTACTTGTTTATGTTATTCTTTAATTCCTGATGAAGAATTGTTCTCAATAATTCGAAACGTATTAACATTGTAAAATTTGATTGTTTCGCTGAAACAACAAAGGTGAAAGTGTCCTTTAGCGTCCTGCAGTGTTCGCCCGCTCTCCCAAAATTAAAATTTCGCTCACACGAATGTACTCCGTAATGCTATACTATTCTCTCGGAGGGCTTGGCGTAATTCACGGTTTCTGTCAGCGTTCCGAAACAATATTGTCATTGTATGGTTCAATTTTCGAAAGTCAAAAACTCGAGTAAAATTCCATGTTGACGCGAGGGCGTCCGGACAATTCTTTGAACAAAACCAGGTCACTTCTGGGAGTGACATCTCCGTATTTGGGCGCAGCGTGCTTGCTGTCGGTAAGCTAGTACGCTACAATGCCCTGTATGTGTACGTATGTGGAGATAGGACACAATGAACCCAGCGAACCGAAGCACGGGTGAGCGCAGCCGGACCGTGTCTCCGAGTTCATGACACTAAGGTCGTAGGGGACGAATTTGCGTGATGCCATGTTATTCAGGTCAATTTTTTATATATTGCTTCGCTATTTACATCTACGATCTGCTGAACATACATGGTGTAAAATTGAATTTTTTAAAAATATTGCTTTAAATTTTCCAATTCACTTTACAGCGAAAGTGTAAATGAAAAAGTTGTTTAGAATTTAAAAATGCATGCAATAAGGCCTATTTGGTTACCTAAATATTAATATTTCACGGTATATCAATAAAATAAAAATCAATATTTATTTAGAAAAGTTATAACCTGCCATGGAAAATTAAACAAAAACGAAAAAAATATTTGACATTTCATGAAAGAGTTTTAGATTTATTTAGGAGCCCTCAAATACTCGGCACAAAAGGTTTCGTATTTTAATAGGGCTCCTCGACAGTAATGTACAATTTTCCTGAATCGTATGTAAATAACTATTGTTATTATTGTATTATTTAACAGAAAGAAATGGAAAAAATGAATTCTCAAATTCGATATTACATCACAATCTTCTATGAAATTTACACAGCTAATACTTTTAATACTACACTAATAAATAAATCTAAATCTGTTTTCTGAAATGTCAAATATATTTAGTTTATTTACTTAAGGGAATAGGTAAAAATTTACAACTATATAAAAAAAATTGCATTGAAATAACTATACACTACATTTCAATTCCACGTATATGAAATAGTTCTGTGTAAATTTCTCAGTTATTTGGTTGTATTAGGATACGATATGTAATGTTCTTTATGTCTTTCGTGATTGCCGGTATTGGCAGCAGATAACAATTAAGCAGTTTTTCAGCAAATTTTAAAAAGCAAGAAAGCTTCCGGCAATAGTTCAAATTCAATACAATCTCTTTCACACCAATTCAAGGATTGTCCAAATTACCTAAGCATGAAATCCTGCACATTGTTTTATACTTCCTTTTCGTTTTTGTTCCCCAACAAAAAAATATATGGAACGCATTCATTGTCTTTTTTATAAAGCGAATATTACAGTTTAACTGGTGAAACTTCTCATAAAAAATTTAATACATCAAGTTATGGTTCATTTAACAAATGCATGTCGCTTTGTTGGTCAGCGTAATAAACGACATAACTCATTATGAGCAGGGAACAAATGACAGTCGCACGTCATAAATATCGCGAGCAAACGCCGCCTTAAATGCATATCGCAAATCGCGATTATGGTTTCGGTTCTTTTCAATTCGATTTATTGATGCGAAACACATGTCGCACTGATTACGAATAGTCCATTATTATCAGGACATCGCGTTGCATTTTCGTAATAATTTCACCTTGGGAATGTCGTGCGTCAAAATGTAATAATGAAATCTAAAATAAAGTAGATCCTTTCTTAATGTGTGAACAACGTACGAGTAATTCTAAAGTTGCTTTTTCAAAGTCAAAATTTTTACCGTACGTATCAACGTAGCCAATCTTTCAAGGAAACTCTGGAACCTGAACTTGTCAAACAAAGAATGTCCGTCCACCGTCCTTGCAAAAACCATAACATACGTTGTCAAAGCTCATCATCAGCAGCCATTCTGTGCATGTGTACATCACTACATCCCATCATTCCAGCGAGTATAGAGTGCAGTTCGCACGGATAACAATCGGTTCGAACAATAGCCGAGGACGTCGACACTTTCGCTGCCCGTCCATGAGAAAACAATACGGGCATCTGAAGGGACGCAATTAATAAAACTACTAATAGTATTCTTGGCAACTCTGACTCCCTGGCTGGGTTTTTTAACAGAGTGCAGAGCTATATAGGTGAACACCATAAATGGCGTTATATCGGAGCTAGTATCACTGGTAGCCCTGGCAGGCAGCCGTTGCTGTTGTGTGATCGGTAGAGTTCTCACGAATCCGCCACTTCAACTGTTGACTTGAGCGGGGATCGGGCTCTCTTCAACGGAAAGTGAAATTATTCGTTACTTGTTCGCCGTTAAACGGTTAGGTGTCTGCTACCTTGACTCTGAAGTGGCTTGGGAAACGCAAAAAGGGCAGAGATTTATCAGATGCATTTTTTTCAAACATGTTTATTTATATTATTGTAATATACAACACACGACGCATTTTCATTTTTCCCGCGCTCATTCGATTTTACTTTATACCTTTGGATTTGCGAATGCGGACAACAATTAAAGTACTATAATCAGAACGCTCGACTTTCGACATAGCGAGGAATTTCTTTTCAAACAATGCGGGAACACAGATCACCACTATCAAAAAATGTTCATTCCTCCAAGAAATTTAGTTATCAATTATGACACATGTCAAATAATGACTTTTTCAAGCGTTTTTTTTTTTTTTAGCACAGGTTACATGTCATATGGAATAATTGACATTGCTGTAAAACATTCGATTTGCTTTTGTTCAATTAATCCAAGTTTGAAATTTAAGTGTGATTGGTGCAATTGGCCTTAAGAGAAAAATGTTTCAAACAATAATTGTAGATAATAATATATAAAATATTATTCTAATAACAAAAATTGACATTTAACCATCATTTATTATAATATTTCCAAATAACTTGATAGGGTTTCAAGTAAACTACCATTTCTGGTTATTGGATTATCACCAAAAACTAATCAGCTCTTCCAAAGGGGATACAATTGATATATACAAAATATCAAAACAAACAAAAGACAAACACACAGACATCATCTTGAAACTACCGAATTTTTAGCATGATTACTATACCTCCCTTACAGGATGTGGCGGGAGGTAAAAATAAGTATTCCTGACAATAAATAATTTAATTGGTAATTTAAACTTAATACGGGCTTTCGTGGCAATTGCCTGGCAATAAGTTTTCGAAAGATCTGTTAAATTATTTTCAATTTATTATCACTCTCTTGTTATATTATAACTGAGAATACTACCCGAAATTACGCACGAAGCAACATTAGTAACTGTGAATTTATTGCCAACTAAATCAAGACATCAGTATCCATTCAAAAAATTGACGTGTGTGTGGTAAATCTTCTAGTATCAAACACTGTATGTAGTAGTATAAAGGCGTTATATTTTGCGTGTGAGAAAAGGTAAAGTTATCCATCCAGGAAGTACCCTAATATGAGCCGGGAAAAATCCGCAGAAATCTCAGCTCTACTACCGTAACCTAGTAGCATGTTTCTCACGCAATGCCAAACATATAGCATATCCGACGTTGTTGGGATTCGTTGGAGCATCTGCGGCTACCACTCAACCCAACATCAACAGATGCTTTGACCATCGGTGCGAAATTCGTCGCGTTTACAGTTCAAGTTGCTTGACAGATCTGCCAAGAGACGAATGAAACCGAAACTGGCGCAATAAATTTCCAATATTTTTATGGTTGTTTACAAACTGAGGTGAAACGGCGACGATTCGTAACACGAGAAGTGTTTGATGTGTTTTGATATTGCGGCATAAATATGATTTATGTTTCATAAAGTTTATAATATATAAAATGTACTTTGTATGTGTGACTGATTTTTACCAAACTGATGTTAAAATTACTTCCTGAGCATAACTAACTGTATTTTTATACTAAATTATTAACTCTGTGCTAATTTATGTTTTTCTTTTGCAGGTAAGCAGTCATAATCTTATTCGGAAATCATTAAATAGGTAGGAAGTTTTCTTTTTAAATCCAATTCTAATTTCAATTTATCTGTACAAAGATATTCAATCATTTTAGTGACAAAAGATTAGATGACATTGAAAAGTAACTACCCATTGGCAATACTTTACTTACATTTATTTAATTACTATTATTAGAATTGACAAATTAGTTAATACTATGAAAATAATTAAGTAATCCTAAGACAAACTTATTTACATTGGTCCGGTAAATCTAGAGGGTTGTGACATTTGTAATTCAAAACAAAAAAAAAAAAAACTGTTCTGTCATAAGCATAAGCCTTGTAAGCATTACTGTGGCAACGTACATTGTTTACCTTGTTTACTAACTTGTAAAAATTTTATAATGTAGCTGTCAATTAGTAACTTGTGAAGATTCATTTTCAAAAGCAATAGAGGGCTTGGGTAAATGGTGTGTATAAATGAGTAACAAGTAAAATGTTTAATACTACCGCACTGCATGAGTTTAACGGCTAGTTTATTTTTATATGTATTTTGCACTAAAAACGAAAGGTATTTGAAGGCATACATACCCTCACGCTATATTCAATAGGGTAGCACGAACCCACAAACACAGTCAACCAACAATAAATCTCCTCCAAACATTCCTATCCTGATACACCACTTTCGCCTCGTCCACATTCATAGTGCGATTCATACATGCTCGTCTATTCTTCACACTTGGAATCGTTCGTTCACGCAACAAACCCTCAATTATACTCAACCAATCATTCCACGGACGCCCACGTAATCGTTCACTTTCAATCTCACCCGCATGTATTAGTTTCACCAACCTTTCATTCGACATTCGCTCAACCTCAACTGACTCACTCCCACTTTCTTAACAACATATCTTCGGTCAGTTATGAATTTATTTGAAGATCTTGTAAAATAATATATTTGGAGTCAAACCATGGAGCATTGACATATGAAGGATTTTTGATGGAAATCTTTCGATGATTTCGATGTAAGGTAGGAAGTAAAAGCTAATAATGTTGTGTGTAATGTTCTCACTCTCATTTTATGAGATTTAAAGATTAATCTCGTAGCGGAAACAATTCTAATCAAATAGTAAATAACTCATATTGAGTACTTCCGATATTTTCACTCCATTTGCAGTCATTGAACTATTCTCGCAGGCTAATTTAATCACAGAGATCACTCTTTAACGCAGCCATTTACCTCTGTAAAGATTTTCTAACTAAATCCCAATCAATTTCTTAATTGCGTTACAAATTATGATTAAATCTTTTATAGTTATTAACCTGACTAGGCGCCATTACTTTTATTGATTTCTGTGAACTCAACAGGGAAAATGAATTAATTCTGAATGAATGTACTCTTCGTAGATAACAGCGTATGTTTAATGCCATGGCCAGGATGCGTATTTCCATTCCGCGGCTAGACCGGATAATATTTCATGTCTTTTATACCCAAATATGGCTCATTTTAATAATGATTTTTTTAGAAACGCGCATGCTAAATAAGGATATCGTCTTTAATGGTAAATATACTGTCAGGATTATAAAAGAAATAAGTATTAACTATGGTTTATGTACTAGAATGAATATTATAAGTTATAAGAATGCATTTTGTTGCGAAATGGGTATTAATTATAGGTAAATAGGTTTTCTTGGAAATACTGCAATCTGACAGTCATATCGTTATAATACCGCGACATCGCTTTATGAGTTATTATAGATTTAAAATTGTATTTTATACAGAGTACTTTTTTGAAGTGTGCACTGATTCTTAGACAGAATTTAAAAAGGGCGGAATATATCATCATGTATATCCACAATTATTCATAAATAGGATCAACCTCTGTTAAAGGGGTTTATAAATAAATGTCTGTCAGCTACATGAGATAACAGAACAAAAGCTAATCGAAGAAACAATTCTGTATTTCTGATCACGTGTGTAAAAGTAACCAATCGGGTCACAATTTCCCTCATAAAATTTAGGCTATCAGAATTCTGACATTTCTGAATGTCGTCCAATCAACGTAGAATTACACAATAATTTTGCACTAATCCAAATTTTCGTTAATTCTCACTAGTGCAAATTACCAATGTGATGTTAAGTAGCTGTCAAATGAAGTTTTTAAATTTTGCTTTATTATTTATGAGTTTGGCTAAATTTTAATCGAAAAATTGACCTTCGAATATCCCTCGTGCATGTAATTGCCGATAATTTAACTCCAATATAAAGTAAGCGATAAAGAAGAAACAATTTTATAGTTTTGATAGCGGATAAATAGGAAGGTAACTTTTTGCAAGTGATAAAACGTTATTTATCTTTCTCTTTGCAACCAGATCAAAAAACTATATATATATTATTAATGTCATTTGCAATATATGTCAAAAATATGATATATAATAATTTCATGTTCACCAATTGCACTTTTAAATAAACTTTTTTTATAAATAATGTCGTTAAATTATCTCGCCGAATTACACTCGGGCATTTTATTTTCTTCGGATAAATTTCAGATTGACAATTCAACCTTGTCACCTGACAGCAATTTGACTAGAAAACTGTTTTAAAAATAAAATCACTCCACCTACGGTACCGTGATTTTATTAAAATATTTTTTTTGTCAAATTGCTAGGTAACAAGGTTTCGTAACAAACAGAAATTTATCCGAGAAAACAAAAAGCTCTTGTGTAGTAATTACAGTTGAAATTGAAAGTGGGCATCAGACATGAGGAAAGCATTAAAAGGGAATCTTCAGGAGAAGAGTCGAAAATAACGGAGTCTAGGAAAAGTTCAAAGCGTTATCGAAGACTAAAGTCCAATGAATATGCTTTATAGAAGTCCTATGCACCATTAGGGGATAAAGGAACTAGTTTTTATATATTATGTAATGTCTGACTTTTTTTTAAGTTAAAACACCGACTTCTTATCTAAATCATTCTGGCAAATATATTATGGTGTTAAGATTGTAATAATTTCGCTATGTGGTTATCAAAACAAACATGACACATTAACTTGTTATTTGGATTGGAGTAGTTCTTTTGTGACACTTCTAACTTCCAAGACCTAAACTTGAATGACAATAAAATTTTAAGTAAAAAAATTGGGAGTATTATGAATGTATGAAGTACTGAAGGGATATTGCTGCATTGGCATTATGATGCAAACACATCCATCTCGTTGCCGAAGCAGTCGGACGAAACCAAGCAAACAGGAAGCAAATTTCATTCTGTTATACTTGCAAAGCACTGCACGCACTCGAAGATGTTTACACGCTGCGCTGTTGCTGTTGTATTCTTATTCTTATTCGCTCGCATGTTGCATGGTTGCATGCTGCAGATTCTGCCGCCGAGCCAACTATTTCTATTCTGAAAAGGCTTCGGACACTCTAGAATTTGCTGCTCATGATGTAATAGGCGGAAATTCCATTAAATCTTGTCTTGTTCTGTATTCAATGCAAATAGCCGTATAAGGATATCATTGAATTTCATGTAGGTTTTTCTATGGAAAAATTAACTCGGGTTTTGCATTTAATTTTCATTCTTTGCGTGCCTCCTCATCCACACTTTGAATCATCCTAATATCTTTTTACAAAATTATCAATTTATTGTTCTTATGTATTTGGTGCTCGTCAAACAACTTGAAAATGAATAAATGTATATACGATGATCGGGCCTATTCCCTAAAAAGTTTGCTAAACATAAAGTTTAATACGATTTTGTCACCATTAGTAAGTTGCTACATAACAACTTAGTTAGAGAATTGGGCCAAATGTCTTTTGCGCGTAAATTATCTCCACTTTTATATATTTATTTAATTCATAATGTCTCCATGTCACGCTCATACTCAATGAAAGTTTTTGGTGCAAAATTTGAGAATAAATTCACATTTTTTGATCATTTATAACATATACAATTGAGCTAAAGGGATGCTACAGTTTGTCATTAGAAATAGCAGTTATACGTTTACTATACTTCTCATTGATAAGGACTAAATTATAGTGAAACATCATTTGGAACCCTATTTATGAGGTACATCAGGACCTAATGAATTCGTTAAAAAATTCCTAACTTAATTCTTAACCCTGGTCAGTCACTCTACTTTCATAGTTACACAAACGTCACACAGAGGTCTGGGAAATCCCAAGAAAAGAATAACTACTTTCCTACAACCGGAAGTAATTTTTCTAGGGATTTTACCTATGGAATAGTTGTTTAGATTTATAGAAAGACATCAAACAGTTAATAAGTTTTCTGAATCATATATTTTATTCAAAACGCAGCATTTTGCCAAAACTTTACCTTTTTTTATTTTGAACTATATGAGAACAAACACATAGAGATTGTACATATTGAATATTTATTTAGGATTATAGAAACTGAATTTACAACGAGGTAGCATCAAAATAATGCGAAGTGGAAAATTAGATGAAAATCGTTGGGTGTGACGTTCCAGGGTTAATAATATTTGTTAACCTTCTTTGTTTTGTGTTCTTTCATGACTTTTTATTTGCGCTTGGCCTTTTGCGTAGTTTACTAAATAAATGCAATAGTATATTCTTGTAAATATATTTTGAGCAGGAACTCCGCATTACAGAAATTATTTAATTTTCCGGTGTTTGCAAAAACAATTACATGGCATTAGCACATAAATTCGCTTTCAATCTTCAGTAAATAAAACAAAACCTAATCGCCCGCATATCGAATCCATTTCCTACCATATCTCCTGCATGTCATAGCCTTCGTAGATAGATACATCTTGTTGCAAATAAACGTTAGTTGGATCTGAGTTAGCTGGGAGAGATCTGCGATTGTTTTATAGCATTCCTAAGGTTGAGGATGTGCAGATCTACGCAGTGATTTACTTATTATGCGTGGCTTGAACTCGGTGATGCAATCGTTAATGCTAATTTAGTGTTAAACGTATTTTAATTAAGTGAAATGGTTTGTTGTGGAATTATCTTTTCGGAACTGCACCTACGTAAGAAAACAATTCTCTCCAGTTTTGTTTTACTAAAAATATGTCGTGCATAATCTCCTATGTAACCACAGTTTCTATAACTCTAAACAAATTTTCAACGTAACATCTCTTTTGTTTTGTTGTTTGTTGTTCTCGTAGTCCAAAACAAAAAAGCTAAGTTTTGGCAAAGTGTTTTGTTTTGAATAAAATGTGTGGTTCAGAAATATTTATTAACTGTTTAAGGCCTTTCTAAAAGGTAAAATCTCTAGAAAAAATTACATCCCGTTATGGGAAAGTAGTTGTTCTATTCTTGAGGTTTTCCGGACTCCAGTGTGACGTTTTCGTAAATGTGACAGTATTGTGACTGCCCAGAGTTAAAAACAGTACTGAAAAGACGTCGTTTTCGAACTATTTATGATATCAAAGCAAATGCGTTATAGACCTTAAAGGCCATTTCAAATGAATCTATTCAGGAGTGTTTCGCGAAATGGAAACACCGCTGGGAAATGTATGGGAATAGGGAAAGGGAGTACTTTGAAGGGGACAAGAATTAATAAAAACAATTGAAAAAAGTTCATTTCTACATCGTTCCTTCTATCAACATTCTTCTTACAGTCATCGTACACTATGGTATTTAGGACAAATAAAATAGGTGACCAAAGTTCCTAAATATATCATCCCGACTTTCATCCTTCATCCATTTCTAGAAGTGGTCTCTGCTTTGAGGAGACGTCGGTAGTGGAGACAATTTTCGAAAATTTGATCTGATGATCCACAGCATGTGTATGTGACTAGGTCTTCCATCATCAATCGAACGACTGTAAACCTCTTCTCTAGACAGGCAGCAATCTCTTTCATGTACGTCAATTACTTGGTGCTTGTTTATCAATCTAGCCTCTCGTCTGTCCGTATCCGCGACCAAAGCAGCTAACCGGTGAACCGCTTGCGTAACAATGCGAGTCCGAGTCCAAGTCGAACCGCCAGGAGATTCATATCGGTACAGTATCTCCGCCGTTGAGTCTGGGCCGCAGCAACAATCAATGATTTATCAGCAACCGACCGCTGAGTTACGGACAAAGGAGCCAGGAAAACGCCGGAAGCCTGAGTGTGTTCGGGCTCAGACAGACTGGCTGGAGTGCCTCATGTGGAAGGCTTGTTACGCAACTTCTTCATGTAGGTTTTCTACATACTGCAGCCTTCGTCAACAATAGCTCTGCTAATACCAACAACGGTTATTTTATGAGTGCCCAGATTTCAATGACGCTCTAGTTGATTCCTCCGGGACAATTGATCCCCTGGAAAATCTCGCAACATCAAAAAGTATTTATATTCATATTTACATATATCGTGAAATTATTTTTACTTTCTTATACAAAGTATAAGGAAGTATTGGAATCACGAAAAAAATCGCTGACGAGATTTTTGCGGAAATACATATTTTGACGTCCACTGAATCCGTTAAGACCAATTTCTTAATGATGTCTGTGTGTGAGGATGGATGGATGGATGGATTCACATACCGATAGTAAAATTTGACTCACGGATTATCCTCACTTAAAATTGTAATATTTTTTTATTACATTTCTTTATAATATAAGCGCTGAGAAACCCATTGTAGCAGAGCGCATCGTCAGATCTCTAATATTTTTCGAGATACGTCTATTTTTGGTATTTTTCGAAGTGCAACTTTAAGGGCCTGTAATTCGAAAACTACACGAGATATCTAAAAATTCTCTTCAGTTTAGCGTTACTGGTGCCTTAAATAACAAATTAGCAAATTTTTTAAATTTTGAAATTTTTTTGTATTTTTGTTCAAAATTTTGATCGGCGATAACTCGACAAATATTAAAGATACAGATTTGCAGTGTTCACCATTCGATTCAGCTCGTCGAAATACATAAGTATGCAAAGTTTCAAAAAAATCGCTTTACAGGATGGAAAGTTAGAGCAAAAAGCCTGAAAATGGCGTTTTCTGTCCAAAAAGTCAAGGGGTACCCCTTGACGTTTGGCCTGAATTTGGCCATTTTAAGACTTTTTGCTCTAACATTTCAACCGGTTGTCCAAATTTTCTTAAATTTTCAGGGTTTATATATTTCGTCGAGCTGAATCGATTGGTGAACAATGCAAGTCTGTATCTATCATATTTGTCGAGATATCTCTAATCGAAATTTTGAAAAAATATTCAAAAAAATTTCAAAATTTTCAATATTTACTAATTTATTACAAATGGCACGAAAAACGCAAAACTGGATATATTTTTTGATATCTTGTATAGTTTTCGAGTTACAGCCCCTCAAAGTTGCTCTTCTGAAAATATAAAAAATCGTCATATCTCGAAAAATATTATAGATATGACGATGCGCTCTGCTGCAATGGGTTTCCTGGCCCGAATATTAGAAAGAAATGTAATAAAAAAAAATTACAGTTTTAAGTCATATTTTGGGAAATTTCCGTATTTTGAAAAATATTACAAATCGCCATATTTCGATAAATATAAGACATATTACGATGCGTACTACAGCAATGAGTTTATTCATGTTTAAATTATACATAAGTAATAAATTTCAAGTTAAGTTTGGAGGAGTATTTAATTTATTTTCTAGTAAACAATTTACTAGAACTACGAGCCCAAAATCATATTAGTTGGCCTAGTTAAGACTTTTAGAATAGCTTTAAAAAAATAGTTCTGATCGAACAGAGGGTAAATTTATTGTACTAAATTTATTTATAATATAAATTCTGTTATTTTAAAGAATATTTTAAGCAATAATAACAACTGAAATAATATCACATGTACAATTTGTCCCAAAGGTATTTGCTGGTATCACAAACACTGTTTTTAAATCTGATGACAACATAATACAGAAAATTGTTTTAAATAAAAATTGTAAGCAATATTATTCTACATCTTTTTGATTCCAATGAAATTTTCTCTATCTCATTTATTTGTTGAGATAAGCCCAAAAACCTTGATAGGCCTTGAAATAATCAACAAGTTACTGTTGATGAATTGTTAAAAAAATCTAATTAATTCGTAGCATAAACAATACCTCTGTTACACATATGTATGTGCGGAATATAAAAATTATAGAATTTAAGATATAAATAAGGCAAATTAACAAATTTCCTTTTTATGACTTTAACTGGGCCAAATAATATGATTCTGGGCTCGTATGTATTATGTAGAATGAAATGTCGACTAGATACATAAGCTGGAAATAATTTTGCTATTGGAAAAAGTAAGCAGAAAAAGTAGTTCGTCTAAAAAGTATTTATTACATAAAAATACTTATAAAAAGAGGAATAGTAGAATTTCTCTGTGATGCAATACATTAATAATAAACATTTCTGTTAGAAATACTGCAGAAAGAAATTAGAAAAAGTAGAATTCTACGCATTTCCCCTGCAGCATCTGCAGCATCTTGCAACTTACTCATACATTATCTTACGAAATCCATCAAGAACAGCAACAGCCAGCATCCGCGCTGTCAGAACCAGAGCCACGTATAACATAATCCATTACAAATGCGTTAAAAATCCCGCAGCCATTCCATCAAATGTAAATCAAACATCAAGAATGATGAGTTCGACTTGGTACGTTGCCACTGAGTGCAACTGCCAACCTGGAAGACGCAGACGATAACCTCCAGGGAATGGAAGAGTTGGGAGATGAGAACAAGACATGAATTATGGAAGAGGCTGGTGGAAGGAAGTGCCTGAATGGAATTTGAGAAACTTTGCAATATTTCTAAATTTGATACTGTAGTGTAAATTGAGTCGCAGATGAAGAAATTTTTCTCACGTTAAATAACTGAATTTATTAACAGAGTATATGGTATGGGTATAAATGCAAATAGATGCTTCTAATGAAAAGAGTACAGTTAAGTGATTTTTAATGAATATTTGTTTGGCAACAGACCATGTTTGGTATTTTTATTGACACTATTTTGATGGTATTGTAGTAACAGTTATTCCCAGCCGTTCGTTTATAAATAGACAGGTTAGGCTGTAAATTATATATTATAATTTATGATTATAAAATTAAAAATAATGTGTTTATTACCCATGTATATTTTGCAGAAGATAAACGGTGATTTCAACAGTTATTTTAATTTTACTTTTCGTTCATGCTTCATGCCGCTTTATTCACGGTTCATTACAAAATAATATTATTTTCATTTTCAGTTACTTTTAAATAGGTATTAAATTTTTAATTGCATACATTAATTTCAACAGCAGATAATTCTGAATTACATTAGATTGAATTACCTGTTGACTAGTATAAAAAATTAGTTTGTATTCATTTATTTTATAATTTATATGGATATATGTCATGAATAAATTTATATCAGACTAATAAAAGAACTATTACATTATGCACGTACATATATCTTGTATTCGATAAGAAATATTTATATTTAAATAGACGCATTGGCATTTAAATATCGGTCACTGTATACTATTCACGTGATGCTAATATTTTTTGGTCTATCGTGTTTAATATTCAATATTCAATGTTATCTTTACTACTTCATATTATATACAGGTAGCACTTTAAAACCTCTTTGGCTAAAATCTTTAAAAAAATTATTGCATACTGTATGTCCAAGTGAAAGACACTTTTCGCTATAGCACTCAGTTTTCCCAGATTTAGGTGAATTATATGGTATAGAGGTAAAGTTAAAATAACAAATATTGGAAGTGGGGTTTGAATTGAGTATCTTAACTGTTATGCATTTCAAATAATCTAAAGTTTCAATAATGCGACGTAGTATTGGTGATGTGACGTAGTATTGGTGGAGCCTATGTCATTCGGTGAAACATATGCTCGCGTATTGAGCTCGCTCAATCTAACCCGCATATATTAGTTTCACCAACCTTTCGAGATGGCCAAACCCCCTCAACTGATTCACTCCCACTTTTTTTGAAATAAAATTTCGGGACAAAATTTTTGGCGCAATCTATTGACAATTTTTAGAACAAGAGTGAGCAAAACTCGTTTTTTTTTCTTTCTGAATGAAACATTGTTTCTCACTAGTGATTAAATTACTTACTTACTCTTTCAAGTGAGCAAACATCAAAATTGAACGATTATGTAAAAAATATTTAATTGAAATCGGCACTAAAGTGCTCAAAAATCGTCATTAAAAGCTCAGAAATCATCACTAAAGTAACCCATTATACGACGAATTTGAGCAACCCAGTGTTGACAATCGTTAAATAATTATTGTACAATTAGAATAATTTTGGCAGATATATTGACGTACTATAGTAAATTTGGACGTAGCATGAAACAAAATTTGCAAGAAGAATTAACTAATTAATTCCGATGACAAAATTGAGGACAAAACACATAAATTTGAGTGTTATATGCGACAACTTCACTTCTCGAGGTTGGCAACACTGACTATCAGTTTCAATTGACAACTGACAGATATATAAATTTAACCTATATTGTCTCGGCAATTAAATTCCATATTTATGATAAAAAATTGAACTTCAGTGTCTTGATACATAAATAACTATTATTCGAAATCAGCATTGAAGTAATCCATTATACTAAGATTTTGGGGAACACAGTGTTAGCAATCGTATAATAATTATTGAACAAGTAGGTAAATTTTAGCAGATGTATAAGTAACGTTGCCTATAGCTTAGGACTACTTGATAATTAACACCCTATATTTTAGTAAATTACTCTGTAGCCTAGTATCGTGTATGCTTTTTGAAAAATGCATAGATTCCTCTGGGACATAAGTGAGGTTGCATGCCAGTGATTCACCTAGAGCTACTGCATCAAGTGTTCAGCTAACAAACCAGCACCTAGCTTAGCACTAGCATGGGGCATTCAAGCAGCAAATATTTTAGAATAACGGCTCTTGTGTTCACGCTTCTGTTTCCTCGTTGGCGCAATGCTAATTATAATCAAAACTGAATTCTCGGACGCACTAAATCATATGTTTATATACTGCCGACAGAATGCTTGATACCATCGGCTATCAACTTCGGCATGCTATGTATTACAGGGAATGTTTACTATTTATACCATAAACGGAAGTCTCTTTCTTAAACACAATGTACTTAAAGAACTGACATCAACTGTGATTCATGGTTTAGTCAATTCAACCAATTCACATTTCGACGATTCACAATATTCTTCCCAATTTTCATTGAAGGAGAATGTTGTTAAACTACTTTGCAATATTGAAATAATTGCGTTGTTGAATACGACTTCATAATGTATAAATTGTAATGTTACATATTAATTCATGAAAAAAATTAAAATTGTTTGTTGACAAGTTAGAACCTGTTGGAAAAATTCATGCTAATACCGATTATGTGTTGGTATTAAATCTATCACAATATGTCATTCGCTAATCTCAATCATGTTATTTAACCTCTCCGGCTTCGCTTAAAACTGTTACTGTGTTTTGTTTTGCTCTTATTGCGCTAATTTGTTACAAATTATTGTTCTGTTTATTTTTTTATTGTTAAATAGTAATGAAAAATTAAAAAATAGTTTGTGTTTGATGTCTTGTATATAGATTGTGGAAAAAATCAGATTCATCCAGTTGTGGTCCAACTTCTGGACTCATGATTAAATGTACTACTTGCATACTAGTATTAAAAATATCTATTTTTACTGACAACGGTGCATTTATTCATAAAGTGAATAAGAATAAACTATGTATTGGACAACGGTCATTTTAGTACTACTAATTAAATAATAAATAAATCTGAACTGTATATTTATGTATTTAGTTATATTCATTGATGAAATATGCAATCAGGCATTTAAAAAGTATTTTAATGCGGCATTATTCTATAGGTACATGAACTCTGCATAATATACTTCCTTTCATAAGTTGTTAATTTTCAAATATTTTGAACCAACCATAAATCTTTAGTGCAAATTACACAACATAACGGCAATACAGTTTTACAACCATAAAGAATTCCATTTACCAACTAATTAGTAACAACAAACCAAAATAAATAAACAACGAAAATCAGAAACATTAAAAACATCCGCCGAGTTCGGTTGCTTAGTAACCAAACCAATAAATTAAATTATCACCTCTAATCTCTCAAACACGGCACGCTAATATAAATTAATAAGTTTTAATACGAAATGTCCGAAGTAGTAAAAAGGTTATCACGCTTCAGCCATCTCCGAGACAACCGAGTTGTTCTTGTTGTTGGACCATAAGCAACGCACGAGCCATTTGGAATATTTTGATAAGTGCAAGATTCGTGAACCGGTCGGTACAGTTTTCAATTTAACAACCGCGGACAGGCCATGCAATAGCTTTACTTGTTGGAAGATGGTTGGAGGTAAAAGTCCGCGCTTGGCTAGATTAGTTGGGCCTTAATATGTTAATATGACGATATTCACTTCGTAAAATTCGACTTTGAGGATTTACAAGCCCAGAATTATATTATTTGGCCCAGTTAAAATCATACAAAGGAAAATTGTTTAATTCACTGTATTTATAAATTAAATTCTATCATTTTTACCTCCCGCACATACATATATGTAAGGGAGATATTCGGTTTATGTTACGAATTGTTTAGATTTTGGGAACAATTCATCAACAGTAAGTGGTAGATTATTTGAAGGCCTATCAGGATTACTGGGTATATCTTAATAAATAAATGAGAAACAGTTTTCTACATTTTGTTGAAATGAAATCCTTTTAGTAGTGATTTTTGTTAGTTTGTTATTTTTCCAGTTAGTTATTTTTTTTTATAATAATCTTAAGAATAACAAAATTTAAGAAACAAATAAAATGAGTACAACAATTTTTCTTTTGTAAGGTCAGAACAATTTTTTTGTTTCTGAAAGTCTTATTTGTGCCAAATGATATGATTCTGGGCTCATATTATGTTATAGAGATGTGTCATTCGCGAATGATCCGTTCAAATAGAACGGGTCACTTCAGTGAACGAAAAGATCCAGATCACTTTCTTGCTCTCGAATGGGTCATGCAGGTTTCAGTATATATTATCATCATCATAAAATCCTCAGTTCGAATCTCACAGCTGATAGTTGCTATTTTAACGGGAGACGTGATTCGATGGCTAGTAATATACAAAAATATATCACCTACTGAGATCTACGAGAGCGGAGTGCCACACCCAAAATGAATAAATGGCGATATGAATGTGATTATTAGGTCACCAAAAATCGTTCAAGAATGAAGCAGATTCTAGTATCAATACCTGTACAAAAATATGTCCCTTTAATACTGTAAAAGAAAAGGACAGTAACTTTTAGTACCTTATTTAAACCTGTTACATATTTAGTTAGGTCCATTAGATGTGTTGAAGTTTCTCACTAAATTGAAGAAGTCGAGATTGATTTATGAAAGGAGTAGCAGTTTTTGAAAAGAGTCGAACGTGTCCGCTGTTTGGGTTTCTCGGTGATAAAGTACGAAGAAAATTAAATTACGTGTCTCTGAATAGAAACAAAATGAATCTTCTGCGAAACCAAACACCGTGAGAAAATGCAGAAATCTACAATTTCTACCTGTCAAATAATTTATTATAAATCCCAACCGTTCTCCCGAAATAAGTTGTTAAACACCTGACAAAAATATGCAAATCTTCGTGCAGGAATACAACATAATTATGAGTGTTTATTTATTGGCAAAGGTAATATTGCTCGTAATTTATTCACGTTCACGTAGCCCACCGTAATTTAACAACATTCCCATTGAGGTTCGTGATTCCCGGGACGAGTTGGGCCGTTTGGGTCGACCCCTACAGACTACGGACTTGTGAGTTGTGCGCAAGAAGATACTCCACCTGGTGGAAAGGTACCATACAATTCCATTGTAATAAACAAACCGCGCGCATCATTTTTTATTTTCGCCGAATGACTTTATGCAGGCCTTTCACAGATGCTTGGCTCTGACGCCGCAGAAAAACATTCTTTAGATTATAAATATTTTTAAATTTTAACGAATCAGACTGTGAATCATGACGTCCCTAAAACCAATGTATTTGTCATAAATTGCTCCTCTTCCTTTTAAAGCATTGGAGCCGGGATTTGACAGCTAGTATGATATATTTATAAGGTATCAAAACAATACACAAGCAAGAGAACTATTAGCAAGTGAATAAACTTTTATTTTAATAAATCAACTATATTCGTAATAAAAACAATAACAAAACATATAACAGTTGATCTCGGTAGTGTAGTGGATATGTCACTAGCTTAGTACATCAGAAGTCGTGGGGTCAAATCCCACTGCAGATCATGGTCATTTGAGATGTTCATAAAATTCACAATCACCCAGTCATGAGGCTGTATACGATCTAAGTAGTTAGTCCGCTTACCATCTTCGTATATATGTATAAAAAAAACCTATAACTAACTATACATGCTGCAAAAACTATAATAGTAAACGAAGAAGAATTAAAAATAATGTAAGGAAAAATAATAAGAACAATACTAGGACGAAAGTAGGTATCAGATAATGAATATAGAGTACAAATGAACCATAAAATAGTACAAGAACTAGAAACAGAAGACATAGTGAGGAATAGAAAATAGTAAAGGGTAAAATGGCTAGGACCTCTGAAATATAATAATAGGAGAACGTAACGTTGAAAATGCGGGTCGAGAGAGACAGCTAGTTGTTGGTCCATTTATCTTTGTTGTACAATGTTTTTACATAGTAACAACTCTACAAATAATTGTCAAAAAAAGAACGATGGCCTTTCAACATCTATCTGCCCTAGGCTCGCTTTTATTGCTTTCATAAAAGTCTAGAAGTTAGTGTTCCAGTATTACTATATTTCAGTGGTTAGGACACGTATTTATATAGAGCTGAAGAATAAAACCCTATAAAGTCAATTCTACATAGAATGGAACCAAAGAGGAAGAAGAGCATAGATCAACATGGATAAAACAAGTAGAAAAGATTTACAAATAGCAGAAATTAAAAATTAAAACGAAAAAGAAAAAGAAATGGATTATGATCCCCTTCAAATAATGGTTTTAAAAATCTTTGTAAAAAGCTGTACATCACAAGAAAATATACTCGTATTTTGCAAATTATTTTGTCAAATATCACAGGAGCTTTTGTTTTGCACCTAACCAAACATTTATATCTTTCAGTCAGACAAACTCGTTAATGTAGCTTCAAAATTAAAAGACTCAAGCAATTGGAAATTGACAACATTGTCCCACCTACAGACTTTTTCATGTCAATTGCGCTCGTCAATAGTTACCGAGCTATCACGTTTTCGTAAATGAAAGTTACCCTTGATAAAATACACGTTTTCAAAAGAAACTTTTATACATTCTGACTCATTATTAAACTGTGTTAATTGCTCTCAACAAAACTCACACAAACCGTTCTTATACTGAGTTAAAAGTTACAAGTCCCAACATCGTGTCATGGTCTTATACCTTCTAAAGAACATTACGTGTTCAACACAAAAATTTACATCGAAAATTCGGGTTCCCCGTAAACCAAAACGGTAAAGTACTAAAGTATGAACCAAACTGAACGTTTTACAGTCGCACTTTTATCCGTCCGCAGTCGTAAAGCGAGCAAGGTGGACGGAGCATACCTGTCGTGGCACAGGGCCCGCAGTGCGACCAACGTAATCATCGTAAAGTATTTCTTCTTTCCTAGTAAGCAACCGTTATTATTTATTATTAAAGGTTCGCTTCGTTGCACCTTTCTCCGACTAGTGTAAGTCATTCAGTGCAACGTCACGTACGGTCTAAACCCTTTCTGCTTTCTTCCTATTTCTTTGCCATTTCATAACGGATTTGCTAGACTTTTTCTCATGACTAAATTTAGATGTTCCACTTTGGTGCACAAATACTGAAAAGGTGTATTCAATATTTGTATTTACTTTGCTTTTGTATTCAGCGTAGACTATTATTGTGATGAAACTATAAACACATAACAGAATTCATAGAATTTATGTGTACTATTAATTTCAGCCACATAATTTTCTAGTAAAAATACAGTTCTCTAGGAATCATATGCCTGGAAGCTTTAGATTTACAGTAAAACATTAAACTCAATCAAGTATACACCGTCATAAATAAAAATTTAATGAATGCCAGAAAAATACTACCGTTTTAAATATGATTCTACACATTGAACAGTTAGTTATTCTAAATTTAGATGATTTATATTTCTGTTCGTAGAAGAAACACTGTATTTTATTTTGGGCATGCACTCTACTAAGTCGAAGGAAGTATTCCACTTTAAATGGGACATAAAAATCCTTTCAGTCAGATCATAAAACACGAGGTGCCCGTCACAGAAATAGAAGTGATTAAAATTCCGTATCATGATGCTGGGTCCCTTTACGATACATTATGTCAAAATCAAAAGTTTTATTGACAGAAATTCCTAATGTCGTGGACTTAACGGTAGATGAAATATTAAAATCAAACTTGAAAAACTTCCTTGATTTTCATAATCGCATTAAAAATTAATTGGTAGTTAAACTAACGCCATTCTGGGAAAAATCTGGTTGAATTATCAGCATCATTAAATTTAACAAAAATTTTATCACAATGTTTATTTCTGTTCAACTTATTAGAAACAACATTAAAAATTTATTGTTATTGGCATTTTTTCTGTGTGGATTCATTACCGCTGAGGCCTTGTAGATAGAGCGAGGCGAACCAACACTGTAATATTAATATAATATTTGTGCGAAAAATTATGAGAATCACTGTTGGAACTTGATACTTGAAAATATGATGCACCTCCATTTCCATAGAACAAAATCATACACCAATAGTTATTTGTATCACTAGTCCAGAAACTACACTTTTGCGAGTGCAAGTATATTTTGATAGGCGGGGTTTGCAAATTACAAGTACTCGCAAAACAGTTTCTGGACGTGTGATACGCATTATTTTTTGTTTCGATTTTGTTATACATTTATTAAATAAAATTACTGATTTATTTGTTAAATATTAAATACCAGGAATTTTATGTTGGTAACATCAAGATATTCGTAAACAAGGATACGAGAGATTTCTAAACATAAACAATTCATTTGTTTTCTTTTTTAATATCGTATAATGGATTCTTTATTATATATTAAAGTAGTTGCCAAGAATGGAAGTAACAATTTATTGCCATAAAAATTTCCAACTCGGTACTGGAAAGAATATGAACTTATTAATAAAGTAGTATAATACAAATTGACAGCCAGTAAACCTTACAAAAATCCCTAATTTTTGCCGGCCTAGGTGAGAAGTCACATATTTTCTGGACGATTTTGAGATATGCCAAACTAATGTTTTCCGACGGAAGTGCGAAAAATGCTTATTTATATAGTAGTTTCTTTGAAAAATGCAATAAGGTAATCGGTCAAAATATGATTTATTATTGTTTTGCCATCAATACGGCTTCGAAAGATGCAAGTAGTAAAATGTGTTAGTTCTTAAAATTCTTCAAATTTAGTTTGATAGGTCTTTCTTAAGATTCAACTTATTACCACAAATATTTGTGTTAATTTTTAGTTTTCCAAATCCTAACGTGACTAATATTCTAAGATTTTGTCTTGAGGCATCATCATGTTTATGAGCTTTAATAAGATTTCCACCTCCTGTATCCTATACGCGTATGGAATAGTTAGGTGCATTTGGCCAACTTAGAAGATAGTGGTAGTGCTGTATTTGCAGAGACAAGACGTCTCTGAACCTCTTCTGTGCGCCACAAAATATAGCAAATTACCCTAAATTTAATTTATATCAGTATTTTGTCTGCCCTTTGTTTCTTCTTCAGCGTTGTCTGTGTTGTTTGCATTTAGTAGCCACTCACCGTTCCGCGTTAGAAAAGCGTACCTTACAGTGTGAAGAACCGTGGTAGTGACAAGTTATCAGAAACAGGATCTTAAATTCCATAGCGCTGGCTCGTCGATTAAGCCCAAACGTAAATAGTAATAAATCCCCAACAATAACTGATCTTGAGGTCGGGTTACTCAAAGGTTCACTCGGCATTGGCCTGCCAACAACCTCCCGCAATTACAGTGTTTTTATCTTTTTCCAACAGCCCATATACTATCGTTCCTTCGCGCGGCAACTTTTCATATCTCTAACGGCAATTATTAACCCATTTCGCACGCGCCGCGACAAACGGACGTGCAAAATGGCGGATTTAATCAGCGCGTGCGCACTGCGGCGCTACGGCCCTTGTAACCGTAGATCCTCACCGCAAAAAATCATGCAATCCATTTTGTCTACGTCAACGCGGACTTATCACCCGTGCAGTGCAATGGTCTGTGCACAGTGCACTCCAGGAACGGACTCCACATTATTAGACAGATTCATTCCCAGTGAGATGATATGCGGGCAATATTTTTATTATTATTATTGTTTGTAATTAGTTTGGGTCCAAACAAATGATCAACAAACAAAGATTAATATACGGGTAGAAAAGCAATAAAAAGATGTATATATTTTTACCTCCTGCCTCATCATGTAAGGGAGCTTTATAAATCATGCTAAAAATTCGGTAGTGAGTTTTCAGTGGATGAGCACGTTTTAGGGTTCCTAGAATACGATTTTACTAGTTTCGCGATGATGTCTGTGCGTCTGTTTATCGGTCTGTGTGGATCTCTGGAGTTAAGTTTTCTCAAAAACTTCTAAACATAAAATTTTGATATTTGGTATATATCAACTGTATCCTCTTGGGAAGAGCTGATTAGTTTTTGGTGATAATCCAATAACCGGAAGTGGTAGTTTATTTAGAGCCCTATCAAGTTTGAAATATCTAAGTAAATTATGATTTATTGCATAATGTTTCAAATAATCTACAATTGTTGTTTGAAATAATTTCCTTTTACTGTCACTATTTACGAATTATAACAGGTTAAAGAAAAATTATATTTTGATATTTTCGTATAAATCTACTAACCAGCTTTTTGAAAAAAAAAACAACAAAGCAACGGTTGAAAAATGTCATTTTTAGACATGTGTCATAATTATAAACTATTTTTTTAAGGGATGAGCGTTTCTTGATAGTGGTGGTCCATGTTCCATCATTGTTTGATAAGAAATCTATGGCGGGAAGTATTGTGGTGCCTACAACAAATTTTTATGTAATGAAATTAAGTGATTGTGTACTGAGGTAATTCCATGGGATTACTTTCTCTGCACGTATGGAGAAAGTATTGTTTTTGTATAAAAAATCAATTTCATGACCATAATAAAATCGCAGTTTAATAAACTCTACTACTTTATATATACCGAGAATTATAGACATTGATTTATAGCTAAATGCATTTACATTTAATGAGAAATAAGGAAATAATAAATTGCTAAATTAGATTCCATTAATTTTATTAGAATAGATTCAAACTTAGTGGCATTTATGCTATTAAGTGCTCCCTATTATGTATGGAAATTATAGCAGAATCGAATTACGCTTTATTTTGTAAATAATGATCTGTTTTTCATTATTAAGTCATTTTTTCTTTAGAAAAGTGTTTGGATTTGTTATAAGAACATGTAAGTGACAGTGGCAAAAAGTTAACAAGATTTGTTTGTTAGGTTTAATTGCAGGAAATATTTACTTAACTATAGGTATTTAGTTAGTAGGTACTTCAAATTGATATCAAATTAAATTACAGAAAATAAAAGTGTAATGAAATTTATGCACACACATTTATTACATGAGTTATATTTAAGTGATTGTCCTTTGTTTTTGTATAATAGCTACTTGATTTTTTTAATTAAAACTTGGAACCCTTGTATTAGATTAGATAATTTCAAAATACAATATTAACTTTATATACATTATTAGGTCTTAGAATTTCATACTCTGCCCAAATTCATCACAAAAATTACGGTTTCCATTAGAAAAAATTATTTCGCCGACACCATGACTCAAAAACAAAAGACAAACTGTATACGAAAACCCACTTTTGTAGCTTATCAACTATTGATACTTAGATTGAGCCAAACTATCAACTGTTGATGCAGTGAATCAACAACATTTCGTCTTTGTTTTGTTCAACATTCAATGCATAAACATAAATGAGTTTATGGCTTTACCTAAAATATAATATAGTAATAAGCATCTGTACTTGCTATTTTTGTTAATGGACTATTTAAAAAACAGTTCGAAAATACAATCTCTTCACAAGAAAGCAATGTGTCGAAGCATTGCAGCATTAGTTGATAAGTATCAAAATTACAAAAGTGTGAAAGGTTGTCTCAAATAGGTATAAAGACATCAAGAGCAGCATTGAATTTCTGAAATACCGTTCCAGTTTGTAACAACTTATTCAAACCGTATATAGAGAATCCGCGTTCAGGCTACAAATAACCCACCTAATGCGTAGGATGTTACATTTGAACGTAATCCCCATTGAGAAAGTAAACACCAAGCAACAAGTTCACTCCACTCGCGGTATCAGCGCTACAGCTTGCTTAGATCATGTGTTTCATGTTTTATTTGCGATTTTTCTCACGGGGCAATGGCAAAATGTTCCTGCCGATTGCTTAATTATTCCGGTTTTCCAGGTTTTGCCTTTCGCGTTCACGTGAATTGCAGTAAGGTGTAAACGGTGCTTAAGCGTGGGTACAACATACACCGGTTGTGCCTGGGTTGCCACTTGTTGCTGTGGTTGTGGCTTCCTTGTTAGTTCACACACACCATCATGGGGACATATACTCGTAAATTGCCGTATTTATATGACGCTATATATACCTACTCTACGTTTACATCGACGAGGACTCTCTTTACACGTAATAAGGATTATTGAGATGACATTATTTTAGCTAATTTTAACGAGAAATTTCTACACCCCTTGCAGGTCCTGGGCTCGGTTGACTACATTTCCACAACCAGGGATTCCAGGTCCTTTAGAACTTCGTCTAGACACCTCTTGTGTGACCTACCTTTCTTCTTTTTGTTTTGTTGCTACCTAATCATGATTATTTTTGGCATTCTCCCTTCTGGCAAATTTTGATTGTATCCTAGCAATTGTATTCTTCGCATTTAGATGTTAGCCGTAACAATTAGCTCAGCTAGAGATCTTCTACGTCATTATTGGTTCTTTTTCTCCACTGATCCCAACCTTTAATTCCCCTACAGATGCTTCGAAATAAGTTACTTATGTCCCCATTTTTGTAGTGTTCCTTATTAGATAGAGACTCTGAGTATACCTAAAAATAGAGCTTGTAGTATCCATCATATACAATACAATATGCACTGATGTATATTGGGGCCTATTCTGTAACTTACCTGTTAATTTTTAACAGTCTGTTAAACATTCTAACCAATGATAACAGACGTCACTCAACAAAAATTGAAAATTACATTTTATACATATATTTTTATTGTTTAAAAATTTTAACAGGCCGTTAAAAATTAACAGGTAAGTTACAGAATAGACCCTATTATATCTTTGAAACTAAAAATCGCAGTGTAATTAATAGATAATATACCATTAAGTTTAAAAATGTATTCTTTCTTTAAACTGAGTTGCAAATAGATTCACTTCCACAGTAATAGTGTGCCATACAATTGTTTAAAATTGTCGATGGGATCACTAGTAAAAAATGTCAATATAATTTTTTCAATTGGTGGAAAATTTTAAATTCTCAAAATCTATTGGACCAATTTTGACATTTGGCACATGAGTTCAATTGTCAGTAATATTATAACAAAAAAGTGAGATTAAATTGAAAATAATTTGACAGATTTTTCGAAAACTTGTTGCGAGGCAATAGCCACGAAAGCCCACAGAGTTTGAGTGGCTATTGCTAAATGTAAACAAGTTTGAGAAAGATACTGGAGAATTATTTTCTAATTTATCGAACTCTCGAGTTATTGATTTATATTAATTGTTTATTTCATCATCAGGCACGCCACTAAATCTATCTTTTTTTTTTCTCATTTTTTAGTTGTGTTGATGATAACTATCTGACATCTGACATTTGTCAACAAAAACAAAAAACCTACAGAGATTATTCCCAGGAATAATCACTAGAGCTTTGTTCTCAGCATAAAAATGGCAGGATTGGTTAAAACGCAGACACGTGATACACAATAAAGCATTTCATTGGTTTTAAGAAACGTCAAAAAATAATCAATTAAATTGAGCATTGCCATGCTGATTATAACTTTGAGTCCTCTTCGTAGAGTTGCACTATATATGCATGTCATGGCTGAGAATAAATTTAGAGTTCTCGTTTCTCTGCTCTAAGTGCAACCTGTTACTACCATGTGTATATTTACTTGAACGTCGTAGATACGCCTTTACTATTTCTTGTCTCGTGGAAGCAAATGGGTTTAAATGTTTGCAGAATACGTGAGGTTGTGAATTTAAAATATGAGAGGTCATACGACATATGACGCAAAAAATATGCGCGAAGAATTGTAAACATAAATTCACGTAAATCTCGTTGAGAAACATTAATATTGATGGAATTTTTATTGAAATTATTTGCAAAGATGAATTCAAGGTTATGTATTTTAAAAAATGGCGAAGCTAATACTTCTAATGAAGTAACTCAACAAAACAAATATTAGTATTTTGCTTTTAAATTGCTGATCTTGAAAAGAGGTTTTTTGTATCGAAGACGTGACTGAGCAATCAATGTGCGACGTTTAACTACAAACAATTTTGTGGAAACGACCGTTTTGAGACACAGTTCATTGGTCTGACCGAAGCAGTATTACTGCAGACACCAGCGAAAACATCAGTTGTTTACTTGGCTTTATCAGCAATTAATTTGCAACGAATTGGTTGACACAAAATAAAATCGCGATCGTAAGATCCTTGAAGTTTAAGCGCGAGAGGTCAAGTGAATTTTTGTTTTCTGTAATATACAAACGCGCCAGAAAATTACATGCAAAAACCACTTCCTCTCGCCGTAAACTGAAGATTTCAAAATGCATTCCTTCGGAGTTAATACATAAAGTTATACTACAGAATATTACTACTCTTTATGCGTAAAAGCAAGTAATAATCCATGGAGATTTTACGATTCATTATAAGCGAGGCTCATTGCAAGATGCAGTAGCGAACACCGACACAAGAACTGGCAAATGGTATGCAAACATGCACGCGGTTTTACTAATTCAACGGACTGGGACTTGTCAGCTGCTTACTGTCAGTAAAAGTAACATCAACACTTTTCGCCACTAGTTGCAGCTTCCAAGAGCTAAGAACTTGAAATGTGTACTTAGCTACCGCCACAGATACTCCGTGGTGACTTTCGCTCCTTACCCACAAACTAAAATCCCCAAAGACCACAAATAAACTTTAGAATTGAATGCAAGAAAATAAATAATATACAGAAGATTGTCGTGGGTAGGTCACGTAATAAGAATGGACGAAAACAGAACACCAAGAAAAATTGTAAAGTGGAAACCAGTGGATAAAAGAAGCAGAGGAAGACCGAGAAAAAGAGGTATCAATGATATAGAAGACGCCATAAAAACAATGAAAATTAAAGGATGGAAAGGTCTGATTTAAAATAGGGAGGAATGGAAGAAAATTACAGAAAAGGTTAAATTCCAAAACCCATAAAATGAATGAATCATCAAATCATTTACCCATTTTTTGTGTGGCACTCTGATTTCGCAGATCCGAGGTTACCAGCCGTCAAGTGTTAGTTGTTAGTGGAGGGTAATCACAGGGGTAAAGTTAAAATGGTAACTACGAACCGTAGGAATTGGTTCAGGATCTTATAATGCACAGCCCGTTACCACGGAAATTAATTAGTATAAGAATGCATAGGGGTACGGACTGTAAATAATTGTAGTCACAGAAATGTTCTATTTTTTTTGTTTATGCCCGGTTGAACCACAGTTAGTTAAATTTTAAACTTGGTTTAAATAAATAAAAGCGTATCTAATTTTTGACATCAATGTCAATTACTCCATATGACATATATCTTCGATTTGCTTTTATTTATTTAAACCAAGTTTAAAATTTAACTAACGTTGGTGCAACCGGGCATTAGAAAATTGTTTAAATGGAATTTTAATAACTTTTTGTGGTAAATAATACATGCATGAACAGCATTTATTCCAGGAAGAAACATAGATAAACTGTAAGATTAACTTAGTCTTATGTTTGATTACCACTGATAAATATTGCTAACCTATTTCATACATGGCTTTATTTTCATTGTACCACGTGGTTCCATTATTGCGCGAATTCTCAAACAAGTGTGATTTCTGTTATTTGGTTACGAATTCAAACTAAAACAAAAATCTTCAAAATAGGTCCCAATCATTAGACACTTCGACTACCTGACAGCTCAATATAAGATATGTACACAGAATTTAGAATCGAATAGATGTTTTAAAGCTCAATATAATTTAAACTTCTATTATTTCTAGTAAGATATTTTTGAGTCTAGTTAAAATATAAATAACTTATTTGCCATTTTGTGACTATTGAAATACCCCATTTGGTTCATTCAAATGAGATTTTTTGATGCAATAAAAATATTTTTTATAACTTTTAAATTTTTATATATAGAAAAAAATAAAATAAGCTATGGCTTGTACGTAATTGTTAAAATTGGCTTCATTTTTTGTTATTCTTTGTAATGGGGATATTGCAGATAGTGGAATCTATTGAACTAAATATCTGTGAACGCGTGCATCTAGCATCTAGAGGTCGTAGAGCTAGTAAAGCATACTCGTACAATAGCACGGTAGGGAATGCCGTTTTAACGGATGATTCTTCTGCTTATTCATGTATGTGCATAACATGCCTACATAACAAATGCTAATATTTAGAAAGTTAATAGAGTATGTTTTGGAGAAGAACAGCTAGCCTTTGTTAAGCAATAACTCCGTGCCGATTTGTTATTTAATCAGCAATTGCAGAATCAATCGAGAGAATAGTAAACACAGAGACCGGCGAGTAGTGATTTAAACTATTTGTGTAGGAAGCTGTATGCAGTTATTCAATTTAGCGCCGTTTCAAATGTCGTTAAACTTTACTGTTTTCCTTCTGTCAATGTAAACACTACTTTATTTTTGTCACATCCGCTGATTTCTACATTTTGACAATATCATAAATAACTCCTAACCTAGTTTCACTCTCTCTTCTCATTTTTATTCCACTCTCAATATCAAATTCACGACATTGCAAAATTTCACGATTTTGTGGTTTACCAACAAACGTGCTGTGGATTTTAATAACAAACAAAAACAGAATTAATTATAAGATTCTTACCGGATACAAATATATTCAGTTTGAAGGTATTTTAAAATTGCTGTCCCTGAACTATAGTTATTATTCTAACAAGATAAATACTGCATCTATGATTATACTTAATTGGTTATCGAGAATACAACAATTAGTGGAAAAGTAAAACTATTGTAACACGTACAATAAGATTCTTGGAAGAATATTAAATTATTAACAAGAATAATAATAATAATCATATTAGTCGTCGTTCATAATGAAAGTAAAATTGGTTTTTAGTAATTAGAAAAATATATATTTACTTTCACTTTTACACTTACTTCCAGTTTAAAATATATGCTTACAACGGAAGTGCCATTTCTGCGTAACATCCGAAATTTATTTTATTTTATTTATAATTAATAATATTGTTTAGCGGGCATAAAGTGGATCTTTATGAACTAGGCCGATAAAGTAAAAACATTAAACAATGTAATTTGGTAACCAAACACAGAAAAAAGCACACTTCGAAATTATCATATCATTTTATGTCAGCGTCATGTGTCAAATATAAATGCCATTCTAAGTTAAAGAAAAATCATCTGCAATGCAGTCAAACGTAAAATATTCTTTGTAAAACGTATTATTGACTCGCTCTTATATGTATCTCGTACACAAAACTCTAAAGTCTAAATTATGTACTTTTTGTTACTTTTGACACGTTGCTAACGATTTGTATCAATAAATCAACAAATATAACCCTACTTGTCAAAATATCATTCTACATATTTTAGTATTTACTAATATACTAAGAAGATCGTAGATAAAATATTGTATGATATAAATGTTAAAAGTGATTTATTTCGTTTGTAGGGTTGTTTCACTCGACTTGCCTCGTTTCGCAAACTTCCCCACTTACTCATAAAGTATCACTTTTAATACTTATACCATAAATAACTATTATATCGATGTGGAATATAATTTAATATTTATTTGTTGGCTTATGATTGACTTAGACTTTTAGAGTACTGTAGCTCTGTGGTTTCCACACCACGAACACCTTTGGGTGACCTGGCTTGACGGCTGGTAACCGTAATAATATATTATATGTGATATGTAAATATCTACGCACAGTTACAATAATTATGAAAATTATAAACATGTAGGTTTTGAAATTGTCGCAATTTCATATAAAGGTCAAGTTAACCTACCATTTAAGGAATTATTCAAATGACATTTTGTTTACATCAAATCCATGAAGTAATTGAATAAATAGCATTTACACGGAAATTGAATTTAATAACCATCATTACATGGAGTAGAACCTCTCGATATGTAAATGTAAATCAGTAATTGTTTATAATTTCATCCGTAATTTAATTTACACTGCGAAAAACAAGGCCAGAGGAAGTTGGGATAAATTAACCATTGCTAATATATTTTTAATCATAAAAACTCCCACAAACACAATGAGAGCCTATTAATGTGTTAATTGCTTTGTTTTGCAAGCTCCGCGAATAATCATAAACGTTGCAGTTGAGGAGAAAAACACACTGACTGCAGAGATTTTACCTGTCGAAATGAATTGTTCATCATTCAAACTAATCTTTTTACGGTAAACTTGATAGTTTACACATAATTACATCGATTCATTGTTTCTATTGATAAGATTTTGCATGAAAACGGTATTTTAGAAAGCATCTTCTTCGATGTAACCAACAAATGTCTTTAGAAATGAATTCCTGGGAGAATGTAACAACAGAAAGTAATAATTCTTATTCAATTATTCATAATATTTTATATCCCCCTGCAGCGCAATATTTACGTTTTTGAATGTTTCTCAAGATTTAAAGTTGAAAGAACGCTGTAAATGTAATGAAGAACTGTTTTAAATTCCTTTTGAAAAAAGCATTACGATTCCTGATTGCAGGACAGGTATAATACTCCAAACTTGAGCCGAAGTCGTCCTCTGTAATTATTTGGGCGTGATGATGAAGTCCGGAATTCTTAAAATTACTTCGAAGCTTGTTTGAATGGATAATTGCCAAACAAACTTTAATTATTACTGTTAAATTTACAATCACTTCAATAGAACAAGCTACATCCTTAGACCTTTTTGTACTAATTCAAATCACTGTCTCGTTATAGGCGTCAATAAATTCATACCAGTTTTTTTAAAATAGTGTCCGTCCCTTTCATCATCTACTAATTAGGAATATTTTAGGACAGCCATTTAGGGCTTGCTAGGTATGCTGTAGGGCTGTCATGCGAATGATTTAAATCTTCGGAGTTTAAACAATAATTGTAAATTAATTCAGCCTGCCTTTCTCTTCCAACTTGCATCTTCTAACAAATATGAATGTGCTTACTTTGTTTTCTACTCTTGTATTCAATAAATTCAATAATTTACAGAACTTCTAGTAAAAGGGGAAACGATTTTTGATTTAAGTTCTGTAAAATAATAAACGTTTGTTTGCTTCTCTGCCCTACGTCCAAACCGTTACAGGAAAACTGGAAGAATACTGTCAATAAATCTTAATATCTTTTATTTGAAATCGCCACTAAAGGGTTCAAAAATCGTAATTAAAATCTCAAAAATCGTCACTAAAGTAACCCATTATACGACGATTTTGAGCATCCCACTGTTGGCAACCGTTAAATTATTATTGTAAAATTAGGATATATTTGGCAGATATATTGACGTACTATAGTAAATTTGGACGTACCATGAAACAAAATTTGCAAGAAGAATTAACTAATTAATTCCGATGACGAAATTGAGGACAAAACACATAA
The DNA here is from genome assembly GCA_963942605.1 of Poecilus cupreus. NCBI lineage: Eukaryota > Metazoa > Arthropoda > Insecta > Coleoptera > Carabidae > Poecilus > Poecilus cupreus. The sequence continues at coordinate 3,812,975 of OZ012718.1, forward strand.
TTTTGAGTGTTATTTACGATAACTTCACTTCTCGAGGTTGGCAGCACTGACTGTCAGTTTCAATTGACAACTGACAGATGTATAAACTTAACTTATATTCTAATTTTTTACAGTTTTTTCGAATTTTAGATTTCAAATAAAACTTAATATGTACCTCGGCACTGAAGTTCCTTTTTACCACTCACATGGTTTATTTTCCTCGGCCCTCCGGGCCTTGGCAACTAAATTCCATATTTTCCTACTTAAGTCTTCTGGAATTTACAAAATTCCATGTGAATTTTTTTTTATCCTATTCATATTTACAGTCATATCTGTAAAGAGATATTCAGTAAATTTTAGTGATAACACCTATTTTTTCGATCACGGACAACACTCTGGGCCAAGCAAAATTTTATAATTGTTGATGTCTTTGGCAAAGTTAAAAAAAGGTTTTTTAATAAATTTAATTTTACAAAAAATATTTTTTAACCTGACGAAGAATTATGTACATTAATTCGAATCGTAATTCCAAATATCTTTTCAATTATTTATATTGTTTGCTTACAAATATTTTTTTAGCAGCACAACTGGATTTTACCATATTTGATATATTTAAATATGACAAATAATTGACAAAAATATAAATTAGGGACAAAAGCTCGCAAAAAAGTCTATCAAAACAATTATTTATATTGTTTGCTTACAAATATTTGTGTGAAGTTTGATCTTCTCATTAAAGATATTTTTTGGCGTGTTCATCGGCATTACCATCAAGTCGAAAATACTCTTGAGCAGCCAGCCACCTCGGCATATATCACAGCAGTTTCATAGGCAGTTAATCGCCTCGGTCGGTGTAGGTATACTAAACTCTACTCTCCTCTTAGCCTGATACTCTGAATGCCCCATTACTGTAATGTATGCGGCAGCATTTTAAACACATGTATAAACAATAACAGTTTTCGTCTCGGGTCGTTTACCCGTGCTTGCCGTGCCCTTTGCCCCGCCCTGTGGGGCAAGCACGCGTGAGTGTACGTGCGTGCGTGTGCTGTAATTGGTTCGCGTTTACCAAGGCTTACCGCCGATATTGGGGCAGATTATGTTGGAGATACCTTCGCGGACTTTGCTAATGCCTTTGTTACGTTTGCTGTCTTAGAATTGCGAGAGGAATACTTTTTATTTCGAAATAGTAAGAATGGATGGCCTTTCAAAGTATTCTTCCGTATCCTAGATGTTTAGGAATATTTCAGCAACGTTTGGAAAAATAATTCTAGTAGCCAACATTTCTAAATTATTTTAGAAAAATCTTTGAAACAATCCCTTACTATCTGATAAAAATGCAGATCTACAAAATGATTGTAGAGCCAATTTTATCAAATGTATCAATTTCAATTGGTACATTTGTTTTGCTATTTCAAGGCACTAATGATTTTAAGAAACTTGCCAATAAACATTTCCATAATTTTTCTGGTTGCAGATAGAGCGATAGATTGGCTATGCTTTTAATACAGTAATCTGTAACCAACATGAGAGATAGATAGTCATATCTAAAATTACACAGTGAGGGAAGAACAGCACATTTTGATGCCACCCGTCACGTGGTATGAATGTGCTGCTCTTCTCCCACTGCACAATTTTAGATATGACTATATCTCTCTTATATTGGCATTAAACTGCTGTATATAAAAATAAAGAAAATGTTTTCCACAAATTCATTAGGTTGAAAATTTTCTCGTTTTATAGTTAATACCCATTTCTTGCATAATTCTAAATTTTTCGGAAAACTGTAATAAAAATGCATACAGGTATACAGCGTTCTAACCTAAAAGTGACATATTTACCTGTCAAATGAAACACCGTCTTTTTTAGCCCGTTTTGTATACTTTTATGTACAACTGGATTTTACCATATTTGATATATTTATATATGACATAAATAATTATAAATTAGGGACAAAAGCTTGCACAAAAATCTATCAAAACAGTTTTCTACTCACACATCAAACGTCAAACCAAATTCTTGAGATGAAAGTCACGTGACGGTTGGATTTTCATCCCTTTATCTCTATCACGCTGTGTTGGTTATCTTTGTCAATACTCCTTCCATACATTTTATTAGTTCTATGGATAGAGCAAAATTATTAATATTAGTGTCAAAAATGCAGAAAATTTTCCTCTGCAATAAGATATTTAACTTTTTTAATGTAAATTAATTAGAGAAGCCAATGATTAATCATTTCATAAATAGCATTGAAAACGCTATCGTGCATTATTCGATTCACCACCACTTTATATAAGTATGTATAGAATGGCCTAAAACCTAAATTATACACCACAAAACTGAATATGAAGAGGAATATCTACAACCATTTGAATGCAAGGAATCAGGAGAACTATAAATGACCGAGCGATATATGAAAACTGGAGAAAAAGAGGCGAGTTGGTGATTGACATACAGAATGAGACAATGCCTGTAGGAACCCCGCCAATAAAAAAAAAATAGTTGTCAATTCATTCAACTAATAGTGTAAATACTACTGCCCGAAATATAGTAGTGTGTTAAACATTCAAATCCCTGTCAAAATACTAATTTGAAAGTTCCTATAAAAAAGGGACTAAAAGAATTCATAACATTTGGAGGTAATGCCCCAAACAACTGTCAACCGTCTGACAGCACATCTGTAATTCAATCTCCTACAGATAGAACCAAAGATATAAAGAATGGCATCCCCTATAGAAATCCCAATCCGAGTGTCTTTCATCCTCTGCGGTGTGATGGCTAGTGACTAGTCCACAACGGGAATGTGTGATAACCGGTCCAGCATCGTATTTCTTTTGCATTCAACAAACCATGCAGCTAACCTCGCCGAGCATCAGAGTCCCTTGAACGAGGAAGTAAAGGGAAGGTGCTCGGGTGCTCCACTTCCTTGAAACTTTAAATCTCTTCTTATTCTTGGGACAAAATGAAATGTTTTCTGCTTGAGAGTTCTTCTAAACGTGCGTGTTTTCATTACAATTAAGTTTTTAGCTTTGTACGTGAAATGAAATATTTTACGCTTGGCTAATCACGCATGCGATATTATTTTGCAACTTGTCACTATGTAAGATATAGGATACCTTCTACAAACACTGTTTCCTGCAGGGTTTGGCTATCATGCCTAATGAGGAATTCTTTGTCACTCTCCAATGATGTTACAGGCAATTTGACTCTTAGCATAACAATATTTTGATTTATATTAGTAATGTGATATTATTTTCAATTGCTGCTTCGACAATCTAAATATTTATGTTCTTTTAACAATATTATATTGTTGCAGTATATATCTAGATCATGTCTCAAATAAGCTGTAATGTTATAACTATTAATATTAAAAGAATATATCAACAACTAATATTATTGCTGAGAAATAAATATATACGTATTGTTACAGTAAGAATATATAAATTGCTGCCATTATACGTAAGATAAATATTGCTATTGTAGTAATCCATTTTTTTTTTTTTCGTGTATGTGATATCCAAACAGATTAAGACTAAACTACTTCAATTTAACAAATGAAATTTTCACAGAAAATGGTGCTGATCTTCCTTAACAAATTAGTGCAATAACAAAAATGAAGTATTTATCAACTGGCTTGGATATATGAAAGGTAGAAAATACTCAGAACTGCAGTCAAATTGTATTTATTAAACAAAAGCCGAAGATTTGCCAACACCGCCAAATTAGGGAAGCCAATTCGCCAAATTAGTTAGTAACGCATTATAACACAATAAAAATGTTTGTTTCGTTACTGAAAATATAAAAAAAATGTTACAATGTGTATAACAATATGAATATTATAAATTTTGTTAAGTTCACTTGTTTTATTGTACTACGTATGTTACATTTATTTATATTTTCTCTAAGGAAACTAACAATTCATGTTATGTTGTTTATTTTTATTGTTTTATAATCGCATTTAAGTCCTATCAAAGTGACGGTGTTTGAAAAATCTGAAATAGAAAGGATGAAAGTATCATCAAAATAAAATTGCGAATAAAAACAAAGAGAATGTAAAAAAGCGACACCTATTACTTGCTTCAGTTTCCAGTTCGCTGAATTCGAAAAATTCCTTTCCTTGAATAATTGTGGGAATAAATATATGATACCTTCTACGAGTATAAGCAAATATGTCATTTTTCTAATCGTGTTCTACATATTCAATCCACCTTATCTAATGTTAACCTTCGTACTCTAATAAATATAAATATAACCTCGTTTGACATAAAAGAAAATTAATTTTCTACCGCAGGAAGTATAGTATTAGATAACAGAGTTTGATATCTGATATCTATTGAAGAAGAATGTAGAATATTTGAGCTAATTATGTGGCGTTATCGAAAACAATAAATCTTATGTAAGCTAAAGCTGCGATAATCTAGATTTGTGCATAACTGAAATATTACAAACTATGGATGTTTAAAAAGGCAGACGGTATCTTATCACATTATAAGGATTAAGACATTAGCGACACTCGCTGTCGACACTTTGATGTTTTTGTCCCTTCGACCGATGGCCTTGAGCGCCCATTTTAGCAGTAGCTGTGTACTTGAATAGCTGTCAGTTACAAGTGGGATGAAATCTAAGAAAACTTATTTCACCTGCACTATAAAAGTTCCTACAATTTGTCATGGTACAATAGTTAGACAAACTAAAGAGGAAAGCGCTTCTTTTTCCCACTCAAACTTGAAGCTGAGCTCATGAGGCAATTTGAGCGAGAGTGGAAGAATGGTTTTCCTCTAGTGTTAGACATAACATTTTTTTTAATGATATGTTTCTAAACGATTTACTCGGACCTGAAATACAGTTTGACAATACAAGACACGTTAAAAGTTAGGTTATCAGACGCAAGGTGGTGTAGCAGTGTTGCCAATGAAACAATCTTAAATCTAAATTAAAGATGTCAAATTGTGATTTAATCTAGAAAAAGAAAAATATAAGACATAATTTTAAGATAATTTAAAGTACGTATATCACTTAAATAGGTATTCTCAATAAAATTAGGAATTTATTTACAATTTTTATAATATATTTTTTTGTAAATAACATTGATATCGGTAACACTCTATATTTTCCTCTCTAGAGAGGAAAACACATTTTGCTCACTATTTTGGTAAAAGAAAGGTGGTGTTTCTTGGCATGTAGTGTCTTTGTTTTGCACTCATTTTATGAACTTAACATGAAAGAAATACTGTGGCTTGTTATTTGACAGATATAACTAATACTGACACTGACATACTATATTCTCTTTTCTATGGTTACTAAGATATAAGCCTATGAGCGGACACTGAGCAGCCATTTTGTCGGTAGCGCATTGAGATCTTGAAATATTTGAAGTGCCGCTACTGTGTGAATTCTTAGTCTCTTTTATATGGTTACTAAGACATCAGCCTATCAGCGGACGCTAAGCGGCCATCTTGTCAGTTGCGGACTGAAACACGCCCACTGAAATATAGGGATCATAAAATATTTGAAGTGTCGTTACTGTATTAAATTTCATACTGTAGTTTTACTATTTGTTTTGTGTAATTAAGAACAAAGTAACCACAAAAGGTGTTTGTTAAAAAGCATTTGCCTATTTCTGCGTAAAAAGTGATACAGCGATCGCGATCCAGATCACTTATCAATGAAAAAGGACGACAAGTGCGGTAGTTGGCGTGCAACCGACCGTATCGCAGTTTATTATGTAGGTCTTGTTGCTTGAGTTTCGTTGTTGCGGGACAGATAACCAAGGCGTTATTATTTCACTCCACGCGGGGTATTTTGCATCGCTCACGTATGCGGAAAGAGATGCCGCGTTCTCCGCGGCCGCAGAGCCACAGGTACACAGAGATGACCAATGCACGCAAGAGCAAGAACTTTAACGCGAAATTGTTTCGCTGGAATGATTATTCATTCTTATGAAGAAATATTGGAATCGACAACAAGATTTTTGGGGAAATACATGTTTTGAGGTCCCCTGAATCTGTTTTGAACATTTTCTCAATGGCATTTATATGTCCGTGCAGTATCTCATGAACAAGAAATGAAGAAACGGTAATTCATACTTCATGGACAATGTACAGAGCTGATTATATTTTACCAATTATATTTGAAGTAAAAACTACTGTAGCTTCTTTTTAATAAGACATTTCATTCTGGATGTCAAACATTTCTTCTACCGGATTATTATTTGGCAGTTTAATTGATAACAGTATTGCGGCAGTTTTTCAAAATAGATGTTCTTTTTCAATTTGCCTAAAAACATTTGTTCGTGATAAGTATTTTAGGTGATAACCTATTAGCCATTGAAATAAAGAAATAGTGGAACGCTAACTTGTGAGCTGTTGTGAAGCGAAAAATAGATAGATGGATGTCGTAAGGCCACCTGTTCTTTTTCAATTAGCCTTAAGACAATTGCTTGTGATACGTATTTTAAATGATATCCTATTAGCCACTGAAATAAAGTAATAGTGGAACGCTAACTTGTAAGCTGTTATGAAGTGAAAAATAGATAGATGGATGTCGTAAGGTCACCTGTTCTTTTTCAATTATCCTTAAGACAATTGTTCGTGATAAATATTTTAGATGATATCCTATTAGCCATTGAAATAAATTAATAGTGGAACGCTAACTTGTAAGCTATTATGAAGTGAAATATAGATAGATGGATGTCGTAAGGCCACCATTCTTTGTCTAACTTTTGTTTGTAGAACAGTTACTGTGTTTTTTGTAAGGTTGCTATGTAAAAATATATGGCACAGTCTTGACCAAAAGTGGTAAATAATATTTATAAATACAATTAGTTGATTGTATGTTTGTTGTAGCTAGGGATATGAGATACATTGCAAGCATCGTGCGAAAAAAATTTGTTTTGTGAGTATTTCAATTCAGGTCATTTCAGTTCAGTATAGGTGCTTATTTAGAATTGTCAAATATAGGAATGGTGAAATTGGGACAAATTTATTATTAAAATTAAATTAATTAGGAAATAATATCGTGGTCGTAGAAAAGTATAGTGTACAACTCGCATGGAATGTTCATATTATACTCGTATGATTTGCAGCATAAACCGAAGACGAATGCTACGAACTTTCATAGTCGTAGGTAATGAGTACCATTCCATGCTTGATGTACAATATACTAAACACTAAATACATTGCAATGAAATACAAATATCACGAGATATCAACAAACCAAGAACATATGGGAATGTTCGGTTATTTTCTGAACAAATCTCGTAATTCATGTATTAAATTTGGTACTACTAAACAAATGAAGTAAATAAGGAAGTAAGAGAATATCTGTGAGTGCCACGTACCTGTGAAGGTAGCGGCGAGACGTGGAGCAGCTCTGCGTAGCTGCAGCCGTCATCCGTCTGCGTTCCTGCTGTCCAGCCTTGATGGATTAGTCAGAACCGAAGCTTTGTAATTTGCGAATGGAGGAATGGCGATCTAAGCTCGTGCGTGCTCGATTAGAGGGCCTCGGCGTTTTATCTTCTGCCGGATGTACCTCAACTTAGGTGATTTGACTAACGCTATGGAGATGATTTAATGTACCTGTTGTAAAATATTAATTCGTGGAGTAACATGGAATTAATGGTGGGTATTAATGCGTGAACTTCGAAGGAGGAATTTATTAAAGCTACACTACATCAAATATAACAGTTATGAAAAGTAATTATAGTACTGCTACTTCAATAACTATTCACTTCAGTGATCTATAGATCTGCAACGTGTTTTACAAATAACCTGGACGTGATCTACAACATACTATGCTAAATCCTTCTGTTTATACTAACCCTTGGTTATTTTTCGTACATCTATGTTTTTCAACAGTTGTACAGGGATTCAACGCTCGCTTAGTAAGCGAGGACTCGCGTCTTTATACCTCATTTACAAGCAATGGCAGAATCACTGCCGAATGATTTGGCCATAGTAACTACAATTTGAATAATTACTTTTTTACGTTTTTCTAAATTGAACTCGGATACTCTAAAATGGAAAATAATATTCTGTATGCGAACGTTATTATCTTTTATTTGCGTTGTTTTTAGTAGTTGATTCCATAGCCAAATAAAATACTACATATAAGTGAAAATTAAGTATTTCACTAAAATATCCATTAATAATTGAAAATTTTTTTATTGCATTTCTATATAAAGTAATCCCTAAGAAACTCATTGCTACAGAGCGCATAATGATATCTCTTATATTTGTTGAGATATGGCGATTTTTCTTATTTTCCGAAGTGCATCTTTGAGAGACTTTAACTCAAAATCTACGCATGATATTGCAAAATAATCTTCAGTTTTGGGTTTTTCGTACATTTTAACACAAAATATCAAATTTTGAAAATTTTGAAAATTTTTGATTTTTTTGTCAAAATTTCGATTAGCGATAACTCGATAGTTATAAAAGATACATGCTTGCTTTGTTCACCAATCGATTCAGCTCAGTGAAATACATAAGTATGCAAAATTTCAGGAAAATCGAACTACGCGTTGAAAAGTTAGAGCAAAAAGTCTGAAATTGGCCTAAAATCCCAAAAACGTCAAGGGGTATCACTTGAATTTTGGGCCGAAAATGGTCATTTTCAAACTTTTTGCTGTAAGTCCACAATCTGTCAACCAAATTTTCTGAAATTTTGCATACTTACTTATTTCCATGAGCTGAATCTAATGGTTCATGTTTCAATTCCGTATCTTGTATATTTTTTAAGATACTACCGATCAAAATTTTGAAAAAAAAATCAAAAATTTTCAAAATTTTCAAAATTTGCTAAGTTGGTATAAAATGCACAATAAACACATAACTGAAGAGTATTTTTCGATATCTTGCATAGTTTTTGAGTTATAGCCCCTCAAAGATGATTTTTGAAAAACATGAAAAATCGACATATCTCAAAAAATATAAGAGATATTGCGGTGCGCTCTTCTTTAATGCGTTTCTTAAGGTGCAATTTATATAGAAATGCAATAAAAAAGATTTCAAATTTCTAGTGATATTTTGTGAAAATTTGATACTGATTAAATTATTCTGTTTCCTTATTATTATATTCAGTCATTGATGCATTGCATTGCATAGCAATTAGAATTGCTGTATTTGAATATGATTGCTGATTATTATAGTTATATTTTCTGATGTGAAAATGACTATTCTTATTCTTGTTATGAGCTTAAAGATAAATCTTGTTAACAATATTGCGTGAAGAACATAAATACTATCTTGATGGTTCCCAGTGCTTCTTATTATCATATTCATGGCTTTAGTTCTCTTTAATTAGATATGTAGAATAAGAGAAAATGATATGCAAGCGAACAGGTATTATTTAGTATTACCTTCGTCTGCTGGATGAGAAAAACCATTTTTTTATTCTCTTCAGTACAGATATTACCAAATATGGTTTAATATGCTATTCATAAAATAAAATGTCAAGATTACGACATAAACTTTCAAAAGAAAAAGCCTTTTAGTTTGGAAGTATTTCTACTAAGTATTTTAATACATAATTTCAATCTGTAAGTACTTTAGCAATCTTCAATCTATCAGCATATAGAACATAACCTCCTTAGGGGATTTAGCTTCGTTCGCAAGTACATGCCAATAATGTAATAAAATCGACATGGATTATTTTCCATCTACATAAATAACATTAATATCAAACATTTTCTAATTTAGATTACAGATAAGTTTAATTTATACGCATGTTCTCTATCCGATGCCCTCATACATCATTACATCAAATATCTAAACCGGAAATTTTCATCATCATATTCAAATTCAACGTCAGATTAAACAAAAATCTTCAGAGAAAGTCTCTAAGATGACAAGAGTTAGACAGGCCATTCTTTCTCTATATTTTCTCAAAATATTTAGGAACATTTGTCGCTAATTAGCCTCCCTTCAATCATCTTCTTATTAGCTGTCTCCATCCTAAAGAGTTTGTGAAATTTAAAAATGCGCGTCTTGTGGAGTGCTCATCTTTGCATGCAAATATATTCCGCGATTAATTGATAACTAATTGCGTTTTCCTGCGTACGTGCGATTACACGTTTTCTGCGCATGCGTGTTTGCACCCTGTGCACCACTTGCACTCAGCGTACTCTCTACTAGATGATGTAGAAGATGTTTTATTGCAAGGACATGAACGCCAATTTGCATATCGATTATAAATTATACAAAAGCTAGCTCAGTGAAAGATGAGGGCTAGAATTGCCGCTGTGAGCCTCCAGTTTGCTCTGCTCTTCTTTCTTGGGACTGTGTTAGTGTAGGAGAAACGTAAAATATTGTAAAATATCGCTGCTGGAATATTTATATATTTGACAATGCTTTATTAATTTGTATATGGATGTGTTGTTACGAAAACCATTGAATGGAACGGATGGTGTACGTATTGGTGGAAGTATAGTGCCTGTGTTAGCGTATGAGGATGATGTTGTTGTGTTGGGTGAAATTGAGGAGCAAATGAGAATAATGATTGTGAGCATAAATGAAGTGGGGAAAGGTTAAAATCTGTTATTGAATGTCTATAAATGTAAAGAGTTGGTGTTTAAGACGAATGATTTGGTGACTGGTTGAATGAATTTATATATTTGGGTAGTATGTTTTCGAGGGATGGACGTATTGACCGGGAGATTAAAAGGTGGGTGTCTGCAGGGTGCAATATATTGGGTGCACTGGGTACATTTTTGCGAAACGTGTATGTATCTAGAGATGCTCGATTGTGTGTTTATAGTTTATACTGATGTGTTAGTGCCTACATTGATGTATGGTTCTCAATATTGGGTGAGGATGAAGAAATACGTGTTTTAAAAGCTTACTTACACACTTACATCATAATATACTATTATTAATAAATGCTTTAGAATTTTCCGCACGCGTATCTAGTAGAGGCTTGGGATATTTACATTTACATGTTGCTTAGGCGACGCGAAACAATACATTTTTATGTATGAATACAATTACTAAAATGTTTTTTTTTCTGTTACAGGTAAGAAATGTCTTCAAGCATCAAATACCAAGTACATGGGTATGAAATTCTATTTTATTTATTATTACAACAATGAAGCAATCAAACAGACTTAAGTGTAAACTTAATGATGCTTAAGCATCGAATACTTCAACGTGCAGAATGACAATCTACCGTGTATGTTGCGTTGTTCAAACGAGGGCATTAGGACAAAGTAAATCTGTATCGAATGCTAAGTTTCTAAACTCTTTACTATTCCAATCAAAGTAACGTAGATCTAGGAGGGCCGAGGAAACGCATAAAGATAGAAAGCGCTCTGCGCACGTGATAGTGAAAATTACGAACAATCATCTAAAGACTCTAGATGGAAAAAATGCAGAAAACTTTAGATTTCTATTCATTTAATTCCATTTGTTATATTCTAGTAGCCATTAACTGCGCGGGACTTTTAAATTATTGTAGAAAGCAGAATCCCTTTGTAGTTATCTGGTTTTATAAAAATATATTAGTTCTTTTCTTTGTAGTAATTTAATATTTGATAATAAGTAAGTAATTTAAAGTTTCAAATTTATTAGCAACTAACAAATTATTTTGTGTATTTCGTAACTAAATATATTTGTGAATATAGTAATTATTAAAATTTATTTTTATATGCTTTTAAATATTTTAGTAATTATATGGAAATAGAATAATAAATCATAGTTATTATAACAAATTAAGTTGTTACAAAGGATACAAAATTTCTTTAACAATTTCAAATTGATAAGTTTGCAAAATTTACTTGTTATTATTGACGAGTCTATTTGTTAAATTTTATAACTCCAGCAAATAAATAAAAATTTTTCTGGATAAATATTCAGAATTGACAAAATTTTAATTTAACAAATTGTCTTAGCAACCGCAAAATTAACAAATCGCAAAAGAAATATTTTACTGTGTGAATTAAATTATTTACTATACAAACATACCATACACATATTGATTTAGTTACATTTATGTGTATTTTTAAATAATGATTTTTAATCAATTCTATCGTTCACATATATGTTTATTGATTTAGGTTTTCTGTACGATTTAAATAAACAACCGCGTTGTTATTATTTTGAAATGGGTCACTAACTTAAATGGTTAATGTAAGCACCATAAAAACGGCAACAATGCTAAATGAGGAAATGTAAAAAGTTGCAAAAAACGAAACAATTTATTTTCATAAGTTTAATTACATGAATAATTTATATAACACAGATGAAGCATTGTAAATGACAGTAGCAATTTGTCTCTCGTAATGTACAGTTTTCACAGTGTAATACCTTTAATAATGCAACACCGTAGCGAAATGGAGGTTCGTGCCAGGATGTGTGTTGATGTCGTAATATACAGAGATACCGAAAGAATTTCAATAAAACTTGTGAGAGTCTACCTAGATGTGAGTACAAGTATACTTAGCTTATATAACGTAATGATTGTATATTTTCCCATATATGTTCAAAACCATACTTTGAGAGACACTTATTTTAATAATAATATAATTATTTACACATTTCTATTTAGCTTTATTTCGAACCGAACCCTTGCAATGATATTTGATTGCTTTTGTCGTACATTCTAAACAAGAAAATTAATTATACACAGGGCCGGATTTATGTTGCGGCCCCTTTTTCAACAGGAGTAAAAACGGAAAGTCAATAATTGGTATTTAAAATATATTTAACTGTTTTAAATATATTATCACATACGATACAAATTCAATTTTTAATACCTTATTAATTTCATATCACAGTTTTTTTTAATGAAAAGTATTCGTACGAATAATCTTTTAATTATAAAAGATTTCGTACCATGCGTAATGTAAAATTAATTAAAATTGTTACACAATCGAAAACGATAAATTTCAAAATAATTGTGTGACGAATTTCGCTATAAAACATCAACACCTACTTCATAACAAAATTTTTGACTAGGTGGGGGCGTCTAAACTGCAGCCCAGTCTACCCACCCTTAAATTGCGCCCTGGTTTTAGAAGGAACACAGTGTTGCATAAAATAAACAAAATAACTATAGCAAATCTTCAAAAATTTGAAACAATTGACTGTACTATTTCTGCGAAGTGAACAACGTATTAAGGATGCAGTGTGATCAGTACCAACTCTTAGAATTTAAATGTATCATCCCATTTTGGATGTGGCACTCTGCTTTCACATATTTCGATTCATTTTGTCTTGAAAATTCTACTTCATATTCCCTTACAAGAATCGGGTCTTTCACCATTTTTTTTTATTATTTTTTTTTTTTTTATGAAACTTTATCTATATTAAAGACTATCTACACTTTTAAAAAGTCTTAATTGTTATTCATTAAGCCACAATGATTTTTTTTTAAATGTTGTGACGTCATAGTAGAGGTGTTGCTGGATCTAAAACAGTACAGATTGTAAATAATTGTAAACTTATTTTATTATTATTATTACAATAAAAAAGAAAATTTATGTAACAAAAATTATTTAAATCTCTACTGTTTTAGATCCATCAACACCTCTACTATGACGTCACAACATTTAAAAAAAATCATTGTGGCTTAATGAATAACAATTAAGACTTTTTAAAAGTGTAGATAGTCTTCAATATAGATAAAGTTTCATAAAATTTTTTTTAAAAATGGTGAAAGACCCCATTAGCTAACTTGAGCATTGCAGATTGCAGGTCTGGAAAAGTGGGATTTCCAGAGCCGCTGTACATTCACTGATAAAATTTAAAGGACAGTTTATAATGAAAATATAATGAAACGAAATTATTTATTATGCCGACAGTACGACAGTATGGTTAAAGTGATTAAGTAATTGACGAAGTTAAGCATGGATCACTACGGATATAGTTTGGATGGTACGAAGGATGCTACAACGAAAGATAAAAAGGTTAAACGATTATGAATTGTTCACTATTTTTTTATATACTTATTCTGTGTTAAACTGTACTTTTTACTGATAGAGTTCGATGATCACGTCATTCGTGGGTTAATGCACCTTTCAAAGACTTATATCGGTTTGTTGGGATATGAAAAGTGTAATTTTCATTTAACGAAAGTGCTACTGCATCCATGGGCGTAGACTTATTAAAATCTTGTCGGGGGCATGGGGCAAAATGGGGCAATGAGAAAAGTATAAATGATTTTGTATTATTTTATTACGTAAGCAAAAATAAATATCATTCAATATAGTTAAATATACCGAGTATAGAAATGAAATGTGGAGTATAGGGATTTAAATGCTATTTTTGATATTGCTGTAAATTTTTAGCTATTCACTTTACAGAAAAATTATAAATACAAAGTTGTTCACAATTTCAAATTGCATGCAATAAAGCTCCTTTAGTTAGGTACCTTAATGTTAGTATTTCACGATTCATCAATCAAATTCAAATAAAAAAAAATGGTTGTAAGACTACCGTAGAAAATTTAACAAAAACGAAAAATATTTGACATTTCATAACAGTTTTCGGGTCGCCTGTTTTACACGACGCAATTTATTGGTCAATAAATTGGTGAAGTTTTCTTGTAAATAAATTGCCAAGAACAAAAATTTTGTTATTCATTTTACATACATCAATTTTTCCGCCAATTTATTGTGACAATATCAGTAATACTAATACGATATCAGCAGACCTATAGTACTAATATTTTTTGTTCAAGCTATAAGTACAAAAATGACAAACTAACCAAAACACAAACAAATTTGAATAAAATTCCCTAAAAAAATTGTCGAAAAATAGAACATGTTGCAATTTATCGATTAATTGACCAGTTGTTGTTGAAGAAAAAATTGACGCAAAGTCTCGTAATATACACAACAATAAATTGACAAAAAAACTTCGCCAATAACGGAAAGAAATGAACTGATATTTGACATTATATCATTACAATTTCTACAGAAAATAATACAACACTGTAATAAATAAATCTAATCTGCGTTTTGAAATGTCAAATATTTTAAACCTCCGTAGAGCTTATTAAGTACGCTTATCCCGAGACCTAGAATCAAGTAATTTCGATGAAAATGAACGGAATGATGTCAATTTAGTATTTCTTGTGTAGAATTAAATTGTTTACTTTAAACAAAATGAGATACCATAATAATCTCAAATATTGCGTTATATCTATTTTCATTGTCGGGGGCAGTTTTATATGTTTGCCCCCTACAGAATGATTCATTGGGGGCAAGTGCCCCCATGCCACCTACAACTCTACGCCTATGACTGCATCAAATATATCTTCGTACGACGTAGCGCCAAATTGGTGCCGTAAAATTCCTTTCAATTAAGCGTCTAAAATTACAGATTTTTCCAGTAAATTACAAAGTATGCAGTGGTGTATAATTTGCCCATTGTACCGTACCGCGATACAGTTTTAACGCGCCCTTACATTACAGAATCAAGGAAGTTAATTTTTACTGGAAGTTTTTCATGTCTTGCAACAATTTTCTTCTTTTTAATAAAAATAATTGAAGTGGTGCAGCCTTCTGGATACCAATACCGCTACTGCGAGTATAACGACTTTCGTACACGCAATGTGTTCTTACCTTCCGGTTTTCGATTGTTAACAGCAATAATTATCGTCGTTGTCGTAATAAATGTCTTGTCTTCGTTTGAAGTTTTGATTGCAGTATTGTCTCTGGTTTAATTGCTACAGTTACCGCGGGTCGTACAAATAGGTTAGGATAATAAATGAACGCAGGTATACCTAGTGGCATACTATAAATGAGATACTGATAGGCAAAATAGGTTTTCAGTTGTTTCGCCGCTAACAAAGAGAGATCAGGTGAAATATCTCGGATCTAATCGGGTAATGAAAGTTCTATATTAGCAGGGTATTCCGGCATGTGCAGGAATTTATGTTGGCACTCCAGGGAATAGATTGGAAATTGTAATAAAATACAGGTAATGATTATATTTGTATTATCTTAAATACTAGGAAGTTAATTTAGGAAAGCTGTAGTATTCTGTACAAATGGTTTTGTCATTCTACTATTCAATTACATCCGAGAGGAAATGACATACAATTCTAAACCCTAAGATAAATTTCTTCATTAGCATAATTACAAATCAGAGCATAGTGGTGGAGTAATCCTACAATCTGCATAAGGTAAAACATAACACAACATTGCAGATTCTCAACGCCTTCGCCTCCGTATCTTAATAATAAGGACGTCACTTTATATCCACTATTTCAATTCAGTTGCTTTGTACGTTGTTATGTTGGTAAGACTGCGTTAGGTGCATTCCCAATTCAACCACAATAATATATACGAGGCCAATCCCGAATGTATTTGTACCACCTGAAAAATATACTATAATCAAATATAATTTTATTTTTACTTTCTTATACAAAGTATAAGGAAGTATTGGAATCACGAAAAAAATCGCTGACGAGATTTTTGCGGAAATACATATTTTGACGTCCACTGAATCCGTTAAGACCAATTCCCAATGATGTCTGTGTGTGAGGATGGATTCACATATCGATAGTAAAATTTGAAACTCACGGATTATCCTCACAAAAATTGAAATATTTTTTTATTCCATTTCTTTATAATATAAGCGCTAAGAAACCTACTGTAGCAGAGCGCATCGTCAGATCTCTAATATTTTTCGAGATACGTCTATTTTTGGTATTTTTCGAAGTGCAACTTTAAGGGCCTGTAATTCAAAAACTACACGAGATATCTAAAAATTCTTCAGTTTAGCGTTTCTGGTGCCTTATATAACAAATAAGCAAATTTTTAAAATTTTGAAATTTTTTTGTATTTTTGTTCAAATTTTCGATCGGCGATAACTCGACGAATATTAAAGATACAGATTTGCAGTGTTCACCAATCGATTCAGCTCGTCGAAATACATAAGTATGCCAAGTTTCATAAAAATCGCTTTACGGGATGAAAAGTTAGAGCAAAAAGCCTGAAAATGGCGTTTTTTATCTAAAAAGTCAAGTACTACCCCTTGACGTTTGGCCTGAATTTGGTCATTTTCAGAGTTTTTGCTCTAACATTTCAACCAGTTGTCCGAATTTTCTGAAATTTCCAGGGTTTATGTATTTCGTCGAGCTGAATCGATTGGTGAACACTGCAAGTCTGTATCTTTCATATTTGTCAAGATATCTCCAATCAAAATTTTGAAAAAAAATTCAAAAAAATTTCAAAATTTTCAAAATTTACTAATTTATTATAAATGGCACGAAAAACACAAAACTGGAGATATTTTACGATATCTTGTATAGTTTTAGAGTTACAGGCCCTCAAATTTGCTCTTCGGAAAATATAAAAAATAGCCATATCTCGAAAAACATTAGAGATATGACGATGCGCTCTGCTGCAATGGGTTTCCTGGCGCGAATATTATAAAGAAATGTAATAATAAAAAATTACAATTTTTGGTCATATTTGGGGAAATTTCCGTATTTTGAAAAATATTACAAATCGCCATATTTCGATAAATATAAAACATATTACGATGCGTACTACAGCAATGAGTTTATTCATGTTTAAATTATACATAAGTAATAAATTTCAAGTTAAGTTTGTAGGAGTATTTAATTTATTTTCTAGTAAACAATTTACTAGTACTAACCTTTTGATACTTATTATACGTTTCTTTCTTAATTTAAATATTTTTCTTAATTTAAGTAATTAATTACACTCGTAACTAGTATGGTATATCATCTTATAACACAGCAATGTCCAAAAAATTTCAGGAATTGTTTTCGTTGCGCAAAGTATCATGTACTAAACGGTATCGGGCGAAGTGGGACTTATGCCATGTCTTGAGGCACTCCATGCGTTATGCATTAATTTGTGGCTGCCCACGATGTTTCCGCACAGTTGTGGCTGCGTTATATTCTTACATATATTGCGTTTGTGTAAAGAGGAACTGATGGTTGTATTGTCTTTACCTCATACACCCGAGGCGGTTCTAGATGTTGCAGTAGCGAGAATGAATGTGGAAGGTTGATATAGACAATGAAGGGTAGTTATTATCTGAGAAATGTTGTTATTAAAAGATCGCTTCTTATAAGGAAGAAATCTAGAAGTGTTAGAGTGCTAGAAAATAGAACGTTTTTTGTATAATCAATTTATTTATTAATTTCGAAATTTCTTTCTTGAGATAACACAGATAATTCGAATTACAAATTAAATAGTTGTATTTATAGCTTTCTTTTATAGGAATGCAGAATGCAATTAAAATATTCCAGCTTTCATAGTTTTATCTTAAAGATAATGATGATATTCGCTAGTCTAGTGCAAGCTGTAGAATTTCAAATGTTTTCACTGTCTACTTGATTACCGCGTTAGGAGTATTCTTCTTTATTTCAGGCTGCAATTATGCCTGCGGATAAGAGAGTTAAAAACCTTCACAAATTCTTTATTCTACTTGCAGATACAACCAGTGTTTGCGATTAATTATATTCAGGGTGTTCGAAAAACTGGCGATAAGCTTCAGGTAGAACGATTTTTTGATCAATTCTGAGTCTACAATTTTAATGTAAAAAATATGTAAAGCCACACGAAACCATCAAACTTGTAAATGTTCAATTAGTAATAAACGAAATTTTTAATTTATTTACGAAATATAGCTATTTACTTTGATGAAGGATTGTGTAAAATTGCGTTGATGTAACTAATCGTTTAATATCAATACTTTTAACTTTTTAACTCCTCTTCAGACGTATATTTTAAATTTTGTTACATATGGCAACCGTTTACAAAAAAAGTTTTTTACATTCGTACTGATTTTTCTAGTTACTTGATAACCGCTATAACAATTGTTTGATTCGGTGTTGTCAAATTTACATTTATTTTAAGTAGTTTATGTGGTTTTATAAAGCGCTGTACATTTTTTTTTTTGCATTCGACTCGGAACTTATCAAAGAATCGTTCTACCTAAAGGCCCTGTATAATTTTTCTCCTAAATTATACATTTTTAATCAAGACACTTAATATCAAACACTAATGACAGTAGGTGAAATATTATAATAGTTGATAAAAATCTTGGAAAATGATATATTTTTGCTACAAAAAATTATTTAGGAACGTGACAGCTAATCGACGCAATTGGAAGTAAGATAAAGACATAATGTAGAAACAATAATTAAAGTCGATCATTTATGTGAAAAAATTACTAAATTAATACTGGTTCTCATAAAGTAGCGTTCAGCTTTTCGATGTTAATTGCATGCATTGATAAGAAGCATATTAACCACATGTTCATTTATATGTTTTGAAGCAATAAAAAAGTAACAGCTCTTGAATAAACCCATTGCATTCCGAGCATAAAACAAGAAAACGTAATGTGTGATCTACAAAGTAATGTCTAAATGGCAAAGGCATTAATGCAAAAAGGCACTAGCGTATATAATTTGATTTGGCAATACTTGATCATGAACTAAGTGACTTATATAAAAACCACATTGCTGACACAGATTTAGATGCTATCTCTTCCTTTTGCACTCGTCATATTTAGATAAAAACAGCAACTAGAAGTTAGTCTTTAAGATAAGCATTAAGTGTAAATGTCAGTTTAGATTTATTGACATCTTGCTACTCTCTGCATAAAATATATCAATCATGGTTTTTATTTTATTTATTCCTACAATATTTCTTCTAGCAATTTCATGCGACTTTTCTATATAACTTTAGAAGTTTACACAAATGTAATTACACGTAGTACCGGAATAATTTTAAGCTGTATAAAGCTGTAAATATCTACATCATTTCATGAGCGACAATTATTCAAATCAAGGTTATGGGAACGATTGAAATTTCGATAAACTCAATATTTATCAAACATACCCACCCAATATTTGTATGAATACCAAATGAGTTATGGATGTAGATAAGTATCCACTATCATTTTATGGGGTCGCAGTTTGAAGGCTGGTAATCACCCTTTACGCGTAGGAATGTATTATGTACAAAGGTCTTCTCCAAGAAGAGTTGCCACCCTCAGAAATCGTAAATGGCGTGATGATATATTTATTTATTTTACAACCAAATAACAATTGTAATTGTACTATTCTAATTAAAGTTAGTAGAGTCCTGGAGGACAGAAAGTATAAAAAGGAATACAAATAAATCGTTGTCAGTTTACGTCGTTTAATTGGGGCTGTGATCATCGTTGAATTAAAAAAAAAACAAATTATAAAATATGTAAATTGTTACAATTTCATGGTATTTAAAACTTTAAGTAAAATTTATAACAAGTCGCGTCATTAACGTGACGTCAATTTGGTAGAGCATAAGTTAAGGTAAAATTTCTTTAGAATTTATCTATTTGGAAAACTGAGAATATAAGACATATGTTCTGAAAATTAACAAAACTTTTATGTAAATAATTTTTTGTCATTGCTTAGTTAATAATCGTGTTAGGTTTCTTAATTTTCGCAAAATGCATCTAATATCCTCAGCTTATAGAATAGTTCAGTAAATACTTTTTTTTTTTTTCGTATACTAGAATTAAAAATTATTTATATCATAATAATATTTATACACGAAATAAAAACATGGATTGTAGTAATATCAAAAATGTATCTTACGTATAGTGACAGCAATTTAGATATTTATAATAACAATATTTATATTTGTATTAGTAACATTGTTATTGTAAATATCTATCGCTGTATATATGTAAGATACATTTTTGCTATTGTAATAATCCATTTATTCTTTTCAAATGTGCCCATCTACCAAAACTACGTCATATATCCATTCTTATAATTTTTAATATTTAATTTCTCGTAAACTATATAAAATTCATCGATTTCTTACTTAGAATCATATTTAAGAAATTATAATTTGTTCGCACACCTCAATGTTTGTAGTGTTTTATCAATGTTGTTGTGTTTTCATCTTCCTTGGGTTAGAAAGATTACTATTGGTTTATTGTACTGTTACCATGACAACTATGTGTTTGTATTTCAGAGCACGTGCGTTTCGACGCAGTTAATTTTAAACCTATGGTGCCCCAGAAATCTCCTTTGCAGTAGTAGTAAATATTTATTGATACCTTACGTTGTTCAAACTACATTATCATGTGGTAATTTATACATTATAATAAACTAATACTATGTACAAATATTTAATCTAATTCGATGCTTTCTCTTCATCCATCAGTGTCTTGGATGTCTTCGTGTATTATCTATTATTTTATGTAATTAATTTTTCTTACTAAAACTCATCAAAACTGTATCAGCAACAACTCTGACATTCTCTATCCTTAGCAGTATCAAATAGATAAATTTACTTTAAACAGAGTAACCGTAAATTTTAACGAATTGCAGTTCCATTATAATTTCTCTGCTTTGCATAATAGCCCGGATTTTTCAAGTACAAAATGATAACTTCCTCCCATGTACGGTAAATTACACAGCCTCATTTTTTAACTTTTTGAAATTTCCCACAACTCTCATTAATCCCGAGAAGGAAGACTCAAAATCTCTCCAAGAACATACAATTTCCTTCATATTCCATACGATGATTGACTTGAATGTGCGTATTGATTTTATAGTACATCAATTACACCGATTCGCTGTGATTTTACGCATGTGTGCGATCGTTTACGATCACGAACCGATTTACCGATTTCGATATGCAGGGAGGAATGATTGAAGAAACTGCTCAGTATTCAGCGAGAGGGCACTTAATGCGTGTGCTGTAATTACGACTGTGAAATTTTCGTGTAAATTAAACTTAC
Source organism: Poecilus cupreus (assembly GCA_963942605.1). Taxonomy (NCBI): domain Eukaryota; kingdom Metazoa; phylum Arthropoda; class Insecta; order Coleoptera; family Carabidae; genus Poecilus; species Poecilus cupreus. Next base: position 3,834,673 of record OZ012718.1, read on the forward strand.
GGAGGAGAACATTTTGCGGAAAATTAAATTTCATTCATGAATTAATTTATTACTGTAAATAAATTAAACTAAGCTATAAATCTCTAATTTTCTTTTGCACTTAGTTTTTCTATCATGGGATGAGTACTGAAATAATTATTAAATTTAAAAATCTGATGTGCCAGCACATTAACCTCTTGCTGATTACAACAATGTCTTGATTATGATTACAACAATAAAAATTGTAATTTGAAACAATCTATTGACATATTTTTATTATTACATGCAATCTTTGTTTGAATTCACGTTCATCAAGCATGTTTTAATTGCTTTTCTATGAATGTAAATGCTACATATTTACTATCAACTTTTCAAATTATTTACTGACATACTCAAAAATCTGATACGCCTTCAAGTAAATAGCCACTTTCGGCTAAAAGTTTGGTACCAAAATATAATCACCTTACAATTTGAACATCCAATTCTAAATATAAAATTTGAATAATGCCCTATATTGTGTATTATAAACAAATTTAAACTCCTTGCACGCTAAATTTATATCATGTTTTCCAAATGACAATCAAATTTTTGACACCAATGTTAAGAAAGTCAAAATAATTTGAAGGGCAACGGCTTTGCAGGTTAAGCAATGCTGCCCGCTGTTAGTAGTTGGATGGGTGACCGCTTTTTGAAAACTCATACCAGCGAATACTGCGTGCCGTTGTTATACCATCGAAAACGAGGTTCCCAACAGTTGAGCCCGCGTAATAATAATAAAACAAATTTTTAAAATTTTGTGCAGTTATTAAAAATTTCTTTATAATATCAAACATTAGTCATAAGAATCTAATATGGCTACTATATAAACTTCCAAAAATTTTCCCAAAATATAATCAGCTCGAAACAAAAACGTCTTAAATCCAAATTTGAAATTTGACATTGATAGCTTCATTAAATTTTGAGACAGACGTCATCATGAAAATAGTGAACCCAAAACGTGCTTATCTGATGGAAAACTCACTACCGAAAATTTTGACCCGTCACAATATCTCTCTTACATATATATGCGGGAGGTAAAAACCTAAAGTTAAGAACTAATCGTATAAAATAAAACAATCCGATCTCGGTGGTATAGTGGTTATGTCACTAGCCTAGCACACCAGAGGTCGTGGGTTCGAATCGCACTGAACAGCATGGTCGTTTGTGATGTTCGCTAATTCACAATTCATCCATTCATAAGGCAGCATATGACCGAAGCAGTTAGTCCGCTTCAAATCTTCGTAAAAAAATTCAAACTATAAACTTAAATTCTACATAATTACATATTTCAAGATCTAAGTTCTCGTCATCAGTATAACCAAGAGAATTATATTTCATTTCTTCTATTTAATAAAAAAGATAATTAAAAAAGCATAAATTAAACAATAAATCAATCAAGAATCAATTAAGAATCAGATCTGGAAATGATTAATTTATTAATTGCCTGTATGTGTGGTCGTCGAATTGATACAATATTTAATAATTATGTAAGTTTTCTAAAGTGCGAAAGCAATTTTGTTGAAGTGTACAGCTTACACGTGTGACCTACACGTGACTCGTGTTCCACTCGTGACACAAGAACTGCAAGGCAAGGGTGATGTGATAAAGTCAACGTGCTTTTAACTACAATCCAATATTGTAAACGGCAGGATCGGTTTCACCTTATTTTATTTATTTGATACCCTACAAACAGGAGCAATTTCATTTTGCAATATATACCATTTAAACCATTTGATCGCAATGTAATTTTCAAAACTAGTAATAATGATTATATACTTGCTGATCCTAATGGTAAATAAGGTAACGCTGCGACAAAGGTTTCGGGTTCGAATCCCAATAATGACGAACGTCGATAATACATATTTTGAGATCTCTTAAATCCATTTAAAATTTACTACAATGAAAAATAAGTACCGTAGAATTTACCGAACTTTTCGGTAAACTGAGGACTTCTAAATGGTATTTTCCTCTGAAATATAGTAATACTGGAACGCACACTTGTAGCCTTGTGAGACAAGTATATGTCGTGGGTTACCCTCCTTTGTCTAACACTTGTTTTTAGAGCGGTTGCTTTTTTAAAAAAGTTACTCAGTCTTGTCCAAATGTGGTAAATAATATTTAACTATATTGTTCAATTATTTGAAAATTCCTAAAATTCACGTACATACAATAATTAATTGTAACTGTACGACAAAGGCATGTTGCCCACATATTGCCTTTCTCTCTCGGCTCGCATTTTCGACAGCGGTGAGCGTTCCAGTATTACTATATTTCAGTGGCATTTTCTGAAAACGTCACAACAATTAAGAAACTACAAGATTATTTACTAAGCAATTGAAAGTTCGTGCTACCCCACTAAGTGGGACATAGCGTGACGTTATGTATGTATTGAAAGTATTTACAAAACAAATAACAACAAAAATTGCAATTTACCAAATAATTTGGTAATTTTTATGGAAAATTTTTTCGCGTACAAAATTAGTTTAAAATGAAAATGTTTGAAATAATATTTTGAATCTGCTTTGAACATAATGTGAAGTATAATTATTAAATATTAAATTCGATTAATATGCTGTGTAAAGTAAAATGTGTGTTGTCCAATTGTTCTTACTGTTAATCGGTTTTAATAACCTTCTTTACTACGTATTCGTTAAACATTAATGTAAAAGAAATGTGCTAAGAGTAGTGTGGATCGTGTGCATCATTTCGTAATATGTCCAATGGAGGGTTATGATTTTGACGTCACAGGTAAGAAAGAGAAAGATGAGGTAAAAGTTGAGATGGAAGTTCGGAATACAAACATCCATGTTTTGACGTTTGAGATGGTGTTTTAACAATGTTATGTTTTTATTTTTGAAGTTTATTATTTAGGAAACTTAATAAATTTAACACTGGCCATATATTCTTTATAGTAATAACGGGAGTCAACTATTGCACAAACGATACACACACTTTATTTTTGATATTTAGCATCATTTTAAGAACTGTCATTTTGACAACGTCTTGTTTGTATTTCGCCTACATGAATTTCATCGTAGTTCAATGAAAATTTGCTTTTGTATAACCCTCCATTGTTGCAGTTTCGCGTAAAAAACCTGAAAAATTCAGTACGGTCCTGCGAGGTGCGCACGTCTGTGAAACCACAAAAGAAAGACTTAACTGCATTATAGGTCAATGAGGAAGACGAACAACATTTGTTTAGCCTGCTTGTGTCGCCGGAGCCATCACAATAAAACACCGTAAATTAAAAACTTTTTAACATACAGAGTTAAAATCAATTGCCAGGCCCATAAAACTTTTAGCGTTGTTTGTTTGGGACAGCCAAAAACCAACAGGACCCGCCTGCCCAAATTTATAGCCGTGTCACGATGTCCTCCGTTTAAAAAGGATAAATAAGAATGGAATGTCAATATAAAATATATGAAACATTGCAAGATGACAGCGATATATCAGAGGCTGTATGCTCGGTTCCGTTGTTTATGTTATCGTGATGCTTCAAGCCGCAAAAAGACAAGTTAAAAATTCTTGCAGGCTCTCAAATATTGCCAATTACCCGAATCGTAAAAATCGCTGCGTAATATGAAATTATTGAAAGATATTTTAATCTTACTTTTCATAATATTACGCGTACCGTTATAAAGATAATTCATCATAAACGAGATTGAATAGATAAATATGTAGTCGATTATTTTACACGTTTAAAACTAGTTGAGATATTTTTCAAAATTTCTGTCTTTTTATTATACAAATAGGTGTATCTATATCATGTCTATAACGTGAATCATATTTAATCTGTCATCTAAGATATTTTTATTTACATTTTTCACAAACCGGTTCCTTTTGCAATAAGCACTACATTATAAATATAAATATATTTTATATACCTGTTATTTGAAACGTATTTTTAGTCAACTGACTGCAAGCTAAATTATTAAAATATCAAATTTTCAAATCGTAATTTCTCTGAAAATTTTTCAATAAAAGTTTAAGATTGAAATAATATGACTTTTGATATATTTCTGTAGATATAAGTTTATTTAATTTCAACTCTTCGAATTATGAAACATAATTCTTCGTCAAGGAACAAAAGAATAACATAAACAAGTAAATAATACATTATACTACGTTTTTGAGCAACGCAGTGTTGACAACAGTAAAATAATTATTGTACAAGTAGGATAATTTCAGCAGATGTACAACGTATAATAGTAAATTTATACGTAAAAAGGAGTTGGGAACAAAACATACAATTTTGAGTGTTATTTACGATAACTTCAATGTCCGAGGTTGGCAATACTGAGTGCATAGTTTCAAAGTTTAACTGACAGATGTGTAAACTTTACCTATAATAGTTATTTGTGATAAAAGTGTTAAAAGTGACATGTTATGAAGAAGTGGGGAAGCTTAAGAAACGAAGCGAAGCCGAGTGTAACAACTTTAGGAACAAAATAAATTACTTTTAACACACAAGGATACAAACCTTCTTTAACAATTTCAAGTTGATAAGTTAGCTAAATTTACATGTTATTATTGACGAGTCTACTTGTTAACTTTTATAAATGTAGCAAATAAATAAAAAAAAAATTTGAATTTAACAAATTGTTAATTTAACCTAATATATTTGTTAATATTAACTAAAAATAACAACCGCAAAATTAACAAATCGCAAATGAATTTTTTTACTGTGTATGTAGTTCCTTTTTATCACGCATATGATTAATAACTATTGTGGTGAACTATATAAATGTCTTATTTTGACCCCTGATAAAGGTGCAACAAAGTTTCTAGGGTCTGATTGCAGAATAAGTAGCATTTTCCTTGGTTGATGTATAATCGGTGTTTATTCCAGCGCGATCAAAAGGTATATTATTGGATTTTCCAGCTAATTCATCGAGAAATTGCATTTTCAATAATTATTACACATAATAGAAGTTCATAAAACATAAAACCAATCTTAGAACTACATAAATTGTGCACCTAGTTATGTACGGTTGTTTAGCGTTGGTATTAGCAGTCATTGTTGGTATTGTTTCAAAGAGAACCACTAGTTAATAAATGCGTACAGCTTACAAAAGTAACAAGAAATAACAATGATTATTAACAATACTCCGTTTTAATTTGCTGTTGTTCTTTATCTTCATATGATACGTTGTCCTCGCAGAATAGAACCTAACGAATAATAATACCATCATCATCTTTGTATTTCCATTACCAGCACACTACGCACACTGTATGAATGAGTTTCTCATGCGTGTGAAAATGACATAAGTACAAGAAGTTGTATGCAATTAATCGCATACAACCAATTGTATGCGATAGCCGGAGATGTCGGCGACCAGCTTGGGGCTATTGTGCAGCCACAGAGCGGTAAAATAAAACAAATGCGAACTAGCTGGCATTTCTTGTCGTTAGATTTACATCATAACCTACTGTGATTATTGCAGCGTAACTGCTAGAGTCATGCATGGCGATCGTCTTCGTTCATGCAAGAAGCCGCTCATTTCAACTCATTTCACCACCGCTGGTGATGACAACCCACGCCGGCTGATTCCGAACGCTGAAGATGAGGTTGAGGTTTATTTTTGCGGGAGGAGTATCATTCAGTCTGTAATAGATTCATGGATGTTGGAATCGCAGAAATAAGAAACATACTATGTTGCAAGTTGTAGCACACCGGTATTTTTTTACAAATTGATACATAATCCGAAGTAATGAATTCATTTAAATACATACATTATAATTTACAGAAATGGAACTTGTAACGCAAATCGTTTTAATAAGTTAACCTCACGATTTTCATCTAATTTAATCCAGAACTACGCTTCTAAATTGTGCAAATTTATTTTCGAAATTAAGTTCCGGCTCCCAAAATGGAGGAGAAACCACAGGAAAATTAAAAATTCTATTCTTTCGGTCATTTTTTGATAAGTCGGTTAAAAGTCTATTCTTGTTTGGTGCCTTCATTGCAAAAACCTCTGTTTGAAATCTCCCTAGTGGAACTTCATCCCAGTGGGATGTTCTCTCGAAGATGACATGAAAGAACAGAACACAGACAGCGTTTACAAAAATGTCTGCTTGAATGACATGGCGTGCAAGGAACAAGTGTACTCGTTTGTGAAACACTTCTTTTTTCCATGTTGCGATACGCCTTGCTCTGACCGTGTAAGTAACGAGAGCCCCTGGTAGTTAATGAAAATGAACCGTTTTTTATTTTGTTCGGCTGAATGAAAGTTTCTTGTAAATGCGACGAAAAGAATCTAGAGTAATGTAAATTGTACGTTTGTATAGCTCCAAGGCAAACTCTTGTTGCGTTATTTTTGCAGTCGTTGGAGGAAGTTGTAGTATTAATTAAAATCATCAAATCTTTTCTTCTAAACCTTCTGATGAGGTTCCTGACATCTTAGTTTGATAATTCTTTTTGTACTTGTTAACATAGATTTCAGCTTTGGCCAAGGTACTAGAATAATATTAGTATTCTCGTCCGCCATTATGGTTATAAGTGTCATAAATAAAACAAAGTAACTGGATTCCAATAACTTGTTTTATTTATGACATAAAAATTTCATTTGGCTCAAAGGTATTGGCTGGTACCACGAACACTATTTTTTAATCTGATGACAACAAAATATAGAAAAATGTTTCAAATTATTCTATACCTTTTTGATTCCAATGAAATTTACTCTATCTAATTTATTTACTAAGATATTCGCATAAACCCTGACAGGTCTTCAAATATTTTACCACTTACTGTTGATGAATTGTTGCCAAAATCTAATCAATTCATAACACAAACATTGTACCTACCTTACATATATGTATGTGCGAGAGATAAAAATGAATTTTAGATATAAATATGGTGAATTAAACAATTTTTCTTGGCCACGTATATTAATGTTGGTGTCTACAAAGTATAACTTAGTACGACCATTTTGAAGAAACAGTGTTGCCACCATCGATAGTTTTCGTTACGAATAGTAAATATCCCTCTAAAATTTTTGGTTGTGCAGCAAAATGTTTGAGGTTATGTTTTGTGAGATTCAACAGCTCTTGAAATTATAATGAACGATACCCGTATCTGTCATCGGGCTAATTGACTTGAGTGTGGGTTATGAGTCATTCGTTCAAGTATTTTAATAACAAATTCAGAAAAAGCTGTTTAGAAATGTCAGAGAAAACTTAAGTGCGTGGTGCGTGTCGCCTTCTTAGTCTGAGAAATGTTTAACGTTTTAGAAACCGTCTTTCCGTCTTAGGATTAAAACCATATAGAAATTATCGCCACACTAAGAGGGAAAGTTTTGCGGATTTTGAAGGCAATCAGGTGTATGGAAAGTATGTAAATCTGCAATTACCCTGGTAGTTAAATTGAAAATAGTTTGCACATTTTAAATTTTAACGAGACTTTTATTGATAGTTACGGCTCACAGCTTATTTTAAATGTTCTGCAGTTTAAGTACGTGTAAAATTCTTCTCGAAAACGAGAAATAAAAATCGTAATGGCCACTTGAGTTTTACGCGTAAAGCTACAATTTAAATTAAAAACATGAACCGAACAAAACATTTTGAATTCTCCCCGAGGCATGGGCGGCTGGTCTTCAGGGTCCGATCCTGCATTACATTTTAAACTCACGTATTAAGTCCAGCGCAACCCGGTTTTTAATTGGTCGAGATATAAACCGCCTGTCTCTCTACATCTCGACTTTGTTTTGATTAATATGTGGTAATAAAGTATTTAAATGTTATGCTGACTGATGCAAATCTTGATGAAGGTTACCGATTTTTGTGCTTCGGGATTTTTAAGTTCTGCTCTTGTGGTAAATTGCCTCGTTCTGGATTATTACGCTAATAAGTTGAGCTGGGTAAAAATTTGCGACGACTTGAACTGAATACGAAAATAAATAAGGTAAATAAAGCTATGGTTCTGTTCACGTTGATTGATTATTAAATATGGCACATGTAGAGTGATGTATATTGAAGATGACCACCTTCGGATACAAATAAATCCAGTTATTCGCTAAGGTGATCTTGTTTTAAATCTGTACAAGTTTCAAGTATGTATGTAAATATTCCTGTATAGTTTGTTTCTAGAAATATGTAATTTATTTTAACTGTTCTCAGTGGAGTACAGTGCCGTGCCCAGGGGAGGGTAATTGGGAGTTTGTGCACTTGTTCTTTTATACTCTTTCCAAAGGAATTCATACCATCACGCATAACATTATAAATTTAAAATAAATAAAAAAATTATGCATGATGATGGTCTAATAAACCGAAATACAAATAGTAAATAAAAGTATTGTTTTTTTTTTAAATCTAAATAATAGTATATTAAGTTACTAATAGTTAAGCCACAAAAAGAATGTTAAGCAAAAAATACATTTAATTGGAATTTGAAACAAAGGTTAATTCAATAAGTTAAAATAAAATCAGAATTCATATTAGCATTATGTTATTATAAACATGTTATGTTATTCATTTGTTTTCCTGATGAATAATTATGTACAATAATTCAGAACGTTGTAGGTATTTAAATAAAATATTTTTTTTATATTATTTAATAAAAAAAGTCTTTCGTAATTATAAATTAACTTATAAATAAGGAATGTTTAAAGAAGCTTTCAGGACCTGAACTCATCTTATAGATAAAACAATATTTGGGTATAGTTCTATAAAATTTGCTGTCGAAACGTCGTTTTATTGAAAATAATTTTACAGAACTATACCCAAATGTTTTATTTAAATAAGAAAATTAAATTTTGCCGTCATATTAGTTCGTCTCAGAGGTCACTAAGTACAGTCCAATTTTCTTGCAGTAACAGTATTAATTCTTTTTGGCATGGTTTTTTACGAGAGCTATGCATATTTCTGGATTTGTGTTATTTCATATTTCGGTAATTTTTTTATTAGAAGTGAGTAAATAGGTCTGTTCAGTTTTTTCATCTTCTCCTGTTCTTGGCCTCTCTAGTGTTTGCTAAATCCCTCAGTTTGTCTTCTTTTTCTTCTAGTATGATCTCTTGGTAGCCACTCGGTCACTTTTCTTGTCCATACTGTCATTTTCTTTCCAACCTATATACATGATATTTATTTATGGGTGCGCCACTCGCAGTACAATTCCATTAAATTTGTGATTTGCGTGTCTCCTTGAAAAATATTACCGTATTCGTTATTGAATACAAATGATCGTCAAACACTTTTTTCCTAATACAACTTTTGCATATTTATTTAAAGACATTGAAAAATACTGTCATTAATAATTACGGCTTTCTCTAATAATAGAAACAATAATTACAGTCTTCAAAATTAACCAACTTCATGGTCACGGTAACAGGTGTATTGTTTCCATGTTAAGTATAATTGTGTAAAATCCAGGGAAAATGAAACGTCTTCAGTTGTGAGATCTGTGTTCTCCCACTTGACTCAGCCAAGCGAAACAACTTCACCTGTCTCTGTGCACATGTGATAATTCATGTTTGCATTTCCGTTACCTTTGACCTTCTCGTGGCGTCTCAGTCATTTTGAGGACTCTTAACATCAGGAAAAATTGCCTGGGAAAAACAGAAACATTAAACACACAAAGAGGAAATTTGCGCGCTAATTAATATGTATTTGAAGCAATTTTCATTACATTTTAAACACTATTCTTATTCATTTTAGCCTCTAGTTTTTACCTCTCACCAAAAGAGAGGCATAGGGATTATGAAAAAAATCAGTGTTGGGATTTTAGTCATTAATCATGTTTTATCCAACACCTCTCAATAAATGTTCCACGACTATGGCGATTTTTAAACAAGGCAAGTAACAGATTACCCACTAGTAGGTATATTTTGAGAAAAGTCGCTGGTAAGTAATTTTCTATTTATATGAATAATAATAACACACAACACCTGGGTAACTACTTCAATTGACATTTTTATTTAGAAAATTTAAAGCATTTGCTACTGTCAAATAATATTTCTTCAATAAATTTAGCATTTATTAAGAGATGTTGGATAAAACGTTATACTTCACACGTGGGCAAAGTGGAGTTACTCACTGGATAAAATTATCACACTCAGCCTTCGGCTTCATGTACTAAAATTTCTCTCGTAAGTAAATCCTTACTTTGTGTACTTTTAAAGTAAATAACTATAAGTTTCCTTAGGGTTCATTTTTACTATTTTCACAAAGATGTCTGTGTGTGTGTGTTCTTGTGGATAGATAGATGTGTACAGAATTTTGTAAGACTGAGTTTCTCAAGTACAACTGAACAGAAAATTGTACTTTTCAGCTGATCATCTGATGTTTTGTGTCTGTGCGTGTGGTTTGTACAAAAACGTTAAAGCAAATAGAGCGAGTTCTATTTTTTTCATTGACAAGAAAAATTGACGAAAACGTTGAACGAATTTACGTGAGATACGTTCAATTTTTACCTTAAAAAAATTTACAAAAATGTGCAAATAAATTGGGAATGTTCCACGGGCTTAATTAATAATTTTGTGATTGAAACTCTCGTACCTACCATCATTCATTTTTTTCATCTTGGTTTAGATATAGTTTACATAAAACTACTAAATTTATTTGTGAGTGTTATTAACATGGTATTAATAAAATAAAATTAAAAAAGATATTTTTATGAATCGAATCACAACTTTGGTCACGTGTGCATGTCGTCAGCTTATTGGTTGATTCTCGCGCATAATAATGCAACGCGCGATCGAGGGCGGATGCACCGCATATTAAGAGTCGTTATTTAAAGATATGCGCGGGAAAAAACCAGATAAAAAAGCGATAAAATGCTGTTTGCTCGAGCGATCGGGTGGTCGCTTTGCTGCTTTGCTTCATTCGTTCGTTCCTCGTTGTAGCTCCTTGCCGATCAAGAACTTGGTTTGCGCGCTTGTCGCACGTAGAGTATGGACACTGTGACGTCACTAACAGTGGCGCAACCGCGACATTGATTGGGGATTAATTGGTTTTTAATTTCGTTCGGCGAATGATGGATGGGTGATAGTAAATTGGATATTTGGACAGCATTTTTGTTCGTGATGCAATGGAACGTTTCCATTGCTCACCATTAACTATGCGTATGGTCAGTAGGAATAAAGATTAACTGTTGTTGTTTTTTTATTTTATTTCGAACGATATTAACTTATGGTTGAGAATAAAGAAAAGTCAAAGTAAACTACAAGCATTAGAAATGAAATACTTCGAGTCAAAGAGAAGAACTGGGAACGAAATCAATAGAATACATATAGCAAAGATAATTGAGTTGGAGGGGCCATCTGATGACAAGAAACCTACGAGGAATATGTGGACAACTAAAAGAGGAAGACCAAAAGAAAAGTGGGACGGTATCGTAGAGAAAACACTAAAGAAATGAGGAACCACAATGCAAGAAGCAAAAACTCGTGCTAAAGACAAAAACGGTGGTCTAAATTCGTAGATTAATAAGGAATAAAACCTTATACTAAAAGGTAAAAGGGTGTTGACTACGAATCCAAAATCATATCATTAGGCCAATTAATACTTTTAGAATAACAAAAAAAAATTGTTCTGTTCTTACAAAGGGAAAGTTCTAGTACTTAATTTATTTGTAACTTAAATTCTGTTATTTTAACAAAATTTTAAGGAAAAATAGCAACTGAAATAATAACAAATTAATAAATCACCTCAAGATTTCAATTGGCTCAAAGGTATTGGCGGGTACCACGTGCACTATTCTTGAATCTGATGACAACAAAATATTGAAAAATGATTCAAATAAAAATTGAAGATATATTTTTCTACATCATTTTGATTCCAAATAAATGCTGAAAAACCCTAGTAGGCCTTCAAATAATCTACCACTTACTGTTGATGAATTGTTCCCAAAATCTTCGTAACATAAACATAATACCTCCCTTACATACATATATGTAAGGAAGGTAAAAAGGCTAGTTACACAGATACACAGAATATCAGATAGATTGAATAAGAAATGAAGCTCATTGTTTTTCTCTAATACAAAGCGATTTGTCAAAATTTCCTTTCCGGAAACAGTTGCTGACATTTGAATTGTAAATTCTTACACATGCAAGTGAGTCATTCGTCATTCGGATTTTGGTGAATTGGAGAATGGTTGGAGATGATTCAAGCAACAATAACTGTAAATAATTTTCAATAAATTATATTTTACGACATTTTGATTTATTACTATTTCAAATTAATTTTTTTAAACACTATTCGCATAAATATTTTTAAGCACAAAAAATACTTCCGGCATTTTGAAGTCTAATAGACTTCGAATTTAATTTAATAATAATTCGCATACATTTATGTTTCTTTTACAAATTGCGTATTATTCCAAAGGGTATTAAACCTATAAATATAAATTAAATCATCTATTAATTATAAATTCTCCGTGAATAGTACTGCACTTACGTTATCGTATTTAAGTTAATTAGTACAATCTCCTGCAATGTAATAAATTATTGACTTGAAACATTCTGCATACCATTGCTGTCACACATATTCTGTTTAATTAATTTAATATCTGAACATTTATCCACGCTATTATTCTGGTATAAAAAGACCGTATTTATTTGATTATAATGGATATTTAGCTCAGTATTACAACATTCCTGTGTTTATGTAATAATTACTTCTTGATTTATTAGCAAATAATTTGGTTCGTAAACACTTATTTGCAATAATTTATTTAAAAAGTATTAAACTTACACGTAAGTACATTGGATCATAAATATGGACCACTATATTGGATCCGCCATTTTGAATTTTACAATTTTGACATCAAATTCGTAATCATCCACGCTGAACGTACCTTTCCATGTTTACTAGCCGCTCGCATTTCCGTTACAAGCTGAACGTGGCATACATTTTTTTACCTCCCGCCACATCCTGTAAGGGAGGTATAGGAATTATGCTAAAAATTCGGTATAGCTTCAAAAATACCTTGCTAAGAAATCCAGACACAACGAAAACGTTATAAATTTGAAATTGTAATTGTATTATTATGACACACTAATGAAAACTATTGTCGAAGTTCTCTTGTTGTTTTCTTTGTAACAAACAGTACATTTCATTGAACCTACATGTGTATATCATTCAATTGTTTTCTGTCAAATCATTGTTCCAAAAGTGTAACACATACCTAAATATTCGAATGTCAATTGTCAAAGATGATGTTAAATATTAAAAGACTTTAAAGATCTGAATAACAATTCGATTAGTCAGCCTGAAATTCTTTTCGGTATCAGATCACTTCCGGCCATTGTGTTTTTGAAAGCTTCGCGCCATATTGCCCATGTAAACAATGCCCCCGTAGTACGCCACTGTGTCGGTGTGGTTTTGATTCACAACGTCGAAGACGGGCTTGGCATATATGAACACGTGTTTAGAAAACTAGTATGAGATTGACTTGAGGTGTTCACTGTTTTGCATTTCTATCAGACGCTTGTCCTTTGTTTTCTACGCTCATGCGAACAAATGACAATCGTATATATCCATCGTACGACATACGACATAGTACAGGCTGCGTAACGAATATCATTTAGTTTTTGTTGGAGTTGTATCAATATTTATTTCTCTGGTGTTTTTATTTAAGTTTACGTCGTTAGTATCATTTTTATTTTTTATAAATAAATAAATAAATAAATATATCATCACGCCTTTTACCCATTACGGGTGTGGCACTCTGCTTACGCAGATCTCGGTAAGTGATATATTTTATCGTATGAAGTGCGGTTACCAGCCGTCAAATCATAGCCCCCGAGGATGTTAGTGGAGGGGGAACCACAGGGGTAAATTTAAATTTGTAACTGTCGGCAGTGGGATTCGAACTGAGGATCTCACGATCCACAGTCCGACACGTTACCACGGAGCTATTTACCCCATGGGGTTATTTTTTATAATCCCTTAAAATTCTTTCGTTTATAATTTTTCTCGGAAATCACATCTTGAAATTGCTCAAGACTAAATAAAAAATGCGATAAGTGAAGACGCGTTCTCTGAATTTACTTATGTTGAAACATCGCTTTAAAATTTTATTTGCTTTAGTTCTTGGGCTAATAGAAAAATTGTACTCAACCTGCATTCTGTGAATTTAGAGAATTTCTTTTTGACAGAAGTCGTAGAAGTTATTGTCCAGAAAAAACAAATGAGCAAGATTGTTTGTTTTTTGTAATATGTTTTATTGCTTTTTTAATTAAATTCTGTTGATTGTGTTATGATACTCACATGATTTGATTTATGGTTTTGGCTTTATTGCTCATAAACCTTTGATTTTTAATTATTTTAAATATAAGTGTATTGAACAAGGTAATATATTTATGAAATCGAGAATTTTCCGTTACCTGATACTGTGCACTGCGCACTTTCTCATTATGTCTTTTGCGCAGAGAACTTATTCAGGAATATGAACATTTCAATTTTTTCTTCACGCATAACTCAAAAACTAGAATACCAAAAAATACAATTTTGTGTATTTTTGATTCTTGATGTGAAAAGCTATTTAGATTTTGGATAAAATTGGTCAACCGGAAATAGCAGTTCTCTAGAAGCCCTTAACAGTTTTCCGTGAAAAAACACGGTTAAATTTAATTTTTCAACAATTTGTTATTTTGAAAGTTGTAGAATATTTAATTCTAAATCCGTATAATTACAGTAATTTTATTAATTTTCATTAGATTTATAGATAATAAAATATAAAAATCTTACACTCCATGTACACCTTGGAAACATTTAAAAATTTTAAATTTTTTACGAAATGTGACACATGTCATTGTGATTGAGAAGCTGTTTTCTTAGTGAAATATGTCAAAAAAATAAATAAATATTCCAAAGAAAATTTAATTTCTGAAATATAAATAGAAAATATACAAATAAGAAGATATTTTTCTGTATCATCAAATAATATTTTGTTCCGTTTAAGAGTTGCATTGGGTGGGAGGTTATATTTTGGACACATCATATTTTTTTTATTTAGAAATATAATCAAAATTCAAAATCCGTCACAAATCTAATTTGACTTATCTTTTATCTCATCTTTTGAGAACAATGTGGTAGTTACTGAATAACTTGTTAAAGAATTCATGTAAATAGTTGGTTTTATTTGTTGAAAAACGATTACAGTTTTCCGTCATTTTCTAATTAACGCGAAGTCAATCTTAGGCGTCGTTATGATCCTAAACAAGTTTGACTAGAATACATGCATAAAAAGTGTCCTCGTAATAAATTCTAAATGAAAACAATTTTTCAAGATTGTCTAACACCCCAGTTTCATATTCATACGATCTAGCAGCGTCTACCAACAAAATAGCATCAATAATTCAAGCAGAATATCGGCCACTAGATTTTTATAACGAGGTATACTGGAAGCTTGTAATGGAAGCATATTACTGAAATTGTTTTTTTATTATACCTGCATCATAATCCGTGTTTAAAACACGCTACAGCGTTCATAAACGCAAGATTAAAACCCGCCGTGCTTTAAAGGTTGCTAAGCAACAACAAAAATAATTACTATTAATATCTGTCAAAATTGTAAACGTAACAACAAATTCTAACCAGTCTCCATGTAAACGGCATACGTCAAACGTCCCACGCGCAAAATTATGAATTGAATCAAAATCAAAATGTGGCTTTCCAGTTTTTTCCAGAGTATGATGCAGGTATAATAAAAAATAGCGTATGACACACGTGTATAAGTGCTTTTAAAGCACTAGCGACGTTAAAAGCACTCCGCTTTGCATCGTGCTCTTAAACTCGCCGTACGTGCTTTAAAAGCTTACTTATACACTTGTATCATAATATACTATTATGGTAATTTTGTTAATAGTAGAGATAATTGCAGTTCTTGTTACACAGTGACCTTGTGCTGTGATTAAAACGACAGAACGGCTAAAAAATATTTTAATGTTATAATAACTCGAGAAAAAAATTCTTATCGGTATGCAAATTAGACAGGTGTCATATACTCATTACGATAAAATCAATTTCACGATGAATGTGGACAAGGTAGCTTTGCGCTTTAAATTCAAGGATGTTATCCAATAGATCTCAGAATTGTTGCACTTATTTTGTATATCAACTGTTTCAATTTAGTTTACTTTTCTCCTCCGGCCACATCTTGTAAGGGAGGTATAGTCATGCTGAAAATTCGGTAGTAAGTTTTCAGTGGATGAGCACGTTATAGGTTCCTTAGAACACAATTATAATAGCTTCGCGATGATGTCTGTGTGTGTTTGTCTGGATGTATGTCTGTTTGGATCTCTGGAGTACGGTTTCTCAAAAACTAATAAACTGATGCCCGATTGCACCAACGTTAGTTAAATTTTAAATTTGGCTTAAATAAATAAAAGCGAATCTAATTTTTTACATCAATTACTCCATATGACATATAACTTCGATTTGCTTTTATTTATTTAAACCAAGTTTAAAATTTAACTAACGTTTTGTGTATATCAATTATTGTATCCCCTTGGGAAGAGCTGATTAGTTTTAGTGGTAATCCAATAACCGGAAGTGGTAGTTTACTTGAAGCCCTATCAAATTATTTTGATATATCTCAGTAAATTATGGTTTAATGACAATTTTTGTTATTAGAATGATGTTTCAAATATTATTATCAACATTTGTTGTTTAAAACATGTTTATTTTACTGTCACCATTTATGGAATAAAACACGTTAAAGAAAAATTACACTTTGCCAAAGTCACATTAACTCCGAATAGCACAAGGTATTTTTTTTTTCAAACATAGAAAATAGAATTTGTAAAAATGCTCAAAACTCAAAAAATATTCTGTTTTATCCAGCATTTCTAGTTACCATAGATTATCCTGTTTTGATATTTTTGTTTATTTCTTTCATTCTTAACTGTCAAATTATTGAATTATAACCAACTATTTTACTTTGTCCGCCACCGGAGTAGAAGTGTTGCCAAGAAGACACTTTTACACCAACGGCGACAATATTGAACTTCTGCTTGTTGAATACAAATACATAACATCATACTTTTATGACGTTTGAAGAAAACTGTTAATTTTTGACAAGTCATAATTAAAAATCTAATTTTTTTAAGGAATGAGCGTTTATTGATAGTGGTGGTCCGTGTTCCTGCATTGTTTGATAAGAAATTCTATGGCGGGAGGTATTGTGGTGCCCACATCAGATTTTTTAGCACAGGAAAATGAAAAACATAACCTAAAATTTGTGCAAGTTGCTTTGTTTGAGTTTCTCGAAAACATATTTTCGTTATTTCTTTTTAATGTTATTAAACCACGCTTTGTTTGTGGTATTTTGGACAATCATTACTGCAGTTCTGTAAAAAACTTCAACAAAGTAACATCAACAAAAACAAACACCTCACGCGAGTCTTGGTCACAAATTACAAATTATCTACAGTGTTTTCCCTGGGGCAGAATCCCCAAACTTGGCCACGTGCGCAGGGGGAGAGGTGTATGTGAAAAATCCACGTGCGTTTTCGTCGCGTGCTGTTTGGCGCGAGGTGCCTTTTACAATATTTTGTAGCCATTCATGATGGCATTCGATTGAAATTTTTGGATGTAGGATGTAGTTAAAATTCGTAGATTATCTGAGGGCTTAGTATAGTTTTTTTGTTATAGATGTTACTGGAGGGTCGTTTCTGGACATATTTGTAATTAAAAGTTATCTTTAACTTACTGAGTACGAAAACACAAATTATGTTTTAAAAATTGTAATTTTAAATGTACAATTCAATATAATAAACAAATTATGATTGAAATGGATTCACTCCAGTTCTAAATTCAAATGTGCTCACATCAAATTTCTATTAATTTTTTCAGTACTATTCTAACAACATGCCATTATTGATAAATTTATGATCCCGCCGCATACCTGTAAGAGATAGAAATCATGCTAAAAATTCGGTAGTGAGTTTTCATGGATGAGCACGTTTTAGGATCCCTAGAATACTAGTTTCGCGATGATGTCTGTGTGTGTATCTCTCAGTCTGTGTGGATCTCTGGAGTTACAGTTTCTCAAAAATTACAAAGCAGAAAATTTAGATATTTTGTATATATCAATTGTATCCCCTTTGGAAGAGCTAATTAGTTTTAAGTGATAATCCAATAACCGGAAGTGTTACTTTAATTAAAGCCCTATCAAATTATTTTGTAATATCTCAGTAAATTATGGTTTAATGACAATTTTTGTTATGAGATTAATGTTTGGAATGTTATAATCTACAATTATTGATTGAAACATTTTGATCTTACTGACACCATTTACGTACAAAACAACGGTAGAAAAATGGAAAATATATCATTTTTTGACATGTGTCATAATTGAAAACTCAATTTTTTTAAGGGATGAGCGTTTCTTGATAGTGGTAGTTCATGTTCGATAAGTAATTTATGGCGGCAAGTATTGTGGTGGTCACAACAGATTTTTGTATTTATCTACCAAACGAAGGACAAACGCACGTACAACGTTCCTATTTGTAATGTAGTAGCTATCGTGTTCAATTCAAATAACGGCGAATCCCCATGTCAACATGGCATCCTAGAGGTCTAAAGATGTCATTAGATCATCGAACTAATTGACTATTCACATTCTGATTGCTTTTAAAAGTGATACTGGTACTACACCTTTTGTTTGTCATTTCAAAGTAACAGACCTAAATATTCAGGTTATTTATTTAACTTAATTTAGATATGAAGATAGTAATTTAATTTGTATGAGTCTTGGTCGAATCGTCGCGGGCCGAAAGCGTACGACACCACCCAGCAAAGTGTTCGGTTGGTGTCTACCTGGCTAACGCTCTGACCTCAAGGTTGCTCTTGCTCTTGCTCTGCTGCTGTTGAACGAACGATGGTGGAATGGTTGAGTGGTTGAACGGTTGAATGTTGAGCGAGACTCAGAGGTGATTCTTGGAATTATTGGGCCGATGCGGCTGAGGAACGCCCATCCGACATAGTTGGAGTATGAGACATTGCGGTGATGATGACTGGGTATTGTCTGACGTTTTGCGAAAAGAAATTTTTGCTGTTTTGGAGGAAAACGTCAAATTGGTCCTTTGTTCGTTTTAGGCTGCTATTTGGAGCTCTAGATTTCTATCGGGTTCCCTTAAATTATGACAAGTTTTTGCCCAATTTCAGAAGAAATAATATAGGTCAACTCTTCGAATTTTTTCGCTAGAGTTATTTTAGTTCTAGAAAGAGAATAATTAATAAACTTATATAAATGGCTATGTCGGGTATCACGAGCTGTTTTTGGGTGTTTTAAGAGAAGTGTTTTAGCTGCGGTTTTAGCGCTGTACAATGTTCTAAAATTATTTAGGGCCGATATTTCCAACTACGAATAAACTTCCGAATAAGTTAGTCGCCGAATAAATAAAAATACGCATAAAAAATGACAGCTAGAACAATAAGTTTATCTAATAACTTTATAGAAAATATAAATGCTCAGGTTTATACAGTAAGAAGGGACTCATAATTGTACGGTTGGTAAAATAAAATTGTTAGGGGGATGTGGCGAGGGGCAATGAAAAGGGACACTTTCTTTCATTGGAATGGATAGCCCGAAGTATTCTCTTTTCATCGATATAACATGTCCCTATACCTAAAGTTAAAATTAAGGATACAAAGTTCAAAGAAAAATATGGAAAATAGAACTTTCGGTAGACCGCTAAACAAAATAAATTATTGTTTTTTTTAACTCCTGTCAACAATGGCTTTACATCGACAACTATTGTCGACAAATTGCTGACAGGAGTATCAATAATAAAAACAATAATTTGTTTTGTTCAACACCACCCTAATAATTGTATTTATTTTTTCTCTAAAGGTATTAGTTAGCAAGCAAAACTGATTGGATGGTTTAATAATACTCAGCCTGCATATTATCTACTTATACTTATATTTGAATTTTTTTTTTAAATTGAGAATTTTAGAACATTTTACAGCGTTAAAACTGGGGCTAGAACACTTCTCTTAAAACACCCAAAAACAGAGCTCATGATAGCAGTCAATGTATTTACAATAATTGAATGTATTTCGTGTAGAGAAATATGAACAAAGGTGTGTTCACAACACTATTAAATTTTCTCTTTTAAGTGAGTTGACCCGTTGAACGTGAGCAAAATAACAATAAAAGCAACGTTTTGCTAAAGTAGATAACATTAACAAATCGTTAGGAGAAAATTCCTGAGAATTTCCAACCTTTAATCAACCTCACTTTTCTTATTTCTACCATCGAATTAATTTTCAACTTTACACACGTCGTACAACTTTTACTTACCGACTGTACATTCATTCGTCTCGCTTTAAAAAACTATGCATTGTAAATCTGTTTTCACACGTAAATAATACCGTAAACCTTGCATAAAACATTGTAGTTTTATTAAAGAGTGCGAAAGCGGCGTTTGTGATTATCAAACATGAATTTATCGCACTCACGTTGGCAGTACGTGCCAGATTTCAGAGTTACAACACACTCTATTTCACTGAGATAGATCACAGCAGAAACAATAACATTATAACACGAAACAAATTAAATTCTTTGTTGTAATCATAGAATCTTGCCACTGCACAGTTACCAACATGAATAATATCTTTACTGTTACGCTGTTTTATCGATTTATCTTATTAACGCATATCCTTATTGTTTTAAATTATTTGAATTCCTTTGTATAAATATGGAAATATATTTATAGATTGTATCATTCATTATATTTATTACTGTAGGGAAAGGCAACTAATTAGATCGTTTGTGAATAAGGCAAATAAACAGCTCCGTGAATGCAAAATGATTATTTTCGCGATCGGGAGAGAAACTCGGTTTCTGTGATACCAAATCATGACAGAAACAGCCAATTTCATATCTACGGGAGATTTGTGCACTTTCTCTCCCATCGTGAGGGAAAGTGCTCAAATAATGTGAAAAATGAAACAAATCAAAGCTAATACATTTTTGTTACTGAACTGTCAAATGTAATGTAAATGTTCTGTGTTTGTAAAAGAGTAGTATACGATATCATAAATAACTATTATAACTATTACCGAGATCTTGTTGAATGTGTAATAAAAATATTTTCGAATAGTTTATCAATAAGTTCGCACGTGGCGAACAACAATAATTTTCGTTCGCATAAAAAACTTGTAATTGTTTTTATGTTTTGATTCATTGAGTAATTTATTGCTGTTTTGTTTATTTATTTACAATTCTTTATGAAATAAATATCCTGTTGACATTTTCATTATTAATCAAAAGAATTGTACGTCTTTTTTGTCTCGTTGCAAAAATAATTTCTTATTAACAGATACTGTGTAATTACAGCAACCTGCTAGTAATTATACTGTTGTAAAATACCAGTGCGTAATAAAGAAATTAATGGGAATATCTGACATAGCTCTTTGTACTTCTTATTAAAAATGATTCACTTGTTTTAAAAAAATTAGGTAATTAAGCACTGCCTACTGTTCATGCTAAAGACTCGTGCGGTGCAAATAAATAAATATTTATTTCATCTCGCGAGAAACACGTGCATGTGAATTCTTTTTACCCACTGGTGAGGTAATGGAAAAAATTTGTAATGGATTTTGAATTATGTAAAAATAGACTGAAACCAGCTTCAGGTTAATTTTACATGCTGCGTGTTTCTACTTTTCTCCACTTTATTCAGATTTGTAAATATTCAGTTAAAAGGAAACGGTTTCTTCTTCTTCCTTCTAACCATCTTTTCCTTGCACATCCTATGTTTCTTCTTCCCGATGGCCTATATTTAAAATTATAAAATATTTACTGAACTTAATCCAAAAGTCTGTTATAATTTTACTGTAATGAGTTCTGAAAGGAAACAGTTTTTCAAGTATACAGTTTTTTAACTTATATGCTAGAAATCTAGAAGTATGTAGCTATTTTTGTCCGCCATTTTGGTTCCAGGTTCCATAAATAAAACAAGTTATTGGAATCCAGTTACTTTAAAAAGAAAAAAAAACATTAAAAATTTTTATGTGTCAATTTCTTTGAAATTCTTTATAATCTAACTAAGTAATAAACATAACAGAAATACATTATTAGAAACTATTATTACACTTATCTGTAAGATACAGAATAATAATTGAAGGAATGATAA
Source organism: Poecilus cupreus (assembly GCA_963942605.1). NCBI lineage: Eukaryota > Metazoa > Arthropoda > Insecta > Coleoptera > Carabidae > Poecilus > Poecilus cupreus. The sequence goes on from OZ012718.1 coordinate 3,856,776, forward strand.
ATCGCAATAATGTAAATCAATACCAAATTCAAATTTTGACACATGAAAATTCTAAATATGTTTTTCCGAAATCGATACTAATGTAGTTAAATAGTAGATAAAGTTAAAATTTGCAGACTCTTATGTCAAAATTTTACTTCACAGACTCTTATGTCAAACTTGAATTACAAACCTAAAATAAAAAACAAATTATTCTAATAATAAATTATCGGATTTAATGCAGATCACATGCAGAACACGTCTAAGAAAATAGGTATAAAAATAATGAAAATTATAGCCAAATTTGACACTTTGACAGAACTTAATCACAGTCATTCCCGTCGCAACAGCTAGCTGACATTTTATAAATACATAAAGCTATTTATTTATGTAATAATAATTTAACGATTTCCAAAAAAAATATAATGTACCAATACTTCGGAACTAAAATATTTCTTTCAAAAACAACAAAATAAAATAAACCAAAGGTAACTATCATAAATTATATTACAATTCAAATAATTTTGAAATACATAAAAACCATTATAAATATTGGGGTCGTGAAAAAAATTGTATATACACCAGAGGAGAGAAGTGTATTTTTTCCGTGTTGTAACCCTCGCCTACGGTTCGTGCTTCAATTTATTTTGTAGGAAAAAATCATACACTTCTCTCCCTTAATGTAAAATATACTATTTTCTATTTCAATAATTTGTTTTATTTATAGAACCTTGAACGTCACAGTACCTAGTTATTAAATTTTAAAAGGTCTGTCAAAATCTCTAATTTTTTTGTGTGGTTGCAAGCCTGCAGTTGATATCTTTAGTAACCTAGTTTTCTGACACCATAAATTTGAAAACAAATAATTTGCGTATGATACAACAAAATTATAATGTCCATTTTAGAAAGTTGAGCAACAGAGCCAATTCTTCGAAAATATATTAAAAGATCAGCGATTAATGGCAGCGTAGATTGAATGCACGTCCAGAATTAATAGCATCATTAGTATAATTCAACTTCTACTTAAGAATCAAAGACTTAACTTGGCTCGAAACTAGAAGACCAACCTTTCAGATACACTAATGTAAGTGCCCGTCTACAATAGATAGTAAATCCGAGCTTCCGTTTCTTGTTCTGTGTCATACACCTGTCAAAGATACCGACAGGTCGCCTTTTATCTTAAAATGACGCATTTGAAATTTTTTACCCCTGTCTGTTTTATCTTCTTGTGCTTTAAAATACATTAAGAAGTTCGTATTTAAGTTTTGATGTCTCTATGCAAGATAGAACGTCGTTCTACTGGATGTGCGTGCATTTTGGTCGGTAACGTAGAAATTTGAGCTTGACATGAGAGAATTATCGTTGTTTTTAGATTATAACTGTATGTTGCGTGAACTTAAGAACTGGAAAAATAGAAATCCTTTGTTGTTATGTTATGCAATATGGCAAATAAAATATATTTGAAATATTTTTGAGTCATGCAACTACAAAGAAATGTAGGTATTAAAGTCTGGTTCAGGTTATAAATCATTCAAACATGGTTAAACATTTATACGTCTTAAGTTCTTTGTTTGTTACTATAAAAATTATTTACAATAACCGGATGTAATCTTGTGAGGGGAAGGGCTTCAAGTTGAAGGGTTTGGTAATTGCCTTATTCATACCGCTTTGGTTTTATTGCAAAATTGATCTCAACCAGGTTTTATAACGGCATAAACATTGACTGGTATCACGAGTTCTGTTTTCGGGTGTTTTAAGAGAAGTGTTTAACCGTCGGTCTTAGTAGAGCTGTAAAATGTGCTAAAATTCGAATTGAAGTTACAAAGAAATATATTATTGTAATAAACGGTATTTGCGTTTATTATGATTGAAGATTGCAAACGATATTAGAGATTTCAAACTAAGTAAATGGTTCATTGTTAGTTGTTCGTGGAAAATTCCACTCCTTTAGTATTTCAGTTCAATTCCCGCCTAATCAGCGGAAGTCAATATGTTGTAGGAAATATTTAACCAGAGTCTTATGAGAGAGTAGTGCCCAGATAGAGTTATTTTGAGTGCCACTGTCCCATCCCTAAAGTAATAAATTGCGAACCTTAGGCAGTGAGCAGACACTTGCATTTTGGCTTTTCTTGTGAAATGTTGAAAGAATTTATACACAGTTTTAAGGGCTCCTCTCGATTGTCGATTGTATACATAGTTTTGTGAAGTTTATTTTATGAGTTCATGTAAGTAGATTTGAGTTTTATGTATGAGTATTGTTAATAGCAAATGTTATATCAGTTTCGATTTTTGAAAGTTATTGTAAAAGTTAGTAAGTAAGCGACACTTTGGATTATATAGCGTCGAATTATTCAGCTCGTAAAAGTATTTGATTTATATAATTTTCTTTTGCTTGTTCGTTATTAAATATTATATAATTTTGTTATTGTTGAATACGTGTTTAATTCCCGCCTGCGCGCATATTTCCCGCCATTTGATCAGAAGTCTTTTTCAAAATACTCTTCGGAATCGAGTTAAAATATTCCGTGGTGGCCAGCGACTACGCTACCCTTGGTTATTCATTTAATCAAGTAAAACTCTTTCGTATGTCAGTTACCTCTTGGTACCAAGTGCGAGGTACCTGTTACATCTTTGGTGGCAGCGAAAAACGGACCCCTCAAACCAGTGAGCCTTAGTAAAGAGAGATAATTATCATTAGTATTGTTACATCTTTGGTGGCAGTGAAAAACGAACCCCTCAAACCGGTGAGCTTTAGTAAAGAGAGATAATTATAATTAGTATTGCTGCATCTTTGGTAGCGCGAAAAACGGACCCCTCGAATCAGTGAGCCTTCAGAAATATTGAATCATTTTATAATTTGTTACATCTTTAGTAGTAGTGTAAAAACGTAGTGAACCTTATTAAAGAGAGTTAATTATTATAATTAGTATTTGTTACATCTTTGATAGCAGTATAAATAAGTTACAGTAAAATGGCGACTAACGATCAATTAATGCAAGTAATTAGTGAATTGTCAAGTAGGAGCACATTGTCCAATATAAGTTCGAGAATCCCAAATTTTTATGGCAAACAGGAAGATAATATTATAGAATTTATTGATAAAGTAGAATGTGTATGTTCGTTAATAGGAATGCGCGATGAGAATAAAGTTACGTTTGCGAAAATTCATATGGGTGGAGAAGCAAGTCAATTTGTTAGAACGAATCGTGAAATTAGTAATACAAAAAATTGGTCAGATTTTAAGAAAGTTCTTAGAGAAATGTATGCACCAAAGCCATTCTTTTTAAGAGTAGAAAATGAATTTAGAAATTGTTATCAGCGAAAAGATGAAAAAGTTATTGAATATGAATCACGGTTACGAGTTATTGGGAATCAATTGGTAGATGAATGCGAAGATGCTATAGAGCAAGAATTTAATGATAAATATGTAGAAAAACGCATGTTCACTCAATTTATGATGGGCATTTTACCGAAGTTTCAGCACGATATATTAATGGCACAACCAGAGACACTTAAAAAAGCTTTAGAAATCGCGAAACGATTTGAAATGGTTCATAATGTATTAGAAAATAATAGAGAGATTGTAAATAAAGTAGATAGTAAAGAAACGAAACTAATTGAGACAGTAGAAAAATTAATTGAGCTAGTACAGGTAGATAAATTGTCGATCAAAAATAATAATTTTGAGTCAGTTACAAACCCAGAGGGAAGCACGTATTCTAACGCAGGTAGATTAAGTAGCAGAAAAGAAAAAGTGAAACGTAGTTTTGAGGACGGTACTAAAGAGCAAATAGGTTATTTTAGTGAAGCGGCAAGTAGTAATAAAGACAGGTATAGGAATAAAATGTGCTTTAATTGTCATGAAGTAGGACATATCGCGAGATTTTGTAATGAAATTATGAGTTCAGAAAATCCAAAGGATGAGATTTCGATTGATAGAATTCACGAGGAAAGAATAGATTTCTGTAAAGTTGAGTATAATTGCGATCGTTGGAAGAATAGATTCAGAAATAGAATGTGTTTTAAATGTCATAAAATGGGGCATATAGCTCGAATGTGCGAAGATAGAGTTAGTAATTCAAACGATGAAAGTTTTAGTTATTCAGAGCGAGAAAGTAATATGAATCAAAATAGAGCAAAGAATAATAGAAAATATTTGAATTTAATGTGTTTTGAATGTCAACGTTATGGACATATTGCGCGATTTTGTGAAAATTCAGTAAATAATTTTGGTAGTGATCGAGAGAAAATTGAAAAGTTTAGCGAAGTAGGGAATGAATGCAATCGAGAGACCCTAAAGCAGTGTGCTAGAGAGAGCGATGCGAATTATTTGAGAGCTGTCGTTGACCGGAATAAAAAACCGCGTCATGGTATTGCTGGCGTTGAACGCGAAGAGCTCACCACAGGGGTTGAGCTTCCTTCAACGGTCAGTCGAGGTTGTAAAACCAAGGACGAGTTGCGAGTTGTCCGTAGAGATGAAGACCAGTGTGAGATTTCGAGTGTGAAATCGGCTGTTCCTTACCAGGCACTTGCAGTGCATAAGGATTCGGAAAACACTGACAATACGGTAGGTATGTGTCATGAGAATGTGAATTACAAAAATTTTTGTGTTGAGACAGATAGAGCTGTTAACTATTGCAACGAAGTCGAAGGCCAAAATTGGAAGCAAGTCAAGTACAAGAAAAGAAGCGGGAAACAGAACCACAAGATGTTCGAGCAAACCAGGGTTGAAGACAAAGCTAGCAGGTATACACCACCCACGAGAAAAGGAAGTCCAGTCCGAAGGTCACCAGATGTCCTCGACTCTATTGTAGCAGACTTCAGGAAAGCAGAGGCATCCAGCAGACAAGGAATGCGCCAAATGGGGTCAGTTTAGGCGCGAAAGAAATCCTCCGAGTTGTAATGACAGGCAATACAAGTATAGTAGGTAGGAAATTCTGAAATATTTTGGTAACAGAAACCGTAGTTTGTAAAGAGCAATGATGCATGGCAATTAATTGGAATCAAGGATTATAGAAGTATGTTAAATTCGTTAAAAGATTTGTTCAAGTAAGGGGATAGGCAAAAAGAGTTAGAGTATCATTTATTTGAATGAGTTATGCAAAACAGATTCAAGAGTAAGGAATTGAAAGTTACTTAGAAATATTGTTGGTAGACAATTAAATGTGTAAATTAGTGAGTAGCATGATATGTTGGGACATATTTCTGCCGAATGAAATTTTGTAGTAAACATGGACAACTCCTTCGACGATGGCCAGTTTGTGGATACCCAGAGTTAACGGACGTGCTGATGTGCAACGTATCGAGGCGTCACCGAGATGCAAGGAACCATGGGGCCAGACTTTATCGAATCGAGGAGTTGGACCGATAGAGGAAGATTCCAATAAGATTGTTATTGGATATTGGTTGATTATTCGAGTTAGAAGCATTTCAGTTTTCAGTAGAGATTTTATAGTATATTCATGTTGCTTTGGAAACAGTTAGCGTATATTTGATTGGATTAAATTATATTTCCCTTAGAAATATAATTTATTTTAAGGGGAAAGGGATGTAATAAACGGTATTTGCGTTTATTATGATTGAAGATTGCAAACGATATTAGAGATTTCAAACTAAGTAAATGGTTCATTGTTAGTTGTTCGTGGAAAATTCCACTCCTTTAGTATTTCAGTTCAATTCCCGCCTAATCAGCGGAAGTCAATATGTTGTAGGAAATATTTAACCAGAGTCTTATGAGAGAGTAGTGCCCAGATAGAGTTATTTTGAGTGCCACTGTCCCATCCCTAAAGTAATAAATTGCGAACCTTAGGCAGTGAGCAGACACTTGCATTTTGGCTTTTCTTGTGAAATGTTGAAAGAATTTATACACAGTTTTAAGGGCTCCTCTCGATTGTCGATTGTATACATAGTTTTGTGAAGTTTATTTTATGAGTTCATGTAAGTAGATTTGAGTTTTATGTATGAGTATTGTTAATAGCAAATGTTATATCAGTTTCGATTTTTGAAAGTTATTGTAAAAGTTAGTAAGTAAGCGACACTTTGGATTATATAGCGTCGAATTATTCAGCTCGTAAAAGTATTTGATTTATATAATTTTCTTTTGCTTGTTCGTTATTAAATATTATATAATTTTGTTATTGTTGAATACGTGTTTAATTCCCGCCTGCGCGCATATTTCCCGCCATTTGATCAGAAGTCTTTTTCAAAATACTCTTCGGAATCGAGTTAAAATATTCCGTGGTGGCCAGCGACTACGCTACCCTTGGTTATTCATTTAATCAAGTAAAACTCTTTCGTATGTCAGTTACCTCTTGGTACCAAGTGCGAGGTACCTGTTACATTATCTACCACTTTTATTTGAAGTATTTTTTTAAAATAGTATATGAAAGAACGAGTTTCATAATTTTCTAGTACTGAGTCTATACGCGTCGATCCTTCTCACAAAATAATTTACAATTATGAAACGAGTGCTTTATACTATTTTTTATATTTTGCGCTTTTTATGCTCTGTTTTATTAAAAACATCCAAATTTCAATGTTCAGGGAATTTTGTGTTAGTTGGTGAAACTTATGCGACGTTTGAAAATTCAACACCGAACCTTACCTTTCCGTTCTCTTCTTCTTACTGTTCTTAACTTCTGCTTTTAAATTCAAAATTATACAAATTAAACAAAATAACATTCTTACAATTTGTATTTATTTATTTAGCGAATTGTGACATTTGATATTTTTTGACATATGTCATTTTAATAGAGTTTTCAACCTTGAAAATATAAATTGTACTGCTCTATCATAACACTCGATTGAGCTGTTACGAAACTCCTTTGGGTGTCGTAACAGCTTTGTTCTAGACACAAAATATAAAAAATAATTTTAGAACATTCTACAGCGCTACAACCGAGGTTAAAATATTTCTCTGAAAACACCCAAAAACAAAGCCCGTGTTTCTAAAGAAATGCAGGTGTACAGAGAAATGTCAATCTAGTTCACTGTTTCGCCGCAGGTCACGCTGCTAGTTCCCCTAAAATTAAAATAATTCGCATAACGAAAAGCATTCCAAATTTAAATTTTTCTTTCTATTTCCTCAACAGCCATATTTCAGCTTTATGCTTAACCTTTAAGATGTAGATACTGTCATGTCCTTTTCGTTATGTACACTATTTCAACATTTTACTACCTTTTTTATCTAATCAAACAATCAGACCAAATAAAGTAACTTGTAGTGTTGTGGACAGTGTTATTATTTACAGATCAGTTCTTTTTAATAACATCAAATCATAATTCTTTCCAAAAAATTTGTGACCAACAGTTTACACGAACACTCGCGTGATATGTTAGAATATTTAGACCAGAGAATTGTTAACGAGAAGCAGAAATGACAGAGCCTCGCGGCGACAAATTTCATAGATTCTCAAACTGTCTACACACTTTCAACAGAATTAATACATTCAACACACACTATTTTATTTAATTGGAAGTTATATGAAAAGTAAAAATGTCTAGTCGTGTTCTTAATTTATAACCTAGTTTGACAGATAATGAATACTGCAAATAATTCACTGAAATATAGTAATACTGGAACGCGCACTTGTAATCTTTTACGAAAGCGAAATATAAGCTTGACACATATAGATGTCGTGGGCCATTCTTCTTTGTCTAACACTTGTTTGTAGAACGGTTGCTTTATATACTTAATCTAGATATCTAACTTGATGCGCAAAAGTGAAGCGTTTCGGCCATTTGCTAAAAAGGCAGAAAGTGACAATAAATTATCACCCTGATGAAGACTGAATTGCAGTCAAAACTTTGGTGAATTGTTGGATTTTATTAAATTGACTGCTTCTTCAAAAATTGCGTTTAATAAATATCTATGTTAAAACATCGTATTTTAATTGTCAGTGAACGTTCCAGTATTATTATATTTCAGTGAAATATTTCGACTCAGTTGGTTAAACAGTTTTCGAAGTATACGGATATACTTTTGTGAAGACAGTCTAGGTGTCGCCAGTTAGGTATTTAACTTGAGAAATGTTTTGAAAAGATTATAAAAGAGTGTTAGCCTGTTAATGTTTCCACATTTACTAAAACATAACAGAAATGAGAAGTGTAATATCTCGGTTAATTTATCTCCGTAACAAACAAGATTCCCAGAAGACAAAAAGTGTAGGCATGTATTAGGTCGTTTCTGTTCTTCTTTCTTGATGCGTAGTGCTCACCGCACTTTCCCTGGCTATTGCACAGATCATAAATATATTGCCAGAAGATTCAGAATTCAGAATCGCCGCCACTACTCATTAAAAACTTTCGCAAATTAAAGGGAATTTAATGTTGAACGCTGCGGCGACTGCCGAAGGCTACCGCCGCGGTGGACCGGTCGAAATTAACAATAACATTCAGTGTAGTTACTTTCACTTTACGTGTAATTTGGGCAAAGGTTTGCGAGCGCGTGCGCAGAGTCGATGACCGAAATGTCTGCATGTCTGGCAAGTTTGTTGCTCTGACGCATGCATCGGCCAGCAGGACCGCCTTCAGGGGAAGTAGATTACTTTGACATTAAAATTATAATGGATTATAAATATATCCTCTCGCCATTTCTTAGGAATTAGGGCATTATGCTTAGAGCAATCTTGGTACACGAAGTCTGTTTAATAGTTATTTGTCAAACTAAAGAGGAAAGCGCTTCTTTCTCCCACTCGAGTGGAAGAAGGGCGTTCCTCTCGTGTTTTACACAACACTTTTTTTCACGACATGTGTCTAAAAACGATTTGCTCGGACCTAAAATACACTTTGACAACACAACTGACACTTTTAAAGTTTGGTTATCAGACGCAAAGTGGTGTAGCAGTGTTGCCAATGAACCAATCTTAAATATAAATTAAAGTTATCAAATTGTGATTTAATATAGAAAATGAAAAATATAACATAATTGAAAGATAATTTAAAGTATGTATATCACTAAAATAAGGTTTTCAATAAAATTAGGAATTTATTTATAATTTTTGCAATATATCTTTTGTAAATAACATTCATATTTTCTAGAGAGGAAAATCTCATTTTCCTCACTATTTCGGGAGAAGAATGTTGCGTTTTTCTAGCATGTCGTGAAAAAACGTTATTGACCTTTCTCCTAGCAACCAGTTCAAAATACTAATTATATTAATTACATTTGCATTAAATATCAAAGATATGATATATAATAATTGTATGATCGCCATTTGCACTTAAATAAACCTTTTCATAAATAATATGTCGTTAAATTATCTCGCCGAATTACATTCGAACATTTCATTTTCTTCGGATAAATTTCAGTTTGACAACTCAATTGTGTAACCTGACAGTGATTTGACTCGAAAACTGTTTAAAACAGTTTTCGTGTCATATTGCTAGGTAACAAGGATTCGGAACAATTGAAAACAGCTACAAATATTTGATGAAGATTCGAAAGAAAAATGAGATCTTCATTGAAGCCGCTCCTGTTTGTAGTCTGTGTTTCTGCATTAAAGTTCAGTGATTTCAATTATTTTTCTTGTAATGCCGAAAGTTTGGTCTTGTTCCCTTAGTTGAGTTTTTAGAGTAATGTATTCGGTTATAAAAGATGAAAGCTTTTGAATAACTTATTGCTGGTAAAGAAGACGTCTACCTACTTGCTGACATGACGACAGTTGCAAAATTGTATTGTTTAGAAAAGGAAGCAGAATCTTCGAATTTATGTCATAAATTTCATTTGTACTTCCTTTTTGTTTGTACTATTATTAGAATTGGTACAATTTAAAAACTATTTATCAAGTTTGTAAAAACTTTAATCTTTCGTGAAACCTTCGTGTTTTCAGATAATTTATTGGTTATCTAAGGAACATAGCTTTGTTTTAATTTTACTAGTCCTTCAACAATATCGAATCGAACACTTGACATTCATCATTCGAATTCCTTACGCCGTCTTTGTGTGTGAGACGCAAACAATATAGATTCCTTTTCCTCTTTGTCCATGAGTCTTAGCCTGCGTCTGCACCGTGTTTCACTTGTCTCACTTCTTTGTTTTGTTTTTTAATTGGAGGCCTCGGTCAGCTTGACTTGATGGTGAAAAGTCTGCATGGAGTCGGTCATGTATAGGTTATGTTGCATCAAATGCAATGTGCTACGCCATATTGGAAACTGTCGTTCTGATGTTTTGTCTGTATTTGACACATGCGATTGTTATCAGTGGATTCATAGCTTTAGTTTTGTTATATTTTTATTTGCCTGGAGGAAGAAATAAATGTTTTACATGAAGATTTTTTGTGATTTTAATGTGTGGTTATACAAAGGCTAAAACATAAAAGATTTTGTAAGGCAGTAATAATTCAGCTTTCAAATAATATTAAATCATATTTTTACTGTTGAAGAAATTTATAATAAGAAAATTAATTAACCATATATTATTACGTATTACGATCACTCATTTAATTGCTTACAAAATGGTGTTTTAATTAATTATATCCCATTAAAGTTTCATGATCATTTTAAATTTTTTCACAATTATCTGCTGAAGATTATCCATTAAAAGTCTTTATTATCAGTTGTATTCTATAATTTACAACTTCTTTCGCTTATTTTTACGAAGTAGACATCCTTATCAATAAGTATTAGTTTCGTAAGACGTAACACCAGATAATTTGCACCATTATTCAAATTATCAAATGTCTAACGCACTGAAAAAAATCATTCTCACAAGTGTGTTATTTGGACGCTATAGCTGAGAGCATCACTATCAAATCACTACTATCAGGAAATCAATGAGCAGAACACATCGCTATTCAAGGGGCGAAGACATTACGCTAAACCTGCTGCCCTCAACCAGTGGGGAAAATTACAATTCGTTTATTTTTGTCAATCTTATTTCTACAATCAACAGAAGTTTCAATTTGTTTCTACTTACAATCAAATATGAAATATCTTACATCGTTTTTTGTATTTTTATTTTCACTCCGCGGGAAAAATCATATACTTCTTTCCCTTAATGTATAATATACATTTTTTACGATCGGGTGAGAAATTCGGTTTTCTGCAATACCAAAATCATGACAGAAACAGCCAATTTTATATGTACGGGAAATTCCGGAGATTTGTGCACTTTCTCTCCCGTCGTGAGGGAAAGTGCTCAAATAATGTTAAAAATGAACAAAATTAAACAAATTAAAAGTAACTAACTATCATAAATTAAATTACAATTAAAATAATTTTGAAATACATACAAACCATTATAAATATTGGGACCGTGAAAAATAGTATATTTATACATCGCAAGAGAGAATAGTATATTATTGTATGAGGGATTATGATAGTCATTATTCACGAAGATGAAGCTTTGCGTAATAATGACCATAATCCCGAATGTAATACTATATTTTTCTACTCCTATAAATTCGGAAATCTCTTTTGAAAATGATCGAAATTCATTGAAAACACACGTTGAGAAACGTCAACGTACAAATACACAATGACAACTGATTACATGTCAACTGTCAGACGGCCGTTGCTTGGTGATCCACATCACTTCTTTAAAATAACTGTGATATATGGATTTCTGGCTCTGTGATTGGTCGAAAAGAATTAATTATGAATCATAATTCATTGAAAAAATTTAAATAATGGGGATATATTTATAAAGGAGTAGAAATATGTATTTTTCTTTTATCGTATTGTAGTCCTCGCCTACGGTTCGTGCTTCAATTTACTCTGCGGGAAAAAATCATACACTTTTCTCCCTTAATATATAAATTTTACTATTAATGTTTCTAATTGAATTTTTCTAAGAGTGTCGTAAGGAATTTCGAGATAATTTTGCTCTCCTTTCAAAATGAATCCTATTCAATACGATTGAATATTATCAACTTCTCCCTAGGGTGCAAAATTTTGAGGACCGCTGCCAGCTTTGAGCGCCGAGTACTCGGGCGGCAATTTCAATTTTTCCCGCGCAGGGCGATTAGTTACAGTATTTACCTGAATGGCGCGGCAGGCGGCGAGCTTTCACTGTAATGTTTCCTGTGCTTGCAGACCGGAAGTGCCGCTGTAAACCGCTCGGCGCGCCCTCTGATTGACGCACTGTGTAGTTATTAACCTAAACGCCGAGTACTGGCTCTCGAATAGATTTTTCACAAGAAACCTCAGGCAGAGGATATTGGGAAATGGATGTTAGGTTGTAAACGAGAAAGTACAATGGTTGTTTAGATTGATGATTAGATAGTTGGTAAGAGGTATTTTGTGAGTTTTGACTTCTGTCATGTGAGATTTATGGGTGACTAGTATTTTTTTAAATGCTTACATGGATCTCTAACCTAAGTGTATTTTGAATAACTTATTTTAACCTGTCAACGGTTCTAAATTATTTCAAAGAAAAGTGTTTCAAGTTAATAGTGTTTAACAAGTTGAAAAACTTTCAGATTTTTTGATTAAATTCTGTACAAATATATAGTTTCGAATTACTAAACGTTGTATTTAAATAAGATATTTGTACAGAACTTAATCCAAAAGTCTTTTGTTTTATTGTTACTTTTGACACGTTGCTAACGATTTTTATCAATAAATATAACCCTACCTCAAAATATCATTCTATATTTTTTAGTATTTACTACACTAGGAAGATCATAAATAAAATTTTGTATGATGTACGTGTTAAAAGTGATGTATTATAAATAACTATTTAAAGTAATTAACAAGTTTTGTTTCCTATAACAAACGCTTAAATTAACAGAGCAGCTAATTGTTAAAAGTTCAAAATGTACTACAACTTTCATTATAGAAAATATTTAATTAAAACTGTCAATTATCAGCAAGAAACGTGTAATTATTAACAAAGTCTAATTGTATTTGCGATAAAAATCAAACAAAAGACAATTACATATTTAAAAGTGATTTAATTAAATACAACACTCCTTAAATGTTTGCGTGTCTTAAAATTACCTGACTATATTATAATTTCTGATTATGAAGCAAGACAATAGTTTTTCTGAAATTTGTAAAAATTATGTCCATTGTTTAACTAACTTTTTATTCTAGTACGAAATGAAATATTTTAATTATTATTGTTTAATGTATGTAATTGTTTTTGACACATAACAATTGAAGGACAAAATAAATTATATCCTTGAATATAATTATTTTACTGTAAATTATATTATATTATCAGCTCATCATTTATTTAAAATATGAATTTAATTATATTTCCGCATATAATTTATATAATTTGAATAATTTCATGACAATTTTTTTAATAGTACATAAACATATCTTGGAGAAAATTAAATCTGCCTTGAAATTTATTATTAAACGATGATGTCCATCCAAAATAAACTTTATGATTAAAAGCCTTATTAAATAATCTTTTATTAGCAATTAACATACTTGTCACGATGTTATTACACAGATAATAAAAATAAGATAAACGTGTAATATTCCTAAGTTTCTCCATTGTTGTAAAGCAATAAATAAAAAATTACATATAGGAATATATCAGCACTTTCACATGCATTAACACCACTTCGATTGTTCGATTCGAATCATAATCAGGACTGTTATTGTATTTCACTAATTAGATGAGACAAGTGAATGCTAAAGTATCTAGCAAACTGCGATTTTATCGGTAAAACATCTGCGCATCGGAAACATTCGACGGTTGATTCCACGGCCATCTGCCTAGCCATCGCTTTCTCTTTGAATTTAATTTTTTTCGTATCAATCATCATAGGAAAAACGGAAACGTGTTTGAAATCATACTTCTGTTTTATAGCTCGTTTACAAACCCGTGTGAAAGAGAAATTGTTTCCATTCGATTTCAATATAAAAAATCAAATGTATGTTGACATATTTGGGACTGTGAAACGCCTTTGATATAGCCGAGGAAGTAGGAACTAGTTTATACTTTTATTTAAAAAAATACTTTGATTTATTATTCATTTTAATACGTTTAGAAAACTTCATTAAAAACTCTTTTTATTATTTGAGACTTTAAAACAGTACAAGAAGTGGGAAATATCATAAAATTATTAGTTTATTACTTTAAGTTTATTAAAAATGAAATGTGTATTTTTAGAAATATTTCTAATCTTTTTGTTTTTTAAATTATACTATTTTTGGTTCATGGATTGACAATATAATATAATGTTCAAGTTAAAAAAAATAGTTATTACATTACTTTACAATTTACACAATTTAAATTTAATACATTTTCCTATAACCCTACACCTTACTGTAGAAAGGTTCTTGACAATACCGGGTGTATACTTTTTTTATGGGACGTAGGAAGTACAATGTTAAAATTTTCATTATGCGATAGTTCGTTCCCTATGAATTTTAGAACAAAAATGTTCGCTGAGTTCAGAAAATGCATCTTATACTCTACGTTTACCGAATAGTTTGGTATATTCTAAGGAACTGTTTTTCCATGCGAGTAAAATTATAATAATTCGTAATGTTGCAAGGTGAAATCGTGTCAAATTTCGCCCAATAATTGAAAAATGCGTCATAAATAATATTGTTTCGGTTGACTACCCGTGTGATTGAAATTACGAAAGATGAAAGCAGACTAATGTAATAACTTTTTATACCATCTTCGTTTCGGAAGCGATGACTGTCTAGTCTTCTAGTCCTTGCGTTGTGGAATGAAATTAAAATTCCTTTAGCAAAAACCACATAAGAAATATAAATCATACTTTTATGTGAAAGTGGACATTCGCGACAGTCACGTTTTACTGTTAAACACAATTCTAATGGCGATTTAAGCATTTGACTAATTTGAAAAGTAATTGTATAGACACGCGCCATCCGTTTTAGTGAGCAATAACAGTAAATACTGCAAAAGAGATGTAATGTTAGTAACCGTTCCTGGTCCTGCAATTGTTATTAACTAATGAAGTGAAAACGAATAAAGGACATTGCTTCGTGATCTTACAAAATTACTCTTTGTTAAGCATTTCCTGTTTGCGAAAGATGGAAGGATCATTTTTTTACTTCCGCCGAAAGGGAGGTATATCTACTCTTATTAATCGTTCGGCTTCGTGTGCTAAAATTTCCTTCGTACTTGTAAAGTAAATAACGTTAGTATTATGTTCGGTTTTATAAAGTAAATTTATTTGTTTTTAATTAGTGCGCATCGTCTCAAATTATTTTATGTTTTACATAACATTACTGTCAAAAATTAAATTGTTAGTAATAATATAACAAGAGAGTTAGTATAAATTGAAAATAATTTGGCGACAAGTTTGAGAAAGATACTGGAGAATTATTTTCTAATTTATCGAACTCTCGAGTTATATTTAATTAAATTATTTTTTGATTTCATCATCAGACACGCCATAAAATTTATCTTTTTTTGCTCATTTTTACTTGTGTTGATGATAACTATCTGACATCTGACATTTGTCAACAAAAACAAAAAAAGCTACAGAGAATATTGCCGGGAATAATCACAAGAGCATTATCCTCAGTATAATAATGACAGGATTGGTTAAAACGCAGTCATGTGACATACAATAAAGCATTTCATTGGTTTAAAGAAACGTCAAAAAATAATCATTTGGATAACTTGATGTAAATTTAGTATTCAAGTAAATTGAAGTTGCGTTTAATTTCTTTATAAAACCGGGCATTAGTTTGGTATTAGTAAAATGAGTTGAGCGAGAGGTCATGTGATGTACAAATCAGATTTTTAAAAAACAGTAGAAATCTTATTCGATACTGAACAATGATCTCGTACAAAAGTGAATCCACATAACCTCAAACGCCAAACGCTTTCGCTTGAAAGGTCAAGCTCAGTTCACGCTGAGCATTATGAAAGGAGTTTCAAGTCCACGGGCATGGACACCAGTATCTACACCAACGCGTTGTTTTCACCGTCGCCATCGCCAGCAGGACAGGTGAAAGCAGAGCCCCAGGGCTGTGGACTTGCTGGACACCGCGGGGTGCGACACTAACCCGTCACCTGCGCAGACACCACAGAAGAAGTCCGGCTCGGGTCGCTGGACTTGATGTTGGTGTTGTAAGAGTGAATGGTGATGGTGATGCAATTATGAATGATGTACATTGGGAACGGATTGCTGAATGAATTAACAAATAGTAACAACAAAATTATTACGTTTTCGACATTGATCGTCAATGTTGTCCTCGAATATTGTTTAGATCTCTAGATAGTTAGATGGTTCGATGGTTCTACTAACGGCTATTTGAATGTGATGAGGTGAACATATGCGCTACATGAGAAATTTATTATCCTTTGAATATTTTTGAAACGTATATTTATTTTCACGTTAGACAACATTTGGCAAATAGGAGAAAGACGTAAAAAATTAAGACTATAATTTATCTGCACTTCTGTTGAATACTCTTTCTGTACTGTTAATAGACATTGAGCAGCGCTTCTTAAAATGTCAATCGCGACTCAAATGGGGTCGAAAAAATTAATTTCAGATACATTTTTCTAATCCCATTCATTAATATTTACGATCTATCTATTCTGCAACTTACCAGTTAATTTTAAACGGCATGTTAATACATTTAATCAATAAAAATGTATGTGTTAAATGATAATTCCAATTTTTATTTAGTAACGTCTGTTATTATTGGTAAAAATTTTTAACAGGTCGTTAAAAATTAGTTGCAGAATAGGCTCAAGATTCAGTATATTTTAGTGATTAAATGTTAGATGACTTGATATTGTAACTACCCATTGGCAGTACTTTACTCACATTTACTTAATTACTAAAATTACAATTGACTAATCAGAATTTTTAGATACATGAATTAAAAAAAATATTAGGCACTATCTCTTCATTATCTTTAATTTAATATATTACAATTACATATATAATAAATATTTTTTAAGGTAAATACCAATACTTATTTTAAAAATTTAACTCAAATTTTTATCTACTTTTCGTTAACGCATTGACCATCTTTAGGAGCTTCAAGATTAATTTACAAAACATAAGAACATGAATGTTTTCTACATAATACAAATCATACATTTATCGTCGAGTTAAATATAAATAAAATAGTACATTAACAGTTTCTGTACAGCGAAATTATAAAATCATAAGTAATGATTTGAAAGATTAGGGTGGAAAATAATTCACTCTAAATGTTTTCGACTATCGACAATTTTATAATTATAAAACTTTAATTGCAAAAATTATAATAGATCACTTAAAACCCAAACAACACAGTTTTACAAACTTTAAATATAACTTTTATTTCAAAATGTTTGATTAACACTAATGAGGTTAATCACCTACCTTATAGAGTTCAAGAGGAATTGGCTGAGCTATCGAGTGATTCAAACTTAAAACTTGAGTTTCTACAAAAATCCTTGACAGAGTTCTGGTTCGAAGCTATTCGTAGAAGTGAATTTTCCACAATTTCTGAAATAGCATTAAATATTCTGCCATTCAGCACTACATACTTAAGTGAAACGACTTTTTCAGCGTTAACACTTATTAAATCCGAATATCGATTAACGTTGATAAACGTTGAAGATGATTTACGTCTAGTAATATAAAATATTGCATCAAGATCTTATTTGTTGTAAAAAGTAAAAATCTAACACAACCGTTTCATTAAAACGTGATTTTCTTTCATTAATTTCTGTATTCTTGATACAAATCCAAAAACTATTTCATTTCATATTTATATTTGATATCTAGTGATAAAAATAAACTATGAATGAAAAAAGTTAATGAAGCACTGACATAGGATACTCATCAATAGGATATTGAAATAGAAACAATTGGAATCATTAGATGAAACTTAGTTAATGATTGCTTTTTGTATACCGTATTGATTTACTGTATTACAATATTATTATTAATGATTATTAATATCAACGTAGTACACGGAAATAATATCTATATCTGAATGTAAATAATTCCAGCGCATATAGTAAATTATAATACGAAGACACTTGTTCTTTCGCAACAAAATAAAACTATGAAAAGTTTAATTTATACAGTCATAAATCTTTAATGACTTGGTGGAATTTACGGAAATATCTGGAGAATTAATTTGTATCTTAATTTGAAATTATTGTAAATCTCCTCGTCGTAGGCAGCAGTTGCTGACTATTGCATCAAAAATTTTATGACATTTTCTTCAATTTAACGACTGAACATTAATGAACTACTCATTTAATTAGAACTACTAATGGGTCAACTCCGGGGCAATTACCTCGTGGAAACGCCTTTCTCGTTAAGCGTTAAAAACAAAGTATTCTTGTTCAAAAATCCATGTTAATCAAGCGACCACAGCCTCGTTCACATTACTAAAATAATTTTAGCCGAAACTTAGCTGTCTCTCAATTTTAAGCAGAGTTAATAAAGCCATTTAAAAAGGTACATAATCGTGCATTATTTAAGACAACTTAATGTGAACGAGGCTTAATCAAGACGAGTCAACGGCCTAGTGTAGGTGTTCTTAATACAATAACATCATTGATGACATGAATTCTTCACTGATTAAGATTTTTGAAGAGACTAAAGAGAATCTTTTGTTTGTTTCAGGCTGAAAGACTAGCGGATTACTCGCGACTTCTGGGTGGTTCTCAACCTGCTCTAGTTGACGGAAGAAGGAAGGATTTGGATCGCATTCAAGATTTATTCCCTCAGGATTTTCTTGGACTCCATGATCCTGATGCTGCTACTACCCAACCAGCGGTAAGTATATATCTTTGGTTTTTCAATCTTCTTTTCGTTTTCAAGTTAATTTTTAATTATTTAAAGTTGAAGCCAATTTGAATGCTCGATTGAGTGTTTATAATGGTATGTTGGTGCCCATATTCATGCTTGGTTCTCAGTGTTGGAAGTGGATGAAGAAGCATGAATGACGAATACTGTGGAAATGAGGTATTTGAGAGGAATATGCGGAAATATTATTTTAATTATTCAAAAGTGAAACCAATTTGAATATATCTAGAGATGCTTGATTGAGTGTTTATAATGGTATGTTACGGCCTTCATTGATGCATGGTTCTGAATGTTGAGTGTAGATGAAGAAGCATTAACAACGTTGCTGTGGAAATGAGTTATTTGAGAGGAGTTTGGGTATACAAGTCGTGATCGTGTCCGGAATATATTGGTGTATGGTGAGTGTGAGATTGAGAAGAATGTTGTTAAGGTATTGGGAGTGAGTCAGTTGAGGTGGTTTGGTCATCTCGAAAGGTTGGTCAAACTAATATGTGCGGGTAAGATTGACGGTGAACGATTGCTTGGGAGTCCAAGGAATAAGTGGTTAGGTATGATTGAAGGTCTGTTGCGGGAACGAATGATTCCGACTGTGAAGAATACATAAGCATATATGATTTAGAGGTGAAAGTGATGTGCAAGGATAGGAATATTTAGAGGAAGTTGATTGTGTTTCTGGGTTCGCACTGAGTGGGATATAACGTGACGTTATATGTATGTATATAAAATTGAAGCCACGTCACAATCAAAGATTTGTTTGTAAACTTTGAAAACAAGATTGATTTTTCCTCTAAATTCTGTAGTTATGTGAAATATTTAGGTCACCAATGTTCAGTTACAAGAATGTTATTGTTGTCAGCAACATTGTTTTGCTTCAAACAAATTATTTACAAAATGTACCGTGTAAATAGTTATTTTCTACAATTTCTTACGCCTACATACCTTAGTACCTCTAACAATGTTTACCAATACGCTTGATGTTTCAACATTTTGTTGTACAAGCTAAAAACAATATTCAGAAATTGTTCTTGCCTGGACCCAAACAAACCAGGAATCATTCATACCAAATATAAATATAATATTATAGATATCGTACGTTAAACTTTTGTTCTTTTTAGAAGAGCAAATCAGCCCGCAAACGATCCCTCAGCGTTAGCGAGACGAGCGATCGTGTGTTCATCATGGAAGCCCCGTGTGCGATGGCCTGTCCGAAAACCCCTCATACAGCACGACCTCGACATATGTTTCTCTTCTCAGACCTACTGCTCGTCGCCAAACCCCGATCAGGAGGAACCTTCAAGCTCAAGGTACACTACAAACCTTTCTTTACGCTTGTCAAGATAACAATATTAATATTTGGGCTATTTTTAGAGCTGCTCCAATTTCCATTATTCTATCGTTGATTATTAATTAGTTAGAGTAGTATGTTTATGAGGGGTATAGTACCGAGTGATTCATCAGTAATTTTTTTCATTTTAAGTTATAGAATATAACTTCAAATAGAATCTATTTTATATATCATTATCTACTTATGATAAACATTTTTATACAAAACGAAGATACTCCATTTGTATTATTTAATGGAACATTCTATAAATATTTTCTGATTTTGCAAGTAAATTAGAAGTGTTTAAAATTATGAATTGTGGGCACCACAATACCTCCCGCCATAGATTTCTTATCAAACAATGCAGGAACACAGACCACCATTATCAAGAAAATTAATTCTCAATACAAATGTCAAAAAAATACATTTAGCAGATTTAAACGAAAATGTTAAAATATAATTTTTGTTTAACGTGTTGTAATTCATAAATAATAATAATATAATAATAATAATAATGGTTTATTTGCCCAACAGTTTTACACCATTAACAGGACAATATAAAGAAAACTATTAACGTGTTCGTCTATTCACAGAATATTAAATAACTCATAAATTGAAACATAAAAAATAAATAACAAAATATAAAAATTAAATAGAAAAATTAACATATATAAAAATATTAGCTACCTCTTACATTTAACAAATGTCTTAAACTATTATACGTTACATTGAATAAGTCAACAATATTACAGACTTCATTTGCATTAGTGCACATAATATTTATTGGAGATCTAGTAAGTAGGTTGGTTCTTGCAAAATTTGTTAAGAAAAGTATACATGTACGGGTTGATAATCTCGGCACAAAAATATTGATGAGACTCAAAATACTAGGACAGTCTATAATATTGTTTAGTATTTTATACAAAAATAAGATGGATATATTTATTCGACGATGCAGCAGGGATAGAAAGTTAAATCGTTGTAACAGAGTATCATGGTCTATTCCTCTGGGTGGATATTGGTTCTCTTGTCTGTAACACATATATTTCAAAAATCGTCTCTGTATTGATTCTAAATCTTTAACGTGACAGTTATATATCGGGTACCAAATTAAGGCACAATACTCAAGTTTAGATAATACAAAACTGCAATACAAAATTTTTAATAGGGTGACGTCATTGAAACATTTTGTATTATATAAATGGTGACAGTAGGAGAAATATGTTTCAAACAACAACTTTAGGTAAATAATAATATTTGAAACATTATTCTAATAACAAAAATTGTCATTAAACATTAAACTATAATTTACTTAGATGTTTCAAATTAACTTGATAGGGCTTCAAGTAAAGTACCACTTCCGGGTATTATATCAACAAAAACTAAGCAATTCTTCCCAAAGACATACAACTGATATGTACAAAGTATCAAAATTTTCAGTTTATTGTTTTTGAGAAACCGTAACTCCAGAGATCCACACAGACAGACAGACACACAGACATCATTGGGAAACTATTAAAATCGTATTCTAGGGACTGCCAAATTTTTAGCATAATTCCTATACCTCCCTTATAGGCAAGTTGGGTGAAATATAAATAGTTATTTTAACCAGAAGTTACATATTGTTGCGCTCAAATGGAGCACCCTGTATACAAATGTAAATAGATAATGAAATATCAAATAGATTTTATTTGAATAGTTCTAGGCTATAACTTCAAATAAAAGAGATAAAGAAAGAACAGACCGATGAATTATATTATATAGTTCATAGTACGACCGCTGGTGTCACTAGCGAACACTAAAGGAATAGACTGTTAATTATGAAACGTGTTTATTAATAAATAGGTGTTTGAATGAAATAAATAGGAATTTGATACTTCCTCATACGAAACAATTTTGTAAAAATATTATCCTATAATTTTATTTATAATTAACAGTACTGATATTAAAATTAACTAATGAATGAAATTTGATACCCGTATCATTAAAATTCGAACTAAAATAATTAAATTCCAGTAATAAAATACATTTTGCGAGATACAGATCTCGAGAATTCGATTAATAATGTAATTTGATCACATTGTGCAAATAAAATAACAGTACTTAAGATTTCCAAATTATTTATATGTTTTCGAGAGGTATAACGCATCTTTAATTTTTAAAGCACAAATGTTTATATTAATTTAAATATGTAATTTAAACACAATTAGGCAAGAACATTAAGAAGTAAAATATGTATATTTGTACCTTGCCTCTTATTATGTGTAAATGAGTATGATAATCGCACTTAGAAATTACATAGCAGCATCTGTGAAGAAAGATGTAGCACCTAATTATGTAAACAATTCATAATGATAACCATGAGACAGTTTAATATTTTTCTTCTTCAGGAATGCGTCCGAGTATCCGAACTCTGGCTAGCATCTTGGCCAGAATCCGAAACCGGGTTTCTAATTGGCTGGCCGGCCCCAGCGCGGACACTACAAGTCACGTTTGCCACGCAAGCTGCCAGAGACTCCTGGTGGAGAGAACTGCAGAATGCGCTTTCCACGCAACTCAGAAATGAACCACCCACGACGAATATTAAAGTCGTGTATCGGGATCCGTTATCTGGGACTGAATGCGTGAGTATCTGTTTGTCTTTGAAGTTGCAGATGAATATTGGTTTCCATTTTTAGAAAGACGTTATCGATTGATCGAAATGTATTTAGGATTGTTTACTGTTACTTTTTAGTCGTTCATTGAGAAAGAGATTTGAGATCTTGTCTTGTAAATGCTAATATTCTTTCTTATTACAAATTGCGAAGGCGAAAGAAACGTTCATTTATGAGGAACTTTAATATAATTGATGTAAATGTTTTCAGTCCAAAACCCTTGGAGTGGGCCCAGAAATGAATACAACGGAAATTGCTCGGCTTGCTTTGGACGATAGCGTCAGTCAAGAATGGGGCTACACCCTATGGGCCCGCGACCGCGACTCTGCCCCTTGCCCTCTCCTCGGATGCGAAAGACCTCACTCCATCCAACTAGCCCGCCTAAGACAGTCTCTTTGCGCAGAAGAAGGCTTCGATCTTGCACATTGCAACAGCAGTAGGTCTCCGTGTGGAATTGTGTTTGAACTTAAACCTAATGCGAAACCTACCCCAAGAAAGTAAGTAAAATGCTTTTTAAATTGTAATTACATGTCTAGTGATTTGTATATTTAGAGCACAAAGTTATATTTTGTCGAATGATTATAAAAGAAAAACATTAATTTATTTTTATTGAAATAATAGTATACGAGGGATTATGATAGTCATTATTCACTACGATAAAGTTTGCGTTACGTGCAGTAAACGAGTAATGCAAACCATCCGAGTGAATAATGACCACAATCCCGAATATAATACTGTACTTTTTCTACTCCTGTAAATTCGGAAATAACTTTTGAAAATGATTGAAATCGGTAGAAAACACGCTGAAAAACGACATCAAAATACAGTATGACAACTGACTACTGTCAACTGTCAGACGGCAATAGCTTGCTGATCCACATCACGGCTTTAAATAAATACGAATAATTGATTTCTTGTTCTGTGATTGATCGAGATGAGTGAATTATGAGTCCATAATTTATTGTCGTGAATTTTGACTACTATAATTAATCGAAAAAATTTAAATAATTGGGATATATTTACACAGGAATAGAAAACGTATTTATGACATTTCTTTCATAGTTCTTTTAGCTGTTCTTTTACTTCGTATACATGTTGATGAATTAGTGAAAAATAAAGAACAAAACTTTTACCACTCGTTGTTATTGGAGACCATAGAACTAGTATTTACGATACAAGTACGTAAAGCTAGTTTTTAGTCACGAATGGGTAAAATCCCTCAGAATGTACCAACTTTGCGTTTTTTATTTTGTAATTCTGTTATATTTACAATCTATTTATTCAAAAATATTCAGTAAATTTTAGTAATAGAAGATTAAATGACATGGAAAAGTAAATGCCCATTCATTGGCAGTACTTACATTTACTTACTATATTTAATAATAAATTAATACTATGAAAATGAAGTAAATATTTAATCCTAAGATACACTATTTATATCATCACGCCTTTTACCCATTATGGCTGTGGAACTCTGCTTACGCAGATCTCTATAAATGATATATTTTTGCGTTTGAAGTTCGGTTATCATGGAGCTATTTACCCCATAAATAAAGATTGTAAAGATACAATTTGTTGTTTCAGAACACCATTAAAACTCTTCCGCAAATCAAACTGCCGTTTCTTCGGGGCGCCGCTCTCCCGACTCTGCACTGGAGGAACCCTCCCTCCCGTATTGAACACAATCCTCAGAGGTCTCTTCCAAAGAGGTCCTCACACCCAAGGAATCTTCCGCCGTTGTGCCAGCGCGAAAGCCCTGCGAGAACTTCGAGAACGTATCGACTCTGTCGGTACAGCAGCTTGCGAAGAACTGCTCTCAACACCCGCGTTAGTTCTTGCTGCTCTGTTGAAAGACTTCTTGAGAAGTCTTCCGGAGCCGTTGCTGAGTGGTCCAACAGTGAGTGAATGGCTCTCTGCAGCAGACACAGGAAGAATTGAACATGTTAGAAGGTTAATAGCTAGATTGCCGAGGGAAAATCACGTACTATTGGCGCATGTAGTGTGCGTTTTGTATCATATTGCACGGAGAGCGAGATACAATCTCATGTCTCCTGCTAATTTAGGTAAGTTATAATGAAGAATTGCGGTTGTTTTTGGGACTAATTGTTTTTGTTTTTTGTAGGTGTTTGTGTGGGACCTAGTATGTTGTGGGAGAATGGACAAAATGGATTGTTAAGAACGCTACCTCAACTTATTGAATTGTTTATTACGCAGTGCCAGAGTATCTTTGGTCCGCAAGTGACTTCGCTTTTTGGGGAACCTGCTAGTGATAGTGGGGCTGAAGAATCTGATAGCTTACATTGTAAGTAACTAACTTAATATTAATGCACATTATTTATCAAACCCGGATCAAATGTGAGGCAAGCGAGGCACTTGCTTCAGATGATCAGTGGAAAAGGGGACGAACTGATGAAAAATAATAACCAGTATGAAGAAAAACTAAAGGAAAAACTAATTTCTCTCTGTTAAAATATTATTATATGAGGGATTATGATAGTCATTATTCACGAAGATGAAGTTATGAGCCGTAGACGAGTAATACAATTCATCTGAGTAAATAATGGCCATAATCCCGAATATAATACTGTACTTTTTCTACTCCTGTAAATTCTTTGACAAATGACATGATACACAATGACAAATGACTACATTGTCAACTGTCAGATGACCGTAGGAAGGGTGATCCATATCACGGCTTTCAAATAAACGGGAATAATTGATTTCTGGTTTTGTGCTTAGCCGAGAAGAGTAAATTATGAATCCTTGATTCACGAAAGTAAATCAAAAAAATTGAAATAATGGGGATATATTTAAACAGAAGTAGAAAAATAAATAAATAAATCTAAAACTGTTTTATGAAATGTGAAATACTTTTCATTTTTATTTAATTTTACATGACCGTGTTACAATTTTTCTAATAAATATTGATTTTAATTGGATTGACTATTGACTATAGAAATACTATAATTGAGAGTCGGTATTTTCAACCCCAGATAAACGAGAGAATAAATTTATCACGTAAAGTGAATAGGTAAAAATTTACAGCAACATAAAAATAGCATTGAAATCCCTACACTCCACATTTCATTTACTACACTCTGTTTATGTACATATATTTATTTTTTCTTCTGCTTCACGTGAAATTGTTATAATAATTTTAATGGGGTATAATTAATTTGTTGCAGCATTGGGCCTGTCATTGGACAGCATGGAATTAAGCAAAGACCAGAAATCCCTAAGCCGTGACTCAGGTCTCACGCTCTCCGAAGACGACCGCGAGAGCCCTGGCCTGAGCTGGGGGGTCCCCTTCCATCGCAGTGACTGGTCTAGACAAGCCGCTAGAGTCAGATCGCTAGACTGCTCATGGGCTGCTGAGGAAGACGAGGCTTTCTGTGCGTCGAGCGAGTCTCTCTGCGGACCTCCGGTGCCGCCGCGACGTCCGCCGCCTCTTCGTCACTTACCTCCAGTTCACCTGCCGCCGGTGTATCGGCCACCCCCGCCCCCGCCGCCCACGTATGCCACTGCTAGGTTGCTATTGGTCACAGATGCGGAATCTGAAAGTTATGTATGACAGAGTACGTTTTCGAGTACGTACGGTAAGGTAGTTTTATTTTACAGTTTTATGTAAACGATCTCTATGATATTAAGCGCGTTCAAATAATATATGTTACTTTAATTGAATACATACGTGTATATAATTATATAGTTTAAGTTTTCGTTGTATTTTAAGTGCTAAATAATTTTTATTATTGTCATATAACTCCAGGTTTCACAAATCTGGTAAAATTTATATTTAAATATATATATTTTTTGTAAAATATAATGAATTGTATATATTGCTATCAAAATAAAAGATTTTTATATAAATTGTTGAAATTCAAAAGGTCAACGTCCAATTCTGAGTGCGATCCCGATTTTTGCAGCCCAGTCAGGTAATATTTATTTTTCATTATTTCCTGTAGAAATCCGCAGTTGCAGAGCAGCAGGGAAGGTATGAGTGTGCATGCGCTTCCTAATACAATACCTACTATTAAATATGTTGTATAAAAATATGATAATTGGTGAAATAAGATTGTTGTATGACGTCATATTGAAATATATTTATTTCGTTAATTTCTAGACACCTAGTTGCTTTAGACTCTTCTACTCTCAAATTTTCATCTGTAGATTAATTACAAAGTTGGGAAATATCACATTTGTTAATTATTATAGGTTACTTAAAAAGATACAGAGTATTCAAAAATTTTCTATAACCATCGCAACGGCCACTTTTCTTTTGTTGTTTATTTTTAAACTATATGAGCTAGAACTTCTTGGTATGAAATTTTTATCTCTAGATAATTTGTGCTATTAGGAAATATCGTATTTGTTAATTATTTATTATTAATATAAAAAATACAAGCGTTATAAATATGACATATACCCGTCAAGGCTGATATTATTATTTTGTTATGTGTATTGTTTATTTATGTATTTTAATTTACATTTAATATTTATTGCAATAAAAACGTACAATTATATTCGTAGTTACTATATTTATCTTTCCCCATCCTTATTTCGTTTAAGTACCCTTAAGATTAAGGGATTATTAATTATGTGTACTTTAATCGTGAAAACATCAAGGCAATAGTCCAACTTTTTTTTGCAAAAACCCAGAAAATCGAGTTAAGGGTGGATTCCTACAGATTCAGCCCTAAAAACTCCAAGGGCGGTCTCGAAAATTGGCGCTCACCCTTAAATTTTACGTAATTAAACAAAGCGATATAAATTCTGCTCTAATTATGAAACTATAAAGCCTATCGCAAAATGGTTTGTGAAATCGTATTCAGCACACTCAAAAAAGGGATACACAATCATTTCTAGCCCTTTAAACATACCATTAAGGGAGATTTTAAGGGAAACTAGTGTTGAAAACTTTGAAGCTTCATATCTCGGAAACGATAAGAGATATCGCAAAAATAACGAAAAACCGCGGTCCCTCTTGTAGTACCCGCAAGAATCGACCATTCTCTACAACATATGTGAGTGTCAAGGGCCTAGGGCCAAGGGTTAAAAAACCGCTAATTAATCAAGGTCACGTTTTCAAAATTGTCAAAATTTTTTACTTCACAGATTTCTTCAGAGTCTTCTGACATACTTCAAATGCGAATTACGCAAGAAATACCTACCCTAGGCTATTTTAAATCACAGATTCGGAATCTACAAACCCTAATGAAGGGTGTAGCGCCCTTATCTCAATTTTTTTACCCCAATATTTTATCGTAAAAACATCAAGACTATAGTCCAACTTTTTATTGGAAAAAACCCAAAAAATTCGAGTTAAGGGTGGATTGCTATAGATTCGGCCCTAAAAACTTCAATGGCGGTCTCGAAAATTGGCGCTCGCCCTTAAATTTGGGGTAATTCATATCCAATTTTATGTGCTTTATGTAGCATGTATATAAGGTTCATTATTGCATGTCACATTTCCTCAGCGTACCGGGAATTTTATAAATTATGAACCACAAGTCAGCAGTGGGTCATAACATATAAAAGTTAAATGCGAATTACGTAAGAAATACTAACCCTAGGACATTTTAAATCACAGATTCTGAATCTACAAACCCTAATGAAGGGTGCAGCGCCCTTATCTCAATTTTTTTACCCCAATATTTTATCGTAAAAACACCAAGACTATAGTCCAACTTTTTATTGGAAAAAACCCAAAAAATTCGAGTTAAGGGTGGATTGCTATAGATTCGGCCCTAAAAACTTCAATGGCGGTCTCGAAAATTGGCGCTCGCCCTTAAATTTGGGGTAATTCATACCCAATTTTATGTGCTTTATGTAGTATGTATATAAGGTTCATTATTGCATGTCACATTTCCTCAGCGTACCGGGAATTTTATAAATTATGAACCACAAGTCAGCAGTGGGTCATAACATATAAAAGTTAAATGCGAATTACGTAAGAAATACTAACCCTAGGACATTTTAAATCACAGATTCTGAATCTACAGACCCTAATGAAGGGTGCAGCGCCCTTATCTCATTTTTTTTACCCCAATATTTTATCGTAAAAACACCAAGACTATAGTCCAACTTTTTATTGGAAAAAACCCAAAAAATTCGAGTTAAGGGTGGATTGCTATAGATTCGGCCCTAAAAACTTCAATGGCGGTCTCGAAAATTGGCGCTCGCCCTTAAATTTGGGGTAATTCATATACAATTTTATGTGCTTTATGTAGCATGTATATAAGGTTCATTATTGCATGTCACATTTCCTCAGCGTACCGGGAATTTTATAAATTATGAACCACAAGTCAGCAGTGGGTCATAACATATAAAAGTTAAATGCGAATTACGTAAGAAATACTAACCCTAGGACATTTTAAATCACAGATTCTGAATCTACAGACCCTAATGAAGGGTGTAGCGCCCTTATCTCAATTTTTTTACCCCAATATTTTATCGTAAAAACACCAAGACTATAGTCCAACTTTTTATTGGAAAAAACCCAAAAAATTCGAGTTAAGGGTGGATTGCTATAGATTCGGCCCTAAAAACTTCAATGGCGGTCTCGAAAATTGGCGCTCGCCCTTAAATTTGGGGTAATTCATATACAATTTTATGTGCTTTATGTAGCATGTATATAAGGTTCATTATTGCATGTCACATTTCCTCAGCGTACCGGGAATTTTATAAATTATGAACCACAAGTCAGCAGTGGGTCATAACATATAAAAGTTAAATGCGAATTACGTAAGAAATACTAACCCTAGGACATTTTAAATCACAGATTCTGAATCTACAGACCCTAATGAAGGGTGCAGCGCCCTTATCTCAATTTTTTTACCCCAATATTTTATCGTAAAAACACCAAGACTATAGTCCAACTTTTTATTGGAAAAAACCCAAAAAATTCGAGTTAAGGGTGGATTGCTATAGATTCGGCCCTAAAAACTTCAATGGCGGTCTCGAAAATTGGCGCTCGCCCTTAAATTTGGGGTAATTCATATCCAATTTCATGTGCTTTATGTAGCATGTATATAAGGTTCATTATTGCATGTCACATTTCCTCAGCGTACCGGGAATTTTATAAATTATGAACCACAAGTCAGCAGTGGGTCATAACATATAAAAGTTAAATGCGAATTACGTAAGAAATACTAACCCTAGGACATTTTAAATCACAGATTCTGAATCTACAGACCCTAATGAAGGGTGCAGCGCCCTTATCTCAATTTTTTTACCCCAATATTTTATCGTAAAAACACCAAGACTATAGTCCAACTTTTTATTGGAAAAAACCCAAAAAATTCGAGTTAAGGGTGGATTGCTATAGATTCGGCCCTAAAAACTTCAATGGCGGTCTCGAAAATTGGCGCTCACCCTTAAATTTGGGGTAAATCGCATTTGAAATTATTCAATATTATGTTTCTTATGTAGTATGTACATAAGGCTCATTATTGCTTATCACATTTCTTCAGTGTACCGGGAATTTTATACTTCAAGATCCATCAGTCACAGTGATAATAGTTCATCAACTTTCTAAGAGATGGCAGCACAAGGATTAAAATGAAAAATCTCAGTGTGCCGGGAATTTTATACAATAATGATTGATATGAACTATCAGTTTACACAGTGGGTCATAATTAATAATATTAATTCAATTACTAAGAAATGGAAATGCTAATATCAAATTGAGAAATAGTAATATATAAATAAAAAACTAAATATACTAATACAACAATATTTTATTATTTTAAAATAATATACAATAACATGTTCATATATCAAATTACATGATTTACAAAATTAAACAAACTACAATGTGAATTTTTTTCCTTGACATTAAAGTACATATAATTGTTATATTACATTCATTTTATATAGATGCAAGATGCATCAACGAACATATCTATCTACTGTTCAAAAATTGAATAATAATAAACAAAATTAATTAACTAATTCTAAACTCCTATATAAATTAATATATAAATCAAAACCGTATTCAGATATATCTATAAATTAATTATTATATTTATCGCAACTGATATTACACAAATAAAGTCTTTATACGAATCTAAATACGGAATTGATGTTAATATTTTATAAGGTAAATATGTGTTTATATTTGTTACAATGTCATCTTAAAATACGGACGGTTACTTTCGTGCTTTAATAACAAGAAGAGTCTATTTTGAAAGTAAACGTTTCGTTTACTTATATACTCTTGTTAGTATGTATTTACTTTATTTGGATGTATATATTTTAACTTAAATAGGCACAAATATAAAGTAAAACTTTTATAAATATCTAAATATTAAGTTACCTAAGTGTACTTTCACCTCAAAATTGCAAAAAAAGAAACTTTATATAAGTGTTTAATGTTTTCAAAATATATTTTTTTATAATTCAATATATACTATGTACATTTATAATTATTATAGGTAAATTAAATTGGTATTTAACTACATGTATACAACTATAAATTTAGATACATATTTACATTGCTGACATGAAATTTGTTACTCAACTTTAAAAATATTTTGAGGAGAAACGAAAGAAAATCTTAGAATTAAAAAGTAATATAAAACAAATGTATTGCACCACCCCAACCACCATTTTGATTAATAAGTTTTAAATATTTACATGCATTAGTACTAGAAGGAATTAATAAGTTATGACATGTTTAAATATTAACATTTAGCTAACACATTACAAATGCAAACAGCAGTTGTAGAAGTTAGGTTATGAGATAAAAAGTCCAGATACCCACAGGAAGCATTTTGTAGCACCACTCACTCGAGTTACTTTTCAAAGGAACCAGCGTATGCATGATGTGCATTAGTGTACATGATGTATGATGTGATTATTCTATGATTAAAGGTGCTGATCGATCGTTGGTTTTGGTTTTTCGGAGCTTTACAGTTGCGAACGCATTTGCCCTGTAACACTACAAAGCGTTAATATCTCAGCTGCTTCATTTTCAACCCTAGAAAGTTAAAAGCAGAGTTTATTATTTACTAAATATATATTTACATGCGTTAACAAAACATATATGATTAACAATAAAGAATATAAATGAACATAAGTAATTATTTTATGCATATTTAAAATAGCGCTTTCTTGTAAACAAAAACGTCAAAATGCAATTAATACTTGTATTCGTACAGAAATTAAAATTTACTACAAACTACCGCATTTAAAAATCGATCATTTTTGAACAGTGGCATCTAGGCCCCACAAGTCGTACCAAGGCCCATAAATATTCCCATTATTCGGCCCCAATTCTTCATATTTAGCTCCATACTCTGCCTTCTTATGTTTCACATTAATGTCACCATATTCAACAATTTCTTGTTCGAATTTCATGACAGTTTGCATCGTAGCTCCAATACTATTACTCTTTACAAGTTTTGTTCTCGGTAAAAATTGCCTATTTTCAGAATAACTAGTGTCATCTGCATCCTGTCTTTCGATGTAGTATTTTTCTTGTCGCTCTGATTCGGATTGTCCACGACTGCGGCTCTCTGGATTTGGCCTTCTTTCTCTTTCGCGTTTATTAGATTCTATTGTATTGTTTTTCTCGTGAGATTCAGAATATTTAGAACGCCTTTCATTCGTGGAAGTTTCACGATCATTTTCGGAATAATGTCGTTGTTTTCTTCTAACTTCTGGTTGTGGAGTAGAAATTGGTTTGTGGTTTTCTTGGTGCCGTTTTTCATGTTTTGGTTCATCGTTTTCATCATGGCCAAAGGTTTTGAAACTATGTCTTGGTTCTGGAGTTGGTGACCGTATTGTTTGAGAGCTTCTATTTCTGTAAGTTAAAATTTCTTGATGTTCAATTTCTGGAGGTATGTCACTATTTTTTTCTTTGTTTCTTGCATTCATTTTATTGATTTTATTGTTCATGGAATTTCTGTACTGATCTTTATTTAAATGGTTATTTTCTTTAGAATCTGGGGAATATTTATTTGACTTGGAAAATTGTTCTAATTTCTTTGCAGTTTCAGCAACATTTGGAAACTTTTCTTCTTCTGTTTCGCGATTTGCTCTCATCAATCTTTTTGATTTTTTGGTTGTTGTGTGATCATCAACAACAATGCAATCATATGGATCATCGCTTGTAATTTCCGAGTCAGTATCAGTGTCAGAAACAGTGGAATCGTTATTGTATTGTTTCAAGATATCCCTCCGGTTAACTGTTCTTAACATAAGACCATCGCCATCATCGTCATAGAACTGATCGTTTTTGCTTGGTTTGGGGCGAGATCGAGACCTTTGAAAATGATTTTCAAATTCAATGTCATGTCCTGTTTCGGAATCTTTCCTAATTGGTAACGACAATTTCTGTTGTGTGCTGAAACTAGACCCTCTTTTTTGTACAGGAGCTTCTGTTGTACCATAGATTTCCTCTCCTGTCTCTTCGGTTTGTTTGGCATTCAATGTTTTATCAGAATCGTTTGATCGCTCGGACCCTGTGGTTCCATTGTTCAAGGAGGTATTTGTCTCGACTATGTTAATTTTTTTGGTAACTACAGCATCGATAGGATTTTCGTTTACATCAACTAAATCTCTATGTTTCCACATTGACATTCCTTCCAGTATCTCAGAATCTGAACTATGCTTTCCGAATCTCCAGAAAGATTTAGTACGTTTAATAAGTCCTTTCTTTTCAGTATTTATCATGTGGATTGAACGGAGAGCAGACCGTTGTTCATCAGTTAAGTATGCCCTAGATTCTACTAAATTTCCGGAACTATTTGAGGGACGCAAAGGGAGAGTATTTTCTCTTGGGTTATTATTGTCATCGTTCTTGATTTTACGTTGGCTTTTGCTGTATTAATAAAGAAAATAAAAAGAAATAAAAAATAACCAAATAAACTTTGTGAAATGCTTGGAGGAAAGAAGATAAGGAGAGAGCGTTTTCAAGCGATAGTGAAGTCGTTTCCCACACTGCAATAGAACAGATGTTGTTGCGTTGTTATAGCAACCATTCAGTATGTGTGTTTTCTTGTTAATTTGATATTATATTTATACATTTTCTACAAGCTGTTAAATCATGGGGAATTTCTGCGTTTTGGGCTGCTTTAATCGTACTTTGCACGAAAATCTGGGCAAAAATGTATACTTATTTACATGCATGGTTAATAAAAATTATAATAAATAATAACAGGTTGCTAAATCAATAGTAAATTATTATGATAGTCATTATTCACGAAGTGGGTGAAACAAATCATCCGAGTGATTAATGACCATAATCCCGAATATAATACTGTACTTTTTCTACTCCCGTAAATTTGAAAATAACGTTTAGCACTTTTGAAAATGCTCAAAATCGGCTGAAAACACACGTTCAAAAACAACACCATCAAAATACACAATAACAATGACTACTAATTACTCTGTTAACTGTCAGACGGCCGTAGATTGCTGATCCACATCACATCTTTAAAATAAACAGGAATAATTGATTTCTGGTTCTGTGATTGGCCGAAAAGAATGAATTATGAATCCATAATTTACTGTCGTGAATTATGATTACTATAATTCATCGAAGAAATTAAATAATGGGGATTTATTTACACATTAGTAGAAATATTTGTTTGTATATCAAGACACTGAAGTATAATTTTTTATTACGAATAAACCATATGAGTAAGTAAAAAATAAATAGCATTATGTATTTGTAAAACGTCAGTTAGCTGTTGCGACGGGGATGGCTGATAACAAAAGTACTGTCAAAGTATCAAATATTTGTGTATAATTTTCATTATTATTTAGACGTGGTCTGCATGTGATCCGATAAATTATTATCAAAAGAAAATTATAAATAAATTCACCATTAATATTATAAAATAATATGTTTGTTATTTTAGGTAGTGCTAAGTTTGACAGATGAGTCCGTAAAGTTAAAAAGAGTCTGTAAAGTTTTACTTCGCGGAGTGATATTGTCTACTTTAGTATCGATTCCGGAAAAAATAAATTATTTTATTACATTTGAAATAGCATATACAGGAGCCTATTCTGTAATTCACCTGTTAATTTTGAACGGCTTGTTAAATATTTTAACCAATAAAAATATATGTGTCTGTTATCATTGGTTCAAATTTTTAACAGGCAGTTTAATAGGAAAGTAACAGAATAGGCCCCACAACCATCTATAAATGCACGAAATATACAACGCGCAAATCCCCACTCTAATTATAACCTTCCTTGCTTTCGTCTGCCCTCACCAGGTTACATTCCCCATCCAATAATACAAGCTTATGCTCTCTCATTTATATTCTTTCCTCCAAGATGAATTGACGATTAATTACTCCACTCACCGAATTGGAACTTTTGATATGGTTGGAGAGCTTTCATCATCAGAATAATCAACCTCAGGTTGAGGTGGCGGATCATTGCTAAACCCGGAATCATTACTGCTATGCAGTGACACATTCCCTACAGCGCCCCCTATCTTCCCGCCTTTGCTTTGCAGATGCAGCGGAAGCGGCGGCATCGGCGGCGGCCGCTCAGTTCTTGGTCCTTGCGGGTGCGTGGAGTAACCGCTGCTCTGCGTGGACGTGAAGTTGAAGCTGGAGGCGGAATTCTTGATGCCGGTTTGCGCGTACTGAGCAGGGAAAGAAGACGAAGCTGGGTAACTAGGCGATGAGAATGTCGTGCTCTGAGACTGGGTTAGCTGTGATTTGGAGAATGGTAGTGTTGGAGTTGGCACTGGGGCTGGCAGTGCTGGTGGAGGCACGTAGTTGTTAACTCCGGTTACTCGACGAATCTGCATGAAGACGTAGTAGTTAGCACATTGGTTATTTACTACATGTTGTTAGCACATGCACAAAAACATAATCATAATGAGCACACATTTGTATAGCACGTCTAGAGCATGAAAGTTAACGTTTATAGTATATTGTACAAAAGCATGGAATGGTATTCATTTCCTACAAGTATGATTATTACCACGATATTATTTCCTAATTAATTTAATTTTAATAATAAATTTGTCCTGCTTTCACCATTCCAATATTTGACAGTTCTAAATAAGTATCCTAGCTGAAATGAAATGACCTGTATTGAAATACTCACAAAACAAATTCATTTCGCACGATGCTTGCAATGTACTTCATCCCTAGCAACTACAAACATACAATGAGCAAATTTCTAAGTGGTTATAGAAAATATTATTTTATTGTAGTGGTTTCTTTTCATTAGTTTGTGCCATTATTTAAATTTGAAGGGAATCTGACCTTTATGTATTGTCAATTCTTATCTAGAAGAATAAAATTGTAAGAAACATTTAGGGTTTTTGTAGGTACTCTATTCAAATAATGGATTTGGAAATCTTAGATGAACTTTAGCATGATTGATTTGATAATTATATTGTACTCAATTTATTTGTATCTTAAATTCTGTTATATTTAAGAGTATTTTTAGGAAAAAAACAACTGGAATAATAACAAATTAACATAAATCACTAACATAAAGATTTCATTTGGCCCAAAGGTATTTGCTGGTATCACATCAATGTTTTTGAATCTGATGACAAGAAAACATAGAAATATATTTCAAATAAAAATTGTACGTTGTAATATTATTTTACATCTTTTTGATTCCAATGAAATTTACTCTATCTCATTTATTTATTTTGATGAATTGTTCCCAAAATCTAATCAATTCGTTAGAATTTAAGATATAAGTATGGTGAATGAACAATTTTCCTTTGTATGATTTTAACTGGGCCAAATGATACTAATCTTGGTTCGTTTTTATTTTTTAAATTATAGGGTAAACCACATAAAAAAAAATAAATGTCAACTTTTATGCACTAGATGAACAATGAGAACAATGAGTAAATTTTAATGTTAATTTAAAACAAAATGTAAAATTAAAATATTGATGTATTATGACGGATTGCAAGCTTTACTTTACGTACAAATAAAGAGCGTTTAGATGAAATGAATTCAAAGAAATCTTTAGTATCTATTAGGGTTATTATAAATATTAAAACGCAGCAGATGGATTCGATTTCCCAAAAATTTCTGCAAATAAAAATAAAACGCTTATTAATATGTTCCCTTCATACTAATCATTCTGTTGAACACAGATTGTGTTCGGGTGATATATACAGTTGTAGTGTTTCGTGCAGACACTCAGTGTAATCTACCTGTTTGGCATTAGCGGAGGATCTATGCAGGTGCAAAGTGTCGCCGAACATTCGGGGGGTCGGCTGGTCTACGGGGGCGGTGCTGGGGACGGGGGCGACGCCGCCGGGAGACAGCAGCAGTGCGCCTGTACCTGTACCTGTTGGTGTCGCCGAGCTCAAGTGACCGCCACTCGATCCACTCCCATCCACGCGATGAGAGGGCGAACTAAAAAGGTATACACACACATCACACCAAGAAAAGAAAGACGCAGACAAGAGTGTAATATATTTTGTTTAGATTAACGAAAATAGGTGCACAAGATTGGAAAAGTGTAGGTATACCAGGTATAAAAACAAGAAAACTATTTCTCCTATTTTACGTTCACAAAGTAGATTTTGTGACAATGCTACAAAATTGAATTTTGTATAACTGTTTTTAGGGATATATTATTTGTAAAATTGTCAGTCAATCGCACTTGAAGCTGTTATTGATCACGTAAGATTATTGCAATTAGTTTTTATTGAAGTAATAACACAAATAGTCAATCTATAAAGCTCTTTGTTTTATTAATATTAGAGAGAAAGCTACTTATTTATTTTTATTTTGTTTGACATTGTAAACGTGAAATAGGAGAAGTAGTATGAGAAACACGTGTTACAATTCCTAATTGTAACACTAGTTGTTCAATATACTATTGACTGAACTCCAATAATTTTTTGTTTCCATAAACTTGCCAGTCAGAAGTTATTCATCATTATATACTGGGTGTCTACTTTTTTTATAGGACATAGGAAATACAATGTTAAAATTTTCATTACGCGGTAGTTCGTTTCTTATTTTAGAATAAAAGTGTATATACAAAAATTTACAGAAACAAAAACTGCATTAAATGAGCCTAAATTTATTGATATAATACATTTCTATCATGAGATGGACGTAAATTTTTGGCTGGAGCTAGGAGCTCTGTTTTTGTATGTTTTAAAAAAGTTTTTTAGCCTCGATATTATTGATGTACAATGTTCTAAAATTATTCTGTTAAAAAATACTTTAAATAAAAGTGATTGATAATATATTTCGTTGTATCTTCTATCCAAAGCATTTAAAAAAAAATAATTTTAGAACATTGTACAGCGTTAAAACAGAGGCCAAAACACTTCTCTTAAAACACTCAAAAACAGTAGTATTGTTTAAGATTGACTTTGACAAATTTATTTATCAATAATCATGGATACTTGTACCATCGAAGAAAAAAACTAATAGATAAAATTATGTTTTGAGAGAAATACAGTAAATCAAGTGAAATATTTATTTAATTGAATTTTAAAACTAATTAATGAAACAGAAAGTGTTATTTCTATTTATAAGCAGTGTAGAGTACTAAACGGAAATGATGAACCAAATGAAGGAAATAGAATGAACGATAATAAACTAAATGTACGTCTATGCATGTTAGAGAATCCAAATAAAAGGGTACGTCAGATTGTTACAGAAATAAATGTACATGTCTCCACTGTACATAAAATATATATATAAAAAAGAAATTAGTAAAGTATTCCAACTATCAGGAAATATTTGAAACTGAAAAAGGTAGAAGTTAATTAAATATACAATATATTATATACAATTGTGACAAAATGATTAACCATGAAATTCAACACGATGCAGTGATTAATAAATAAGTTTGAGTTCAGAAGGCAAAAAGCGTTTGAATTCCACGAGGAAAAGCAGAGGGCCAAACTGATCGATTTCCCTGCACCAGAGTTGAAGCTTCGGAACAAAGATGCCAGCACTTATATAAAAATCAACCCTTTCCAATTTAAACTGTGCAAGCTGTGTAATCTTTTAGTTGTTACTTAATACTTTAACTTACATAGTCGGATCATCAAGTATTTCAGTATAAGCCAGTGGAAACCACCCACTGCATTGAGTTCGTAAATTTTCTCCAAACTGCCATCCTTTGTTGCGATCGCCCATCAAGGCGATAACATCACCTTCCAAAAAGCTCAGTTGGTTCTCTCCACTAGATAGATATGCATAAAGGGCCCGAGCTAATTGGACATCCCATTGAGGAGGTTGGGAAGGTGGTAAAGCCATGGATTTTGGACGGCGAGCAGGGCTAGAGCAATCTGAAAATAATTCGAAGATAAGTATAATACAACTTAAAAAAAAAACTAATTAATTTCTTTTTTACCCTGGGCCAAAGAGTGAGTAGACGCTGTCAAATTAAAATCAGATTTCGCTCTGGAGAGTGAAAGCATCGGAGAAGAAGCATCTCCAATCGAACGAATATCCAGACAAGATGCATCCATACTTTTTGTCTTCCTCAATTGAGATGTGATACTTAGTCGATCGTCGTCCAGTTGTGGGCTGCGTGGATTGGAGTAAACGTCTTCATCAGGCCAGAAAGATACTTGCTGCAAAACAAAATCAAATTAGAAACTGGTGACAATGATTAACGTACACTCTATATCAAACTAAAAATTATAACAGAAGAATATGTTAAATTTGAATGAATTTCCTGAAGTTATAGAAATAGATTTTCAAAAGTGATTTCTGAATTTACAGAAGTAGATTATAGCCATTATTCATTCGGATGATTTGCAAAACTCTTCGACTAAAATGTCCTTTTGACCCAGCCAATTGCAATCAAGAAAGGGTGGTGCACAACTAGATGTTACAATAGTCCTAAAATACAATATTTCAACAATCTATGGCTAATCGTTTTTGAGTTGTGCAAAATGCAGATGTACGT
The DNA here is from genome assembly GCA_963942605.1 of Poecilus cupreus. NCBI lineage: Eukaryota > Metazoa > Arthropoda > Insecta > Coleoptera > Carabidae > Poecilus > Poecilus cupreus. The sequence goes on from OZ012718.1 coordinate 3,896,321, forward strand.
ACAGAAAATGAATATTTCCGTGGAAATCTGAAAACAGAAATTTTTCGCGAATACATTACTTCCTTTACTTTGTGCAAGGAAGTAAACACGATTTAGTACATTGCTGTTAATCACTTTACTTTAACTGTAACTTTGAACTCCCGATATTTTCTAAAAAACATTGTAACTGTAAGCTTGTATTTTGTACGTAAAGTATTTCTTTATTGTGTTAAGATTGACTTAGAGAAACTAGACTGTAAAATACAGACCCTCATTCTGCTGGTGAACATATTCTCAACGGCTTCTGGTAAAAATTCCCGGGTCTTAGCAACTTCGCTCCATTCCTCGATGTTCTGTTGATAAGCGGCGACTCCTTGGCTGTGATAGGACAAATAGTGCTTCGCAAGAGAGCATTGCCGTTCCAAAACAAATCCGTATCTGCGTCGTTCCTGAGTCATTGCCTGCAGAAGAGAAATATAACCGTATAAGTGATGCCATTTAAAAAGACATCTATAATTTATTTGTCTATTTTGACAAATAAAAACACTAGCAGGTAGCTTGTAGCTTGAAGAATGCAAAAGAAATAGAATAAGAAAATTAAATTTAAACTCCAGGATAAACTTCAATAATGAAATTTATTGAAGTTGTCAGAATGTACGGAAGTAATAAAATTAACTTTAGAGAATAATACAGCAACTTACCGTTTTCAAACTTTGTTCGCAGAATGCATCCAGTTTAGTTTTTTCTTCTTCCAGGACCTGCATATTCTGCAAAGAAAATTTATTTTGTTTTTATGCGAAATAAGATCACAAGTAAACAAGAAACAAGAAAGGAAACTTACTTTTAATTCTTTATCCATAGCGATTCCGGTTTTCGTAGAGCCCCTTGACTTCTTTCTTTGCTTTTTCATCATCGCAGCTGCCTTGCTGTAAGTTTCTGATCGCTGTTTGTGTTGCTGCAAGAACTTCTTTTGTTCCGACTAAAAGAACAAAATAATGTTATGTATTTATTGATGTTGATGCAACTACTTTGCTAGCATGGATAATTCTACCAAATAATAAAAATGCTTCTAACCATTTTTAAATGGGATTTTCATGTAATTTAAAGTTGTATTTGTTTTGTTTATTTTCAGTCTACATATTCTTTTTAATTATTCAAATTATTCAGTTTTCATAATTTTAAATGATTACATATTAATAATGTGTATATTTTCAACAGAATATAATTAAAATTTCAAATTAATATGGATATGGTAATTCTCAGACTAATTTTAAAAATGATTACAATTACCTATTTCCAATGTATTTATAATTTGAACACTGTACCTATGATTTTATTTTGGCCCAATGAAGACTTTTAGAATAACTTTAAAAAATGGTTGTACTCAATTTATTTGTATCTTAAATTCTGTTATTTTCAAGAATATTTTAAACAACTGAAATAATAACAATAAACAATTTGGCCCAAAGGTATTGGTTGATATCACGAACACTGTTTAAGAATCTGATGACAACAAAATACAGAAAAATGTGTCAAATAAAAATTGTAGGTAATATTATTCTACCTCTTTTTGATTTCAAAGAAATTTACTCTATCTCATTTATTTACTAAGATATGTCCGAAAATATTGATAGGCCTTCAAATAATCTACCACTTACTGTTGATGAATTATTCCCAAAATCTAATCAATTCGTAACGTAAACATAATACCTCCCTTACATATATGTAGGTGCGAGAGGTAGAAATTATAGAATTTAAGATATAAATATGGCGAATTAAACAATTATTTTCTTTCGTATTATTTCATTTGAGCCAAATGATATGGAGATATATGAGAGCTAAGCTTAAGCAGAAAAACATAATACTTTGACGTTAGAATTGCTATCTTTAAAACTCAAATATCTTAATAATTAATAATATTTTTTAAACCTCTGTTTATATCTTGTACGGTATTTTTTGTCTAGTTATAATATAAATGACTAATTTGTCATTTTGTGACTTAAGTTAAGGGTCCTATTTTATGAGAAGAAAATTTTCGAAATTTAATTTTAAAAATTTGTCGGCTGTAAGGCCTGAACTGAGGATCTTATGATAACAGTCCGATGCGTTACCACGGAGCTATTTACCCCATTGGTATATAATTTTGGTTTTCATTTCCATTTTCGCTAATCTAATAAGTTTGTCAGAGAGGTAATAGGGTAACAAACTAAAAAATGTTTTTAAATATCTTTGAGCAAACTTCAAAATCCATCAGAAAAGGAATCAACAAGTTCTAAATATTACCATAATTATACTATAATATCTTTTGAAAAGTTCGAAACTCTTAAGGGCTTTTGGAGAACTTTGAACAAAAGTATCCAAGTCTTTACATGGCGTTCTATTTGTTGTTATTCAAATGAGAAACATTTTCATGTATAAAACCATTTTCATTTCACTTACTTGAACAACTTTTGTATCCTTTTCCAAATTCGTTTCCAGGGGAACCAGCAGGTCAACGTAGAAGGCCTTGAGCTGAAACAAAACAGGCGAGAAGTATTAATTTCGTAGATAATTTACAAGAGAAGTGGAGGGTGAGAACGACAGCGGCGGAGGGTGTTTTCTCTAATTATGAACAAAATTCCTGCACTACGACAGATCCTATATACACAAATGAGGGTTTAAAATTATTTAATAAATTAAAGTATACTGCGACACAATTGTTTTCGTGTCTTTTACTCGCTCTGGTGACGCAGATATGTTTTTAAAGCAACGAATCAGTTTTGCTGGCTAACTAATAACTATAAAGAAAAAATAAATACATAGGCTTATACAGCAAGAAGGAGGACATAATTGTATGTTTGGTAAAATAAATTTGTTAGGCTTATGTGGCTGAGGGGAATGAAAGTTACATTTTCTTAAATGAAAAGGGATACTTTGTTTTATTGGAATGGACATCCCAAAGTATTTTCTTTCTATTGGAAACTACACATTCTACAACTAAAAACTGTATTGGAATAATTTCGACGAATCAGAGCCGCAAACCGTAGCCCTCGCCTTCGGCTTGGACTACAAACTTTTTACTCGCGTGGAATATGTACCATTCCATTACTTGTTATAGAATATGCTATTTCAATGATGTAACATGTTCCTCTACCTAAAATTAAGGCAACAGAGTTAAAAAAAAAAAAACATTCACAACTTTAAGATGAAAACAAATTCAAGTAGGCTGTTAAATAATAGTATGTTATGATACAAGTGTATAAGTAAGCTTTTAAAGCACGTACGATGAGTTTAAGAAAACGATGCGAAGTGGAGTGTTTGTAACGTTGCTAGTGCTTTTATAGTATATTATTATATGAGAGATTATGATAGTCATTATTCACGAAGATGAAGTTTGCGGCACGAGCCGTAGGTGAATGATGTAAATCATCCGAGTGAATAATGACCATAATCTCGAATATAATACTATACTTTTTGTTCTTCTGTAAATTCGGTATTCACTTTTAAAAATGATCGAAATTCCATGAAAACATATGTTGAAAGACGTCAACATAAAAAAAAAACATAATGACAACTGACCCCAACCACATTTTATTTAACCAATCATACAATTATGTCCCCTCCTTGCTGTATAAAGTTTTAGCCAGCAAAACTGATTGGATGTTTTAAAAAAACTCAGCCTGTATACATATTTATTTGCTTGGCTGTGTGTACGCCACTGTTGAGAACGAGGTTATTGCCGTGAAGAGATATTAGATGCTAGTAAGAGGGTTTCTTGTGATTTAGTGTCATTGCGTCTTGCATGTTCTTATACTTTAGTTTATAAACCTTAGGCTAAACTAGGGCTAAAGTTATAACCTTCCCTGTAATGAACTTCATGTTTATGTGGTTGTATAAAATAGGTTTTGTCTTCATGTTTCCCATAATGTTTGTAGTTTCGCTACTGCTAATATACACCGAAAAATAAAGTAATGCAAAATGAAGCATTCCAACAATCTGTTAAGTAAGAAATTCATTACTCGTAACATATTTAATTTTTCTTCATCCATTAAATCTATAGCATAAGTCGATTCATCATTCTGTCATATTAAATTATTACAGGCGGATGCATCACTCGATTATTGATTAAGCGATTCTGCTTCGTTTTTACATTCGGCGAGTTTGATGATTGGAGCCCGTCGAATTCGCGGAAAACGGAACTCAAATTGCGTCGACAAATAGCAACCCCACGAGCCACCAGTGATAACTTCGTTAACAATGTATAAACAGAACAGAGTATCGCGCAGCTTAAAAAAGTAAACACGACGTCCTGTACTGCTGAAGTGGAGCAATGAAACGAATCCGAGACACTTCGATTTGATAGACCGAATCGAACTTATTGGCGTTGGGATGCAACTTAAATTCCATGATACATTCTTAAAATAGATCAAAGATTTAGAAATAGGACTTACTTTAATTAATTATAGTATTAAAGTTAACGTATGTAATCAAGTTTTGTGGACAAGACACATAAAAGGGCAAGTCAATAAAATACAACATATTATGTTTGACTGTATATTACAGATTATTTTTCTTCAGCTTAAACATTTGACACTTGAGGTTGACATGAAAAGATTTGATAATTTGAAAGTGTGTTTTCTGTTATTTGGTTATCCAGTATTTAAAGCAAGTTATACAGATTTAAACTATTATCATATAAAAAGCTGCTACTGTAAGATAAAACGTCGTATATCACCCGTGAGTGAAATGATATTTTTCATTCGAGAGAATTATCGCTCATGAATAAAATAAATTGTGGGAGCTGCAATACTATGTAAGAAATCACTCAAATAGCATAAAAATAATCCTTCTAATTATGTAATGAATATTACCATTACAAAATATGATATTCCTATTTAATTACTTACCTAAGAAATTAATGAAATAATTTTGTCTTTTATTGTGATAAAAAAAATTTTAGTTACCAATTTAAATTTACCCTTGTGGTTCCCTCTCCATTAAGATCTTTGAGGGCTAAGATTTGACGGCTGGTAACAGCACTTCATACGAAAAAATATATCACTTACCGTAAGCAGAGTGCCACACTCATAATGGATAAAAGGCGTGATGATATATTTATTTATTTATTTATTGTGATAATAGGCTTTTAGAGTTTGTCATTATGGACTAGTCCAAAAAGAGCTACTTTATGGCTGCTAAACAATGTCATAAACCAGTGATTATAATACAGTAGAATATAAAGTACATTGTAGTCCTGGTTTCTTACAACTCAAGTTCGTAGTAAAATACACAAAAGTTATATTACGTTCAAGCTTTTTCATATCGCAAACCTATGAAAAGTAACCACAAAGTATAGTAAGATAATTTCAATCTTTAAAGGAACTATACAATAATGCCTCGAATTATGGTTTCAAATCTATGAACTCTTTGAAGAACTAATAAACCTTGGTAAACATAAATCCTTATTGCCAACATGTTTAATAATGATTTAATTTTGAGCAAAAGCTTTAGTCACAAACTAATGTTTCAGTAATAGTAACTATTAGCTATGACAAGATTAAGAATTTCAGGGGTTAAAACCAAGAAATTTGGCGACAACTTCATGGGGCGTCAAAATACTTTTACTATAAAATTCTTCCTCTATTTTTGGGGAGAATTGTAGTCGTACTTGTACAAAAACAAAACAAAAATATTAAAGTGTTGAACAATAAGTTTAATATCTGTTCGCATTTGAAAATCTGCCAATTTGAAATTTGTGAGGCAAAGCAATGTAAAGCAATTATTTATTTGGGTTTGTTCTGTGCTTGATGGGGGTGGCGATTGAAAATCCGCATTCCGATCGAATTCCACCGAAGTCTTCCTCTCCGTAACCGGAAACCAGAGTGTTTAAACAGGATTTAATTAAAGGCCAAAAAATAAAATCGTTCTCAAAATATTAGGTTTGAAGATGCTTGTGTTTAGAGCACGGAAAGGGCGGAGAAAATAATTAACGAAATTGACAGCTCCTCTGAAACAATCTCCTAGCAAAGGATTCTATAAATTAAAATAATTGCAGTTTAAATTGCCCGCAACAGCAAGTCCGGCAGTCCGATGCCCGGTTTATTGTAATTTTATTCGCGGTTTCATTTAAATTCTTCCTTTTAGATTGGCTGGAGGGGCAAATAAGATGTGCAATTGTTTTGGAATAGGTTTTATGCACTGGGAAAAATGTTGGCTCGACAAAAAGAAATGTAAATTTAACTACTAACAGACTAAAAGCTATTGGTGGCCAAATAATAAAAAACCTAATGCAGTGATAGTTAACGAGACAGTTTCAAATGAATTCTTGTGTGTTCCTCTTCTATAATTACGACGGTAAATGCGAATTTATGGCAGTACCTTTGTTGGAGAGAAAACAAATTCAACTATAATTTGGAAAACGCACATTATGTCGTTTCATTCCTTTCTATTCGGTAAATTATCCTTGGCCTTACTGTCGAATCAGGACTTCTTCTATCTACGAGGAATCTAATATATACTAGTGTTTTGCTTCCCAAGTGCACATAGTTCGTTCAAAAATAATTTTCCTGTTTTGTCATTGGTTGCACAACTATGCATTTATCTACCAAACACATTAAAATAATGACGTGTTTACCATTAAGTTTTCGATTAACAAGGAAATATTTATCGTTAATTTGAACAATCGATTAAAATACTTCAAGAAATAGATGCTGAGAACTACAGTATTTTGACATTTAATAGGTAAATAAAAATAATAAAAGAACGAAAATTTGACATTTTTAGAACCAGACAACTTTACAAGAAAAAATTCCCTAAAACACTTTATAAACGCGGTATATGATAAATTATGTATTATTATTATTTAAAAAAAATTTCAGTAGTAATATATAAATGAAAATAATTTGACAAATTTTTCGAAACTTTTTTGAGAATCTTAGAAGTTTGAGAATGACAAAATTATTTTTTACTTCTGTGTAAATATATCCAGCTTAATTATTTTTTTTCTATTAAAAGTAGTAGTTTTAATTTATGATAGTGAATTATGGATTCTTCGTTAACACTTCTCGGTAAATCAGAAAACCAGAAATTAATTATTTCCGTTATTTTTAAAGTGTGTGTTTTAACCGTTTTTGACAATATTCAAAAGTACTAAACGTTGTTTCCGAATCTACAGGAATAGAAAAAGTAGAGTACTATATTCGGGATTATGGTCATTAACCCACGATCTCTGGATAACGTACTTAACATGTGTTATAATAAGCTACCGTCATGCTAATTATACCTAACTGTCTGGTATTTGTCAAGAAAAACAAAAGCTGTGGTTATCAAAGTAAAAAACTTTAGACCTTCAATCTCATTATAATAATGACAGGATTGGTTAAATCGCAGACACGTGACGGAATTCCGTTGTCAGTTTTGAGAACATGAATGTGTATGTGTTATGCTTTTGTATGTAGTTTTCAAAAAACATAATGATTCCTTACGAATATATTTATAACATGATTGTTTGTTGTAAGATTTTACTAATCCTGAAGGAGGTTTAAGTGTAAATCGAAACGTCGGTTATCTAAGAAGAATAAATGCTGTATGACTGAAATTTCGATGATTTTTTACACTTTACAATAAATACATTCGAAAAAACATCAAGTTCATAATTTAGAGATGTTTGACAGTTAGTCAAATACTATTCAATTCCCAACCAAATTGAAAATATAATAAAGGAAGTGAGTTCCTAATGAAACAGTTCGTGATTGAACCATAGTGCGTCGTCATTTCCCGCAGAAAAACGCATTCCGGCATTAGTACAGGCGTTCGGTTCCGTCGCGTGGCAGGAAGAGGAATAATACGAGTCCCGGAGCAGGGGAAAGTCCGGAGTCCGCAGTACGCAGTCTCCGGGTCTCCGCGGCTGACTCGACACTAACACAATTACCTCGCGAATTAATTATCAGGGAATAACTCTTTGGTTTGAAAAATTACTGCACTTTTGTAACCCTCGATTTAAATTTTAATTTGGGCTGTAGTACAATTTTACAAGGGTTGTAGAGTCATGTCATTTGTTTCTTTTTGTCGGTAAATTAGAGATGTGAGCTGAATTAAATCTCCGCTAGGGGGTAATTAGTTTATCAGACCTGACCAGTCGCTGGATAATTAATGAAAATTACTTACAATGTTCATTTGTTGCTCCTGGATTTCTTTGTACACTTCCACGATTTTCATCAGGGCGGATCCTGCAAAAAAACACTCCGTGAGAAACAGGGAATTAAAAATTCTGCTGTAGACTTTATTAATTTTGTTAATTGGGTATTCATCCGGAATTTATTTTCTTAACTTAATTACAAACATAAAGGAGATAAATTTAATGGAAGATATTAAATTACTTCAAAGAAAACGAAATGAGCAGTCATTTTTGCGTAATTATATAAATACAATTATTCTTTCATAAAGTAAATAAATACGATACCGGCTCATCCAAAACTCATCCAGGAATTTCAAACACTAATTATACAGAATGAATTTCAACGTTTACTAATACGAAAAGTTGGAAAAATTATCACAGAACATTTCTTTATGATATGAAAATTTGGTAAAGAATTCTCAACAGAAAATCACGTTTTGGGGTTTCTAGAATAGGATGATACTATTTTCGGTATTTATGTGTGCTGGTTTTTCGTCCACAGTAACTTAAAATCTAATGAAGCTGATTAAATTTTGAAAGCAATCTATTAACCGGAAGCAGGAGTTTACTTGAGGAAGAAGGGCTTTCCGCTTGTGCTAGACACAACATTTTTAAAATGTTGTCTCTTTTACTTTCCATTGGTTATTTTCCTGCTTTATATCTTTTTTTTATATTTCTACCCAACAATATTTTCCATGGTGTTCTTTATAGTTTCTCTTAAAACTGTATTGCTCTCTTACCTGCTTGTGTTTTCATTTTGTACCATTTTGTTTCTTCCTCTAATATTTTTGTGGCATCATCAGTATCATAATTGGCTTACGGCTCATTGAGAGCTCTTGCTGCATCTACCACTTTCGCTTTGGCATATCTCAGTAAATAAATGAGTCAGAGTATAGTTATTTATGATGTAAGTATTAAAAGTGACATTTTCTGAGTAAGTGGGGAAGTTTGTGAAACGAGGCGAAGCCTAGTGAAACAACCCCACGAACATAAATAAATTACTTTTAATACGTATATACACAAAATTTTATCTATGATATTCCTAGTGTATTAGTAAATTCTAAAAAATGTAGAATGATATTTTGACAGGTATGGTTATATTTGTTGATTTATTGATACAAATCACTAGCTACATGTTAAAAGTAACAATAAAATAACTTTGAACACCTTGCTTTGTTACTTTTAACACTAGTGTCAGAAAGTTACAATTTTAACTTGCTAAGCAACCGTTGAAAGGGCCACTTTTAACAACGATCGTAGATAATTTTTTTATACGATTATTCAAAAAGATGTAGAATAATATTGGCTACAATTTTTGTATAAACTTTTTCCTACATTTTGCATCGTTTAAAAATTAAAATTTCTGGGAGGTTATCTTGTAGGATGAGACTAATTTAAGTTTAATCTGACAATTTACTGTTTTTTGTGACCAATAAATTAAGGTAATAAATACGTTCGAAAAAGAAGCAGATTTGCATTAAACAATTCTTTACGAAACACGAAACACCCTAAAGCTATCACAGATCTCCTTTTATCTGTCCGAATCTAGAAGACGCATCGCGTGATATGTTCCTCGGTCGTAGCGTATCGGAGACACACAGTCACGAATAGGATACCTCAGCATCAGCGCTCACCGGCAGCGCGTCTCAGTGGCATTTTCACAGCGGGTGAGCTGTAAGCCCGAGCCGCCACTTTTTTATTTTGTTTGAGGCTTTAGCGAACCTTGGCCGGCAGAATACGCCTCAGATTATTCGGGGGTGACGGATTTTATGAGAAATACATTTTTTCTCTCACAGACTATCGGAAATTTCCAAGCAGATGAAAGTGTGTATTGTTTCGCGGATCGAGATTTTAAAGCGATTTATGTCTTTGCGTTTTTTGTTTTGTTCTTTTGTGCTTCTTCTTTTTGCAATATATCGAAGCGCATTTACATTCAAAACGATGAATGGAGTGTTGTTCTGGTTTTATTGCTTTTTTAGATTGCGGACAATTTATTATTAATTTGAAATATTGCCGACAGAAAATCGTTCACCTTCTACCGCCACTGCGGCTTTCAGTTGTAAATTATTAAATTGCTACTTCAATATTATAAAATACAACTGTATAAGAACCGTTTAATTGTTAGTGTATTTCACTTTATACAATATCACAAAGCCAACTTCATCCGAATATTATATATGTAACATACCAAACTATTACTGACAAAAAAAAATTACAAAAAAATACGATTCTGAATAACATTGTTTTATTTTTTGTTATTAACAGTGATTTTTCAATCGTTTCCCATCCAAAGCACTATTATCTCAGCAATATATAAATAAAATACAAGTAAAATTATTAAAAACTTTTAGAATAATATGAAAAATGTTACATTGGATTGACTGTCAGAAAGATAACACCGACAAGAATTAGAGATCACAAAACGGGCCATTCGTCTTAACAAACCAATGAAATATGCTGTGCTAGTCATGCCATTGAATTTGTGCACAAAATTAATTTTGTAGAAACAAAAATTATGCACAAAAAAGGGTACAGAAGAATTTACCGAACTATTCTGTAAACCCAGGATATAAGATGCATTTCTAAAAATTTACTAAACGTTTGGTAAATGCTTCTAATTTCTTAGTAAATAATTGTGTTTAGTCTCTTACTAGTTTTTGGAATTAATAGTTATTTACGTTACAAGTGGGCAAAGTAAGGAATTACCCCCCAGAGAAATTTTAGCACACGAAGCCGAAGGCTGAGTGTAATAATTTTATCGAGTGGATAAGTCCACTTTGCCCACGTGTGAATTATAACGTTTTATCCAATATCTCTTAATAAATGCAAAATTTATTAAAAAAATAATATTTGACAGTGACATATGCTTTAAATTTTCTAAATTATAATGCCAATGAAAGTAGTTACCAAGGTGTTGTGTGTTATTATTACTGTTATAAATATAAAATTAGTCACTAGTGATTTTTTTTCTCAAAATTATACCCACTATTGGATAATCTGTTACTCTCCTGGTTTAAAATCGCCATAGTTATAGAGCATTTATTTAGAGGTGTTGAATAATTTAGAGAAGTTCTAAATAGGTTTACTAGAGTTTTTTTTTCAACTTATTAACATATAAATTTAACTTGCAATTTTTTTAAAACTGTATCTCATAAGTGAATACCTATTTTGCTCATTGTAATAGTCTTGTAAAATAGAAATTGTTTATTAATTTAACAAAATTCGCAGCTTTAATAGTTCTTGAACCAGCAATGATGGCACATTTTAATTGAACACTTGTATACAAAGAAGTACCCAAGAAAATAATTACTGAAGTAATTTGAGTAGCTCGCAAGTAGGCGAGCAGAAAACTGATGAAATTGAGATGCTCTCGAACGCGCAATCTCCTTCGAAATATATAATCAAACAAGAGTGACACGAAACTCTATTGTTATTAGATATTCCCTTGGATAACATAGAGTCTCAGAGTCATGTGGTGTCCAATCACTGAAGGCGCACCGTCGCCATCACCATTACAGAAGAAGGAATCGTCAGGGTCACAAGAGGATCAGGTTAAATCAGTAAATGTTTATCCATTGAATTCGAGCATATGTTCGACATCGGAAGCGAAGCGATTCACAAGAGCTCAATCTTATCAGATTTGCTCTTCGAACTGCATTTGAATTTCAAGGCGATGTGCGGATACCTACGATCGTAGGATCAGGATCCAGTTTACTGTTTGTGATTTCTACTACGTTTTATGTACTTGACGTGTCACTGAGCTTGAATTTCTCATTTGAACTCGCGTGCTAAGATACTTAATACACGAAGTAAGACACAAGTATGTAACATCTTACATTCAAGCTGAAGATGTTTCAATCGATTATCTCTTGTTGTCAAGCGTCCTTATGTTATTTAATAAATGTATGTTTAATATTAAACTGACCGAAAATAAACCTCATAATTCAAATGAATACTGAACAGAATTTTGGACATTTTAATCTTATTATAAAATTGATATTTCATCAAGCATATTACATACTTTGCTATTACATATACGATATAGAAGTTAATCATTTTGTACAGACTAGAATAATATGAATATTATTTTACGGCGTACAAAAACATGTTAGTTGTTTCATATACCACTGCTGGCAGCACCTACAAGGGAAACTCTGCCGAGTGACAGTTGTATTGCGTGGTTCTGTCATATTTTATTGTTTAAAAATGACATATTTTATTTTATATACCTCAAGTTTAATTTGGAATGCTTGAAGAGAAAATCTGTTGAGGGCACCACAATACTCTACCCGCTAAATATTTCTTATCAGACAATGCAGGAACACTGACCACCACTATCAAAATACGCTCAAAACATGTCAAAAAACATTTTTTTAATCGTTGTTCTGTTTTTTTTTCTTCAAAAGCACAGGTTCGCTGATGTAAACAAAAATGTCAAAATATAATTTTTCTTGGACCTGTTCTAATTATTAAATGGAGACAGTAAGACAAAAATTGTCATTAAACCATAATTTACTGAGATATTTCAAAATAATTTGTTAGGGCTTCAAGTAAACTACCACTTCCGGTTATTGGATTATTATCAAAAACTAGTCAGCTCTTCCGAAGTTGATACAATATATAAACAAATGTCAAAATTTACAGTTTTACATCCACTGAAAATTCCCTACTGCATTTTTAGCATGATTCCTATACCTTTCTTACAGGATGTGGCGGAAAGTAAAAATAGTATGTCACTCGTAGTTGACATTCTTTTTCTATCGCCCAATTTTCTAGATTTACGTGCTGGTCTAGCGATATCGGATGCGATGATCCGATGTTTCAAGAAATGAGACAATGAGTATAAGTTCAACGAATGTTTTAGTTTGCAAAAGGGCAGAAATACGATAAAATAAAACTGTAAAATGGGCCAAACATCTTGCCCCAGATTTGGAAAACTTTCATATTAAGATATTTAACTTTTCTGGTAAAATATCATACATTTTCAAGTTTTCTAAAATAGAAGTATTTGATATAAAACTTTTGCAGTAAAGTTTGCAGTTCGGATTTCAGATTCTGCTGCTGCACAATTCTATTTTCAGCATAGCTCGTGCCCAAGATAAAAGAATATTTATTAGTATTGGTTTAGGTTTGATAAATATATTGCAGGAGAAAAGTTTGGTATAATTACAGAAAATCTCAATATAAATGTAAATAACTTTCCATTAACTGCAAGCACTTTGTCTAACCAATATCACATTTAAGTAGAGAAATAAAACAAATAGGCAATGTTTCATTCTCGCCGACAACAGAAAACTCGTGTAGAAGTCAGGGGGTCCCTAACGTATTCAGGGCGCGAAATTGCATTCAATATTCCATTAAATGTGTCTGTTTGAACAAGGAATCCAACTGGTTTTGCAAATAAACGACTTTTCGGTAGCGGAAACTTGATAGTAGATTCTACGGGCGCTGTGATCACTGATACTTTGATAAAAGATATTCATATACAAATCAATCCTTGTTGATGACATTTGAACAAATTACAGAGAGTCAAAGAAACATCATTTCCGGCGATAACCTTCACGGTCGGTGAAGGTGAAAGTTCCCGACATTTCGCTGCTGGAACCCGCGCTAAAACCTCTTCTAAAACCCCGTCCTGCGGGAGTTGGACGACAGCCGTCACCGGCGTCACACCAAATCAGTGGGAGCATTTCCGCGAGACGCTCACGGTCGTCTACTCACCACTCAGCGACTCACCGCCTTCTTGGATCACATGCGGAAACATCGAGGATTTGTGCAAACACTACACGGACTTGCGCTTGATGTCTTGTCATATTTTTGTGATTTTTGTGACAAGTGTCTTAGGTAGTGTTTGGATTTATCTTTCACGTCAAATATTGGATGTTTTGGAGGGATTAATATTGTTTATTTGCAAGGATGAGGATGCTTCAAGATTTATTAGTTTTTGTTACGAGAAAACAATAACAAATATTATATTTTATATTAATTTTAAGAAAGAACGTATTTATTTACTTACTACATACATACATACTATATCCCACTAAGTGGGGTAGCCCGAACCCAGAAAATACCAACATTTAGTTGCCTCCAAATATTACCACTTTTCCTCGTCCACATTTATAGTGCGATTCATATATGATCCTTTATTTTTCACACTCGGAATTATTCGTTCACGCAACAAACTATCAATTATACCTAACCACTTATTCCTCAGATTTTCATGCAATCGTTCATTTTCAATATCGCTCGCTTATATTACGTTCACCAACCTTTCATTCTACATTCGTTCAAAATGGCCAAACCACCTGAACTGACTCACTCCCACTTTTCGAACATTCTTCTCAATCTCACACTCACCAAACACTAATGTATTCCGGACACGAAAACGTCTCGTATACCCTTCACTACTCCTCTTAAATACCTCATTACCACAGCAGTTATACGTCGTTCATGATTCTTCATACACAGCGAACATTCAGAACGATACATCAATATAGGCACCAACAAACCATTATAAACTCTCAATCAAACATCTTTACGAGCCCAGTATCATATCATTTGACCCAGTTAAAATCATACAGGAAAATTGTTTAATTCACCATATTTACTTACATACATAATTGATTAGATTTTGATAACAGTTCATCATCAGTAAATAGTAGATTAAATGAAGGCCCATCAGGGTTTATGATATACTTTAGCAACACTCCACTAACATCCTTGGGGGCTATGATTTGACGGCTGGTAACCGCACTTCATACGAAAAAATATATCACCTACCGAGATCTGCGTAAGCAGAGTGCCACACCCGTAATGGGTAAAAGGCGTGATGATATATTTATTTTAAGAACAAATTTCATTGCTATCAAAAAGATGTAGAATAATAATTACCTACAATTTTTATTTGAAACAATTTTCTATATTTTGTTGTAATCAGGTTCAAAAACAATGTTCGTGGTAATAGTCAACACCTTTGGAACAATTGAAATCTTTATGTTAGTGAATTTTCTTAATTTGTTACTATTTCTGTTGCTATTTTTCCTTAAAATTGTCTTACAAATTAAAATACAAATACATTGAGTACAACTATTTTCTGTTTAAGATCAAAACAAATATTTGTTATTCTAAAAGTCACAATTGGGCCAAATGGTTCGATTCTGGGCTCGTAGATACATTCATATTTCACTCTGTCTACTAAATTGAAGATATAATTCTGGTGGAAAATCCAAAGTTTTAGAAATATGCATGTTTCCGTTTAGTTTCCCCTTCCATAACAAAATTCAGTTGCTAACAAAGGGGTATAAAAAACTGCAACAGTTCAGAGCACAGCAACAAAATAGCTCTCACCTCAAAAAATCCAATAATAACTAGTCGACTTCAATTCTAGCGCTACAATACGATCAAGTGCTTGCACTGCATCGCGATAGATGGCTTTTACTTCATCCACAGCTGCAGCAACCGCGTCGGGAACTGTGAAAGCTATTTAAGTGCATAATGCTCACAAAAGCCTCGCCATCCGACGAAAAAATTGACGTTTTTGTAATTAGTCATATTCTCCATTCACGGCGACGATTTATTGTCGCAGTTGTTACGTGTAATCAAGAAATAGCGCTGCATATAAAGCGATTCCATTTTGTTCGGATTTATTGTGTGAAGTCGGGACAAATGCGATCGGTATAGTTGTATTTTAGGATGGAATAACGTAATAATATAAAATATGCATATGTTAACGGTAAGGGAATGGAAGATATTAATAGTATTTTAAAGTTGGATGGTATAATCTTATTATGTTACGTGCTTGCGTTCAATTATCTCTATCCCAACAGAGTTCAGAGCAAGTTAAGTGAATTTCACTAATTTCAGTTAAATGCTACGGTATGTAGCGGAGTACAAAGTTACCTAATGTATACCTTGCAAACACGCATTATAATCGAAACTATATTTTATGCCTAACTCCATTTAAGTTTCCGAAAACACACACTACATACCATAAGTTTTTTACATCCTGCACGTAAGGGAGGTATTGTTACAGAGTAGATTTTGGGAGAAATTCATCTACCGGAAATGGTAGTTTATTTGAAGGCCTATCAGGTTTTTGGACATATCTCAATGAATAAATAAATTAGAGTAAATTTTATTATAAAAATACTATATTCCAATACGAGTGAAGAGACTAAGAGTTTCTCTCTCGCCTGTGTCAGTTTTGAAAACGAGGCGTTAGCAGAGTGGACAAAGACAAATAAGTCAGTGAATTCGTTTCTTCACAAGTGTTGTTAGCGTCTTGTTCAATCCTGCTATTGTAAGTACGCGCCCCCATCTTTGTAGTCCACATACTCAATGTTACGAATCAGTGAATTTGGTAATGACAGTTTAATGGGCGAAAGTAGTGAGAGAAAGAACTTTCGCCCACTCACCTGTCATTACCCATCTGGTTGTTATAGGAATGAGTTGAGTTTTCGTTTGTTTTACTAGTTATTGTTGTTCACTAGCGTTAGTTTTAGGTGTTTGTCATAACGTAGAAATTTAATACGAGAGATTTAGCAACGATGGCATTCATTTTGGCATGAATATTGGATGGATATTCAATATTTGTATAAGGTATTTTATAAGGCATTAGAAGATGTTGAAATTTCCTTTTTCAAATATTTTAGAATGTCTCAAGATTATTTTTTGGCCTTTTGTCTAAAATTGAAAATCACAGTCAAAAGCAAAACTCTACATTTCGAACAGGAATTAGTCCTAATTTTGACTGGGATGGTTGAGTTCTACATTCATACTATTCGAACGCATCAGGAACAGCCATATCCGGACAAGCACCGTGATGTCAAACTATTCTTCTCAATATACCTCGTCGTTCCATGACGTTGTCGGTCCATGATGTTGTGAACAATACCATTCAAAATACACTATAGAATATTTTGAAGTGACGTTGCCAGTCGGTGACGGGACGTAGACGTTAAGAATAGTGTGAATCGTCCTTTAAGGACTTACAATGTCGTCTACAATACTGCTATTTTAAAACAGAGATCTATTTTAAAAATGTAGATAACAGTGAAGAGGTGGATATATATACATTGTTGCATCAAAATTTGTATCAATTGTCGAATACAAAATCAATATTCGCCCTCTAAACAAACCCACTAAAGAAGTAAAAAAAGAAAATCGTGGAACAATGAAACAATAATCAAGATTCCTTCCACAATGAAACCCGCACGACCGTTGAACATTGCGTATGTGTTCCGAGCAATGTCTCCCTGAGGTTACATACCATATACCTTCTTCCATCCCAGAATCTAAAGAGAACCTACAGCCTCACCTCTCTTCTCTTCTTCGCCTCCTCCCGGAGTAACGCTTCTGCCGCGCCCGCCTCACAATAACGCCGTTACGTGAGCAGTGTGCCTAAAAATCCGAGTAGGCACTGGTAACGCACGCGGGACGGGACGCCAGGAAGGGACAATGAATGGTCCGACGCTGTTCAATTGTTGGGATAAGGTTGGGCTGGGCTTGGGCTCCGATCCGACGAGGGATGAGGTAATGAATTGTTGGTTATGTCGGAATGGGTTAATTGTTTTCTGGTTTTGTTTTCAAGATGAATGGAAAGGAATAACTCGAGTTGAATTTTGTGGTATATTAACTTTGTTGCACTTTATTCCAGACCCTCCCGCAAAACGAATTCATTATTTACAATAACTAAGTATACGATTAATGGGGTATGTGGCCGTAATCAAATTTTAGGAAATAAATATATGGGAATTTTTTTTATCTAGTATTATATTGCGGTATATAAAAAAACTCACAGACCCTGTTCCAGTGTTGGTGAGAAGAAAATATTCTATATAGTTACAATCGTAGTTATAGTATTTGTTACGAATCATTTTAGTGTTAGACACTCTAAGTTATAAAATATAAACATGAAACCTAAATACGTATTTTGATAGCAACGTTCTCATCATCAGTAGAACCAATTGTAAGAGAAATGAAGCAAGATTGCCCAACTTGTTAACCAGCAATCAAAACCGAACAATTTGTCCTACATAATATGTTTAAATTTTAGATATGGTAGCATAATTGTCTTCTTAATTTCCAACAAGCGTGCCTATCCACTTATCATACATTTCAATATTTGCGCGTCTACCCGCAATTTTCCCTCAAATTTCTAAACAATCCGCACTTATCTCCAAACCTTTTCGAAGGCAAACATTAGCGTAGCGAACCCCGGAGGCTTACCGGAAATGGAGAGGCTCTTGCATTACGTTGGGTTCGATGCGCACCGACAACAGTCAGAGACAAGGACGTAGAACACGGACACATCATATACAGCAATGATCATCTGTCAATGACTCACTCATGCATATTGTCGGTCTGCCCAACCGAAGTACGAAGCCCTGCGAAGGTTCGAGATGATATAATTGGAACTGTAGACGTGGAATTGTAGAGATTGGCAAGAGTGAAGGGAAGAATTAAGGACATTATTTTTTATACCACTGTGTATCTGATAAAAAATAAATGTTCTAACTATATTGTGATTAACTTGAGCGGAGTACCACAACTCAAATGAGTAAATGGCGCGATGTTCTATTTGTTTATTGTAAAACTAAAATACTATAATATTTCTTTTTTTTTACTTTTTAGATATAAAAGATTTAAATCGAGAGAAAAAAATATGAAAAGGTTCTTAGAATTAAGTTTTATTAATAAATATTAATAAACGTTTGTTTGCTTCTCTATCCTACGTCCAAGGATATTCCCTTCCTTTACAGTCCTTTGTAAATTACAAAATTCCATGTAAATGTGAAAATTGTTACATTGGAGAAACTAGCAGAACGATAACAAGAACTTCAGAACACATACGAGCCATTCGTTTTAACTAACCAGTGAAATCTGCTATAGCTAATTGAAACGTTACATTAATATTCGCGTAATTGTACAAGAGCATGTAAATTCTATACTATAGATTCCAAAAATTACAAAATCCGGCTCGAAGGACCAATGTTGTGGACTGATGTGAGCTTGAGGATGTGATGTTCAAAGAACCGAAGTAAGAATACGGAATGAATGCAGTTAATCTTATTTCTTTAATTTCTGCTTTATTTACAATATTCACAAATACTTATTGATAATTGTTATATTAATATACTGTAATTGCACCAGGCGGTTTTGTTTTGTTGTTCTAAGTGCTGAATCTTAAACTTGTCCAGTTAACATAATTCCCGGAAAATGTAGGTAGATTTAAATCTGAAAGTTTTACTGTTAATTCAGATAACGGTTAAACTATTGGAGTTAGTGATGGTTTATCTACGAAATTGGCTATTTTTGATAATAAATTGTAATAAACAGTCTCAAAACTAGTCCATTCCGCTGCAACTGTCTTTGTTTACTCGCGAAATTTACTAAGAGGTTCTATGTTTGATTGTACTTTATCCAATTCCTTACATGTTGATTATTCACAAAATAAATTTTGAGAAAACAAAAATTATAGCAACATCGAAATGTATCAATGACAATCTCATAAGATATAAGAGAAGCTATGTAAGTATATCAGTGAATCAGAATGAATGCTACGAGTTGAACAAGACATGCCTTCCTCTGTTTTATAAGTTATAATTTGTTTTCATTTAGTTACTCTTTCTAATTACTTGCTTATGTCCAAAAATTATTTCATTTAATACTATGAGGTCTGAAAGCTTTTTCAACTTAATATGAATAGTGCTTCATATCATAGATTGAATAAAACTGTTTAAAATAAAAGCGATAAATATTAATAAACCGATTATTTTCAAAAATAATTTAGGTTCGTTCAGTAGAGCAAAATAAAGTACCTAAATAAAATGTTAGTTAACCACAACATTAATTAATATAAATGTTCAAATAATTTTAGAGGAAATTCTAGTAGATAGATTGTCCAAGCTAACAGTATTAATTTGCTTTTGATACGCGAGATCCCTTCGGTTGAAATTTCACTTTTCAGTGACATTTGTCAAAACTTCCCACAGACATCAAAAGCTCGTATATTTCCCATTACGCTAGACAATATAGTTTTAATCAGTTAACCTCTCCTTGCATACAATAACACCGTTTTCCAGGCCAATGAATATTTAGTCCGGCAACAGACACCGACATATGTTTCAAAGTTTTATTAGGCCTGTTCCGGAGAATCCAATAAAACTAAGCGAACAGTATAGCCGACGTATTACGCGAAACAGATACGCAAACAAAATGTCTGGAAAGTTCTCTCGATGCTGCTGCTGTTGGTGTTGTGTGGGTTGTGTTGGCCAGCCTGACGCTGGCGTCGACATGGACTCTTTCCACTTCCGCTTTGTCAATTCAATCGGGGAGGAACTGTTACGCAAAACTACGATGAATTCCAGTGCGTGTGTTTATTTTTTATTTCGTTTGTATTTGATGAATTCTGATTATTTGTTCTGTAAATTTATTTTGGAAATTGGTTAACTTCTTTCTATTCCTTAACATGAAAAATTGGTGGAGTCGACAATGTCACTACTGAAAATCGCTGTATAGGAACGTAAGAATAAATGTTTTCTGTAAGAGTAATGTGCTATGCCTGTTTTAAGCGACGCAATTTATTAGTCAATTTTTTCTTCATAAACAAATTTTTCAATTTATTCATGAATTAGAACATGTTCTATTTTTAAATAATTTTTTAGGGAATTCTAGGAGATTTTACGCATTGCTAATTAGTCAAATTTGTTTATGTTTTAGGATTATGTCATTGTTCTATGTATGTATATTTTATTAGGTGAAAATTGTGCAGAATTTTACTAGAGAAATTATAAAGATATTAATCTTTATAAGAATAATATCAATAAACAATAGTGTATTATACATTAAGGAAGAGAAGTGTATGATTTTTTTTTCGCGGAGTAAATTGAAGCACAAGCCTTAGACGAGGGCTTCAATACAAGGGAAAAATTCACTTCTCTCCTGCGGTTTTTTTTTTCTACGACCGGGAGAGAAATTTGGTTTCCATGATACCAAAATCATGACTGAAACAGCCAATTTAATATCTACGGAAGATTTGTGCACTTTCTCCCCCGTCGTAAGGGAAAGTGCTCAAATGAACAAAATTAAACATATCAAAGGTATCTATCATAAATTATATTACAATTCAAATAATTTTGAAATTCATAAAAACCATCATAAATATTGGGGTCGTGAAAAAATAGTATATAAACTGCAGGAGAGAAGTGTATTTTTTCCCTTTTCGTATTGTAGCCCTCACCTACGCCTCGTGCTTCAATTTACTTCGCGGGAAAAAATCAAACACTTCTCTCCCTTAATGTATAATATACTACTTTTCACGACCCCAATATTTATGTATTCCAAAATTATTTGAATTATAATATAATTTATGCTAGTTACCTTTGATTTGATTATTTTTTTCATATTTCACATTAATTGAGCACTTTTCCTCACGACGGGAGAGAAAATGCACAAATCTCCCGTAGAATTGGCTGTTTCTGTTAAGATTTTGCTATTATAGTTTCTCTCCCGGTAGAGAAAAAAAAATAGCATACATGAGAGCTGATATTGTGTTGGTACTACGTCCTAGCTACTACTGAAATTGTCACAATAAACTTGATATGTGTACAAAGAACGACAAAATTCTTGTTTTCGGTAATTTGTTGACAACAAATGCTGACCAATAAATTGACTCGTGTAAAACAGGCATTTTTTCTTTCACAAGAAACTTGTGATTTTCAGTACAGCCTTAACAAAAATTAAAGCTTCCAGTTGTCAATATCTCCCAGCTCAGTAGGCGTTAGTCTTCCGTTTAACATCCATTTAAGCACGTGATCGATCTCCGGATTCCGCGGTTCACAGCTGTAAGTATTTTTATGATATAAAAGGCTCAATCGCCACAAGCGCTCAATTGCTTCCTGTTGAGGATGAAAGGACCAACTCTCGCATCTGTTCTCCCACGAACAGGGGGGAGAGACGCGAAGGCAGGCAAGATGTTGCTTTCTTTACAAAGCCGCCACGCGAACTGGGAATGAACTGCACAAAACCCACCAAACGAGCCTCATTTCACATTAATTGGTTTCGCTTCCGAATGTTTAAAGACAAGTGAAACATTTGTTCACGGGAGGTAAGTGACTCTTTTGTTCATAAACGGAAATATTATTTTATTTACCACTCTAATTATCACAGTTGCCATTTTAACTTTACTCCTCTGGTTACCCTTCATTACCGACTCTTCTTCATCGGCCAAACTATATCACCTATCGAGATTTGCAAACGCAGAGTGTTACACCTAAAATGGGTAAATGGCGTGATGACATATTTTTTCCAAATCCGTTTTGATCATTTTCTCAGTGACGTTTTCGTGGATGGATGGATGTGTGTCTTTTGTTCAATAACATTATAAATTGTAAGATTCATGTCAATGCTAAGAACTGAGTCTAGTTTGACCATAATTTCAAAACTAGAAGTGGAAGTTTACTTTAGACGCAAAATAATAAATTCAATTTGTTGCAAATCAAATCAGCTGCGGAATAAGGTTCAAATAAAGGATGTAAATAATAAAATTTTGAATAACAATGTTATTTAATTAACCCTGGACAATCACATTACTTTTACAGTTACATAACCATCACATTGGGGTCTGGGAAACCCAAGAAAATAAAATCTACTGTCCCATAACCGAATGGGATTTTACCTAAGGAATATTTGGTTAAGGTTATAGAAATTGAATTTCTACAGCATTAAAAAATTTATTGGAACAACTATCCTTCCACACGCCGCGTATGGAATAAATTCTAATAATCAGACCCGCATATTAGCGCGGTATATGGAGTATCTTAGTTCGGTTGCTATGGTTACGTCTCTAAGTTTTAAATTTATTTATTTGATTTTTTTTTTCAACAATATTGTATTTGTATTTTTCGTATAATTTCCAAAATCTTGTTATAGAAAGTATAGCGTGGAATATGAGCCATTCCATTACTTGTTATTATATTATTACAACGATGTACCATCGAAGTTATGAGAATGCTGTGCATGTGGAAAATTAGATGAGAATCGTAGGGTTTCTAAGACCCCAGTGTAACGTTCAAGGGTTAGTAATATATTTTGAAAAGTAACATTTAATAAATATTGAGTTTAAAAAGACTTGTATTCAAATTTTGGACGATCCATGATTGTTTTTTTTAAATACAAGTTAATTGAATCCTACCGGGCTTACTAGGTTACTCTAAAATGTGAAATTATAATTTTGGGAAATCGTTAATTGGTTTATCTACGATAGTGTGTAAAATTGATGTTTAACTGTTAGTTTCAAGTTTGTAAAACGGTTGTTTAGTAACACGATCCCATTAGTCTCGGGCAGTCACGGGTTGCCAATAAACGAGTGATTAAAATTTTTAAACACGCCAAATTTGCATCATGGCAAACGTCTCATTTAATATTGTGATCCTACTTCATAAATAAAAATATTTTTAAATATTTTTTGGGGTTCTTCATTATATCGTAGATAAAATTTTGTACGATACACATACGTAAAGCGTCTTTAGTTACGAATGGGTCAATTAAAACACGAGCGTAGCGTATCGTAAATAACTATTATATTATATATAAATCAGATAGTCGAACAAAGTCGAACTCCAGATTTTTCCTACGTATGATTCCTTTTATGTGTCAACTGTCAACATATTTGAAATAAGGTAAAGGTAAGTAATCAAATAAGAAATAGGATCTTAATGCCATTTAACATTGCATAAATTAAAGACAATTATTAGTAATCATAATCAGTCATACATATTCGCGAAACTTAGTAACAGTCTTACGTTCTAAAAGTTAATTAACAGTAAAATAATTGTACAGAAATCCTAATAACAATAAGGGAAAGGGCGGTATTCCATATTAGGATCCTATTCCATATTTGGTTACTTTCCTCTATGTTAATATTCCTTAAGAATAAAATTGTATATATGATAATTTTATTGAGAAGTAACCTACTTCTATTGGGGTTTATCGTAGCTTGCAATAAAGATTTAAACTTAATGGTTGTGTATATAAAATGCGCGGTGAACATATTACGATTGCACGGTCGGTAAGAAATGTACCTAGTTGGAGCTAGTGCTCTATAAATGCCAATAAAATCTTCAGTCCTCTGAGACGTGACCGCGTGACGAGATTACATCTGTTATTCTGTAGCTCTAGGCGACCTCGGCCAGGGCTATGCTGCAGGAGCTGTGTAAGTGGTAACTCCACACATCCTAACGTATAACATCCGGACATGTTATTTGTCTTGTCACATTTCTCATGATGAATTCATCCAGAAAAACATCTCTGGGCTTTTTTATTTTTACGTATGTTTTATTTCTCTAATTTTTTTGTTTCACTTCTGTTATTTCATTCTGTTTTTATTTTTTAGACCATGAGAAGAATTATTGTGAGCATTAATGAAATAGGGAATGGCTTAAATCTGTTATTGAATAAAATAATTGTTGATTGATTGTAATGAATTTATATATTCAGGTAGAATGTTTTCGAGGGGTGGGAGATTGAAAGGCAAGTGATTGGGTGCTCTGCGTACATTTATTCGAAACGTTATTGTATCTAGAAATGCTCGATTAACTGTGTACTACTTTGCTGTATGCTTCTGAATGTTAGGTGTGCATAAAGAACACTGTACGATGTATAACTGCTGTGAAAATGAGGTATTGAAGAGGAGAATGATAGTATGAGATGTTGGTGTACGGTGAGTGTGAGATATACAAGAATATAGTTACAAAATGTAAGAGTGAGTCAAATGAAGAACTGAGTTGATTTTGAATGAAATTGAACAATCGGAAGAGAAACTTTACTCAACACAGAAAACAATAAATTCAATTTTTGTCAAAAATAGAATAAACTTAGAGAAAAAGTTTCAAATAAAAGATGTTAGCATTAGCAATATTTGGAATATAAAATATTATTTGCACTTTTCTTCTACATGTTTCTTATTTTGAGAAAAACTAAATTATATAATATTCAAGAATATATTTTAATAATCTTAGTTACAATGGGAAAAAAAAACGAAAACATTTTTAATATTTATGTGTAAAACGTGTCAAATAATTGTGAAGTGACAAAAATATGTGTTGTGAAATATTATAAATGTAAGTAATATTTGTATTATTAGTTAGAAAGTTTTGCTGACTAGATATTAATAGATTTCTATTTTAAAATAGTCATACGCAAGGAACAAGTCATACGTATTCAGTTAGTTTTATTTGTGAAGAAAGTAGTGTGGTTCCCACAGCAGATTTTGTTTGATTCTTTTGACAAAACTGAATTATATGTTTAATAAACTAATTTAAGATGCTATGGGAACAAACAAATAACAGAAACTGTAATTAATAATTATTCAATACAGATTCACATACAGATAGAAAAATTTGAAACTCACGGAATATCCTCACTTAAAATTGTAATATTTTTTATTACATTTCTTTATAATATAAGCGCTAAGAAACCCATAACTTGAAATTTATTACTTATGTATAATTTAAACATGAATAAACTCATTGCTGTAGTACACATCGTAATATGTCTTATATTTATCGAAATATGGTGATTTGTAATATTTTTCAAAATACGGAAATTTCCCCAAATATGACTTAAAATTGTAAATTTTTTTTATTACATTTCTTTATAATATTCGCGCCAGGAAACCCATTGCAGTAGAGCGCATCGTCAGATCTGTAATATTTTTCGAGATACGTCTATTTTTGGTATTTTTCGAAGTGCAACTTTAAGGGCCTGTAATTCAAAAACTACACGAGATATCTAAAAATTCTCTTCAATTTAGCGTTTCTGGTGTCTTATATAACAAATTAACAAATTTTTAAAATTTTGAAATTTTTTTGTATTTTTGTTCAAAATTTCGATCGCCGATAACTCGACAAATATTAAAAATACAGGTTTGCAGTGTTCACCAATCGATTCAGCTCGTCGAAATACATAAGTATGCAAAGTTTCATAAAAATCGCTTTACGAGGTGGAAAGTTAGAGCAAAAAGCCTGAAAATGGCGTTTTTTGTCCGAAAGTCAAGGGGTACCCCTTGACGTTTGGCCTGAATTTGGCCATTTTCAGACTTTTTGCTCTAACATTTCAACCGATTGTCCGAATTTTCTGAAATTTCCAGGGTTTATGTATTTCGTCGAGCTGAATCGATTGGTAAACACTGCAAGTCAGTTTCTTTCATATTTATCGAGATATCTCCAATCGAAATTTTGCAAAAAAATTCTAAAAAATTTCAAAATTTTCAAAATTTACTAATTTATTATAAATGGCACGAAAAACACAAAACTGGAGATATTTTTCGATATCTTGTATAGTTTTAGAGTTACAGCACTTCAAAGTTGCTCTTCGGAAAAAATAAAAAATCGTCATATCTCGAAAAATATTAGAGATATGACGATGCGCTCTGCTGCAATGGGTTTCCTGGCGCGAAATTTATAAAGAAATGTAATAAAAAAAATTTCAATTTTAAGTCATATTTGGGAAAATCCGTATTTTGAAAAATTTTACAAATCACCTTATTTCGATAAATATAAGACATATTACGATGCGTATTACAGCAATGAGTATATTCATGTTTAAATTATACATAAGTAATAAATTTCAAGTTAAGTTAGGAGGAGTATTTAATTTATTTTTTAGTAAACAATTTACTAGTACTAACCTTTTGAAACTTATATGTTTCTTTCTTAATTTAAATAATTTTCTCCCGGTATACAAAAATAAATAGTTACATACCATATGTGATATTTAAAGCTAAAGAAAAATAAACAATGCTTTATAAGGATGATGCAAAGTGGATAAGTTATACGCATATAGGTTTGTAAGATACGTTTTTAGAAGTTCTAAAATCTGTGTTTAGGGATGAAAATATTATGTGTTACGTTTTGATGTTTGGTAATTATATAACTTACTGATATCTCTGAAATGGATAAATGGATGATGTATTTTTTTTTATTTATGTGAATTGCGTACGATATGTGTCGAGTTAAACATGTAAAGTTCACATTCAACAAAATCAAAAACCAATTTTCCGCACTAAAAGTCACCCCTTATGTTAATCCACCCCTGGTATTCCGGATCCAAAATATGTTTGCCAAGTAAACCGTACATGATTTGTACAAATATGTCACTTGTCAAAACCTGCCATCATGTACAAAACATACACATTACTCTAATTCACTTAACACAACGCGAAATATCCCGTCCTTTGCAACAAATATTATTGTGATTAAACCATTTTCTGTAGCACATCAAACGACTCAGCTGAGCCTCTTGGACCTAACCACCAAACTAGACACAATCAAGTTCAAAGTAAATTAATTACAAGGTGGAATGAGATCACCTCACGGTTTAGTTCCGTTTGTTACAAACAATTCCAACATTAAAATATTTGTAAAATATAACCGAGTGAAATTACGGCCGCGTCCGTGGAAACAGCGAAAATGCATTGTGTCGCGTATAAATCTCGCGGGGTGACAGTTAGTAACACAAAAGTAAGCAACAGGGTTTCCAGTTAAGCCGGGCTAAATTAATCGTTTTGGATTTATTGCAACAGCAAAGACAAACGGGGTGTTAACGAATAAATAAAGTAAAAATATTGGCCGCAGCCGCAATAACGCCGTTTGATAAAAACAATTCCAATTTCTGAATTGGTGAAAACCTGGAATGGTTGTGGAAATATGCACCTGCGGCTGATCCTGCTCTCGGCATGAAATCGTTAGAAATGGGGATTTGCAACGATATGACTGTTGTCAGAAAAGGATTAAATGTGTTTTCATTTTAACTTGTAATTAATTTTATTATTGTTTACGCCATTCGAATGTACATATAAGTGGAGAAATTAAATGGTACGGTTTAGGCTCACAGAATTTTTGAGGTTATGTTAGGTGAACTATAATGAAGATGGGTGTACTCTTACACTTCTGATACATTTGTTTATCCGCATCCGTAGTTTACCATATCTAAAACCAATCCGCATCCATAAGTTTTATAAACGAATTTAATTTTTTTTTTCTCATATTTCAGTGCTAGTTTAAAATAATGAAGTATTAAATAGAAACATAATTATTTCCAGTATTTCAATCAGCAGGTATACAGCAGATTAGAGAAAAAAAAATTATAAATACCTACATTAAAGAAGAAAGGGACAAACAAATTTAGCATGTTTAAATATACTCAATACTTTGGAACTGATAGGAAATACTTAATTTCAAAGAATAGGCAATTGTAAAATACATCTGGTCTTTCGGAAAGAGATGAATAACCATTACCAAAACGTTTTCTAAGAGAACATATTAGGTGTAGAATTTAAATGTGGCCTATAGGGATTGCAATGCTATTTTTTATATATATCTGAAAATTTGTACCTATATTCACTTTATAGCAAAAATGTAAATACAAAAATTGTTTAAAATTTAAAAATGCATGCAATAAGGTCTATTTCGTTAGGTACCTAAATATTAGTATTTCAAGACATATCAAATTAAAATTAATATTCATTAGATAAATTGCAATACTGGAATGGACTATTAAACATATAGGTACCTACGAAAAATATATGACATTTCAGAAAACAGATTTAGATTTATTTAGTTTTGTCTTATTTTCTGTACATTTCGTAGAAAATTGTAATGATATAATGGGGAATTAATATTTAGGTAACCAAATGGACTTTATTGCATATATTTTTGTATTGTATTGTATTTACACTTTTGTTGTAAAGTGAAACAATATGAAAAAAAAATTGAAATCTATATTCGCCAAATATCAATTCTATATCCGGTATAGTAGATGTAATTCTATAATAACATAAAAGAATTGGAGACCGATGGGAAAACTACCAGTGGGTAGTACTGACCCCCTCCCACACCCCTGGTATATAAATGTGAAACTATTTATTCAATATCTGCATTTGATAGATTGTAAATATATAGAAGCCGCAAAAATTGGTGGATATCCGGGGTTCTACAGGACTCTACTATACCATAATTGAAATGTTCGAAACAAAATACTACCTATTGTTGTATTAATAGAAACTTTGTATTCAAAATGAGATAACTTGAGAAATAGATAAAATTAAATAACGCTGGGGATATTTTGTGCTGTTAAATTTTTTGAAAAATTCATTCATTTATATAAAAAAAATGACCAAGCTATTATGATAAATCCAAATTAATTACTACGGATAATAATGTAATGACAATATTTATTAAAATTAAAATAAAGCTAACATCATACATTTCCTGGAATAATGTGTATAATATTTTATTCAGTTATTCTCCCGATTATTGTATATTAGTACAATGATTAAAGCTAATTTATCCATTGTACGTTTAACATAACGCCATAACATTGCAGGAATTAGTGAGTTATATAATAATTAATTGCGACGGGTGTATCACAGCCATTACGTTGTGTTGTGCCATACGTCACGGCATCGCTACGCTATGGGTGTATACACAGCAATACAGCCACCTAAAATAAACTAAATTACCTGCTATTCAATCTCTGTGCGTATTAAATACCATGTGTTGCTATCTAGTAAACGTTGGTTAATATGTAATGACATCGCTCGCTCTTAACCAATGATGTGATTTTGTTCTTGTTAAATATCTCATTATGACGGGAAACTAGTTTCGGTATTTATTTATCATTAAACCCTCGATAGTTATTGATTCAACAGGCACACAGTTCGCTGCGCGGATTGTTGAGTGGGTTAAGTATTGTTAATTACAAGAGATACGCATATCGCGTTGACGTGGGACTACGAAACTGTCCCTAATTCGAGAAACTTTGCCTTGATCATAAATGATCAATAAATGAAATACTTATTGTTCTAGATGTCATTTTTTGATACGTATTTTTTTATTTATTCGGCGAATAACTTATTCGGAAGTATATTCGTAGATGGAAAGACCGGCTTTTAGTTTATAAGGTATTTATATAGTCATTTTTTCTTAATTATGCTACTTTAAAAAAAATTGTCTTATTTTTTTTGTAACATTTGTATCAATGTAATATGTAACTGGGATTGTTTCCTATTGAATAATAAATAAATAAAAAACAGGGTATCCCCTAGAATATCAAGAATCAAGAAATATCAAGAATTCTTGAAGCAAGACACGAAATACGTTGCCAAGAAATGAGCAAGACAAGAAAATCTTATTTTTTTGTCTTGAAAATAAAGCCCAAGATAAGAAATGGTCAATCAAGACTATAAATCTTGTCTTGATGAAACACTATTGGTTATTAGTGTAATCAAAGCAGTATCAGAGAAGTTCTTGTGTGGCCAAAACTATATGTAAGGAGAACAAGTGGTCAGCTTGTAAACCATATTTTTAATAATCTAATTGTAACTTAAAAATTTAAAGGTGTACATTCTTAACCTTCGATTTCATGGTAGTGGGGGAGAATACACTAGCCGCAAGTAGTGTAGACAAAGTGAATAATATTAAATGAGCAAATCCGTCACCGGCGACATTTCTGTGAATTAGTCAGCTCGCCGCGCCACCTTCTGATAATTTCCGTGTCTTTAGCTCCGGAGCGGCGTCGCAGTGAGTGTTCCCGCCCGGAACTCGGAAATGAAGACTTCTTGCTTCCCGCATATTTCATTGGTACAGAACTTTCCATGAAGCTTACAGGGGACACTTCAAGTCATTACAAAATGTTTTCGTTGCTTTCAAACACGACGATATTTCAAGCATCTTTGAAAGCGATATGGAAATTTTACATAAAATTGAATTTCAAAACACTCTGCGGGAAATTTTTAATTTATTGCTCTTGATCAAAATCAGGGCGCATCCGCTAGTACAGTTGAATCAAATTTTAACATAAATGGTTGTTTCGCGCTGTGGATAGCGCTAAAATAAATGTAGGTATAGGTTTCCTAGGGTCTATCTTTGACATGCAAGAACTCTCTCATATGTAAAGTAATTTAAAACGACAGATCACTGAGTTATGAGTCTCGCTCGGCCTTATTCCGGTAATATATGAGCCATTCAATATTAACGTAGGCCTCGCAGTTTTCACACTGCGAAAAACAACCGTCTTCTTCCGCTGTGGCGCTGCTGGAGTTCCGTGCATGTTTAACCTCCTTTTTTATTGAATTTTTTTAATATCTTAAGCGCTGAATATTTTTGTTTGCAAATACCAATAACGTGATATTAAATATTTAAATCAACGCTCAACTCATCCTGATCGGCGTTTAATAGGATATTAAACCTAAAGAATTTGCGAATTTTTGAACAAAATATTACAAATTTTCGTAAGTTGATTAATTTTTGTGGTTACACAAAACAGTTAGGCACACTGAAATATAATAATACTGAAAAGCTAACTTGTGGAATTTTATGAAAGGGAGAAACAAGCCTGAGACAAATAGGTGTTTTATAAGACCACTCCTCTTAGCCTAACACTTGTTTGTAACTCGGTTGCTATGCGTTTGTTGAGCGGTTGCTATGAAAAACATGTACATTCTTATCAAAAAGTGATAAATAATATTTATCCAACACATCTCAATAAATGCTCTATAAGTATGGCGATTTTAAACAAGGAAAATAACAGATTACCCACTAGTGGGTATAATATTGAGAAAAGTCACTAGTGAGTATTTTTTTAATTTATAACAATAATAATAACACATCTTGGTAACTATTTCGATTGACATTTTAATTTAAAAATTTAAAACATATGCCACTGTCAAATAATATTTCTTTAATAAAATTTTCATTTATTAAGATGTGTTGGATAAAACTTTATACTTCACACGTGGGCAAAGTGGAATTACCCACTTGTAAAGTAAATAACTATTAACAATGTATTGTTTAATTATTTGAAAATTCCGTCTGTCTGTCTGTTTGTCTGTGTGTGTGGAACACCGGAGTTACGGTTTCTTAAAAATTACTAAACTGAAAATTTGGATATTTTGTATATGTCAATAATTGTATGAAACTTACTTTTTGGAAATTTTTGTGTATTGTACAGTTAATTCATAATTTCAAAGGCATGTTAGAACATTAGTGCTCGAAGTTATTTGCATTTCCTGAAATTTGAACTAATCTTATAGGTTAAGTTCATCATCACCAACAAACTACATCTTAATTGCGCATTCAGTTTCGAATTACTTATTCCTCGTTATTCAATTAACTATAACTGTGCAACAGTTTGACGAAGCAATGGCTACAGCTTCATGACGTCACAAACAGATTACTTGGTGCAGAGTTACTGGTATTACAGGTCTCTGCATAGATTCATTAGGCGATTTAGCGGCTGAGAATCATAATTGTAAAGGATATTAGTTTGTAAGACTCTGGTCTCGAACTTGGAATTATCGGGGGATTGGATATAACGGACCTGAATTACGTATTTTGCAACTGGAATTGCGAGATGTAATTTTGGTGGTTAGGCTGGTCCTTCAGATTTTTTTTCGATATCAATGCAAGAAAATTCATAACATACCTAATACATAAGAAAAACATAAAAAGCAAAACATTATTGTAGGTATTTGGTGATATATTCGATTAACTGAGTTGCTATGCTGATCAACACAACTGAACGTATTGCTGAGTTTATGATTACCGTCAACAATTCAGCGCATTTAAAACTCGCAGATTTTTATCAGCAAGTGATGATTTTAAGAAGAGTTGTATGCTAAGTACTTTTAATACATGGGTGCTTAATCGTTTTATTACGATCCTTCGGGTTTTCGTGGACTGAAGTATATTACAGTACTTACGGCTCTGGTTCGCTTAAGATTGTTGTACTGTAGATGATATACCACGTGTGAGATTTCACAATACGTGTTGCTGTTTTATTAGAATATTTATCTTATAAATTGATTTTGTAATCGTTCAACCAATTAAAAAGAAATTGGTACTAATCGTATTGAAAATGCATTAATACAATTAACAACATCACAGAATTGTAATTTAATTTCTAATTTGATGGGGTAAATAGCTCCGTGGTAACGCGTCGGACTGTGGATCGTGAGATCCTCAGTTCGAATCCCATTGCCGGCAGTTGCCAATTTAAATTTACTCCTGCGGTTCCCCCTCTACTAACAACTTTCGGGGCTATGACTTGACGGCT
Organism: Poecilus cupreus; assembly: GCA_963942605.1. NCBI lineage: Eukaryota > Metazoa > Arthropoda > Insecta > Coleoptera > Carabidae > Poecilus > Poecilus cupreus. The sequence continues at coordinate 3,929,568 of OZ012718.1, forward strand.
GGTAACCGCATTTCATACGGAAAAATATATCACTAACCGAGATCTGCGTAAGCAGAATGCCACACCTATATTGGGTAAAAGGCGTGATGATATATTTATTTATTTTATTTATTTATTATTCGAGTGCTGTAACAATGCAGTACAATTTTACTCATACATCTTTACTTTAAGTAAGTTGACAATTCAATTCAAACAATTGAAAATAATTTTATTTTAATCAACGTGAAGAAGTAAAAGGCCGAACACATAAAAAACAAAATGATCAAACACAGCCAATGTTTAAAAAATATTCTCGAGTTTACGACATCACAACCATAACAATATGGCAGGCCTTACAAAAAAATCTTTGCCGAGGCCATTTCGTCGCAGCCTCTTTGATTTTTGTAACCAATTTTATACGTTCATCCATTTCCAACAAAGTTAATATCTCCTACTTCTGTTCGCACGCCATTCCTAAGGGGAAGAGGGCAGGGTGGTAGCCAATCTCATTGCCAGTTCTTTCCCGCTGCTTTCAGTATTTTCCGACGTCTTTACGACACCTCTTATCCCAGCAGGCCAATTTTCCTCCTCTGCCGCACGAAATCCATAACGTGTTACTAGTAACGGTTACTGTACAGTAACGTATCAGATGCCAGCGCGCTACCTTGACTTGAATGCACGGTGGTTGTAAATGACAATTAAATTTCGTTGTTTATTTGTTGTTAACATGGGTTGTGGGATTAGAAAGGTTACGAGAAGAACGAAAGGTTTACTCCACGACTTTATTCATTTACAAGAGGTTAAAACTATTACGTTTTCTGTTTTTGTTTAAATGTAAGATGTATTAGGTCCATAGATTTAATAATATATATGGATGGAACGTTGACATGCTTTTAGTATAGTAATCTGTAACCAGGATCTCTATTCTGTAACTTAGAGCTAAGAGCTAGCTCTATAACTATGACGTCGAAGCAACAGTGACTGTTTCTATAATCTGAATAAGAACTGTTTCTATCCTAGGAATTTTTTAGTGTATAAGTTTTAAAAATTTAGGTTGGTAGCATATTTGATTCCGTTTTGTGTTTGCTTATTCTTACAAACTTTAATTTTTACTGATTTATTTACTGTTTTTGTGTGGTTTTTTGATTTATTATTAGTTTAAGTTCAGTTTTTAATGCTTGTATATATATTTTATAAATTTCTATGCTAATAAAAATTAAAATCCATAAACTGAACCATATAATTAATTAAACTAAAAATAAAAGAAAATATAATGATGAACTAATACAAAAAATAGAAACGCAAAATATCTATGAAGTAGAAACACCTCCAGTAGTTGCTCTAGAAATAAAGACAGACATGACGTCTTACCTCTGTTTCCAGTCATCTCCGCTAGACCTTACCACTGAATATAGAAACATTGCCGGTTTAGAGCTAGCTCTAAAGTTACAGAATAGGGGTCCTGCATAACAGAGATAGTCATATCTAAATTTGAAAAGTGTATGAATTGTGGAGGGGAGTATTTTTAAGGACAATGACCAATAGTCCATAAAATTAATAATAAGTTCGGTTATTTTCAGAATAGACCTCATATTATGAAGGTACATGAATAAGGATTGATTTAATTCAGAGGATCAGTAGTGTGTAATCAATTGTTCAGTACTTAATGCATCAATTACGAATAATTTAATGGAATTGTAGTTCTGAGCGAATAGTGATTACAACAGTGGTTTGTTCTAAAACAATGGGTCTACTTGAACAAGCACAGAATAATCAAACAGAAATTATCTTAATAGGTTATTTTAAATAAACTTTACTATAAAAATGTGAAATTAGTTGGAGGAGCAAATATAAAAATTAATACTGAGCCATAAAGAAAGCGTGGCTGTTGAATATTGTTGTATTCTTCTCTTTCTGCTATTTGGAGAAATGAGCACAATGTTGCCAAATGGTGCCATAAATCCAGTGCAGAAAATGGCAAAATTTAATGTGTAGCAATCAACGAAATACGTACAGCAGTCCAGGGAACAACAGAGAATTTAAACTACTCATATCTACGTAAAACGTAAAGCTTCTCTTTATTTCATTCGCAATAAACTGAAAAAATCTATAAAAGAATATAGTTTAGATGAAAAATAAAGGAAATTAAATGAATTTCCGTGCAAAAAGTGTGTGTTATGTAAGGCTGGGATTTGCGACGTGCCGAGTATATAAACTTGGCAATTACCCATCGACGAACCGTTGTTGTCTGTCTGTAAGTAAGCGTGGCCTTTTTGTACTTATTTTAAATTCTTTCGCCTTAGGAATATCCCCGTGTATTGAATTTATTCTCCTTTTCTTAGTCTTTTATCGTAGTTATTCGGAAAACAGATGCTTCTGTCTTATACGCTCAATACTCCGCCATAATTATAAATTAGAAATATCAAGAAAAGAAGTAAGAAAGCAGGAACAGAACCAATGGGACATAACAAGAATAAAATATCATGATGAAACTGACATTCAACGACGGATACAGAAAGACTAATGCACGGTATTACAAAAAAATTAAACTCCAATTACATTTTTTCCATGCTAAATTTACATCAAGTTATCCAATTGAACATCAAATTATTGACGGCAATGTTAAGTAAATCAGAATATGATGGACGAAATTATAGGAAGAAATCTAGATACACAGACTCAGTTAAGAAAAGATATATAAATGAACTAATAATCTAGGTTCTAGGATATAAATTCCTTTAACTACAAACAGACCACTATATATAAAATACTGAAAATAATACAAAATTTAAAATAGGCAACGAAAAAAAAGAAGAATTAATTATTAGACAAGAGACAATGAGATACAATGAAGATTATGTGGGAGAGATTTTGAGACTATAAATCACTTAAGAAGAGACTGTAAAGAAGATCTGAGAAATAATCAATCTACACAACAGATCTATACGTTGAAGACCAAGACACTGATTGGATGAAGAAAGTACATCAAAGTATATTAAATAAATGTACATAATAATAATATTTCAGTATTATAATAAAATTAAATTATAACATGATAATGTAAGCTATGTAGACGTGTCGTTTTCATCAGAAATTGTTTTTGATTAAATAAAAACACAAAGTATACTTGATGGTAATTGGATAATTCTTCGTTTCCTAACGCTATTTCGAAATGTCAAAGGTAGTTCAATTGTCACCTGGAGCGTTAATCTGTAAATTGTCATTTCCATTCTGTGAAATGATTAAAAATATTTCATTTAAAGATTGATTTAACTCTTCATTCGCGTTGAAATTTCTAAAATTTGTTTATCGGCAAGCGGTAATGGCAAGCGCACCGGAAATGCAGAAGTCTGTACAAAACGACGCAACTTCCGGCAGCAACTCCCTCGGAATTGGGAAAGGATGAAGCGGCTGTGTGTATTGGAAATTCCAGTTTGATTCAATTTATTTTCAATATTGCTACTTAGCGTCAACAAAGTCTTGGAAAATAATTTTACTTCCTTATTTCTTTCTTTTGGACGAACATTCTTCTTGAAACTTTCAAATTATCAAGTTGTCTTTGATGGAAACAATTGTTTCTCCCTTTACAAATTCCTTTAACAAATTAATTTCTTCTTCACATCGTTCACAATGCTCGAATTGTAATTAACAATCTTCATGATTTAATCCATTTTCAATTAAATTTAAATCAGGAATTCTAACCTCTCCAAATAAATTCATCATGAACTGTCATCAACCAGTAAAATTTGCTAATAGCTAAATTTAATTTCGAAAACAATTTTCCAGCATGCACTTCATTTGCATACATAAACACAGGAATTATATCCATGGTTTATTCTGCATCATCATAAGACGTCAGTAACGCAAGCCAAGGGTTTACCCTTTTCCCTTCCAAATACCTTCCGCGAGGGAGGGAAATATCGAAGAACGATTCGTTGCAGAGATATTTTTAACCGAAGCAGTTCAGATGATAAAATGTTCTAAGCACGAAACCAACTTTGCAATATTAAGTTTTGCAGTATCAAAATTTAGATAAAGCTCTCGTAAAACTCTTGAATTTAAAGTTGGAGAACTAAATGAGAGTTATGATGCTTTGTATGCTTCGTCATTGTTGAGTACATGGATGCAATTATCTGATTAGATATTTATGTTTGTTTTGTGTAAATTATGAAGATTTTCATATATGAAACTTTTGAAATTTCAATAAATTAATTCTGTTTAAGTTTGCTTGTTTAATATTTACTAATTTTGACACAATAGTAAATTGAGAGACAATAAGATAAAGCTCAGAAGATAAATATTGTTTCCGGTATCCCGTGGTTAATATACATATTTTTTTTGAAGCTGAAATTAAATTCTAAAGTTTTTAACATTATTTTGATTTGACATTTTCTTTCGGTAAGCAACAATGTTTGGAGAAAATTGATTTTTTATGTTGGTAACCTCATACGAGGGATTTATAAATATAAACAATTCATTTGTTTTCTTTGAAAAAATCGTTGATATTTATTTATTAGTTTTGCATTACAAACTGCAACCGAAAAATTTAATTATAATTGCTTATATTTGAGTTTACAAAAAACAATTTAGCTCTAAAAATAATGGAAATCTCTAACCTCAAATACTAAATTTACAGCCAGTTAATGCCAACCCTCATCTTATAAAAGTTCATAGTTTTTGCCGGCCTAGGCCTGAAACCAAGCAGTTCCTGAACGTATTTTAGTGTAAAGCTAGTGTTTTTGAATGGAGGCTAACTTAAAATTAGAGATCAATTTTAAATTCATAATTAGTACTTTCCTTGCAATTTAAAATTCATGCTTTTAATAAGCTAAATAAATTCAGAAGCCTAAATTTATTGGAAAAGTGTCAGTTTTAATTATTAACCTAGGCCAGTAATCATTATTGACCGTTACTGAAGAAACAGTAAAGAAAAACATTTTCACGATTCAAAATGAACTCAGTAATGGCTACTTATGTAAAAAACTGATAATTATGCTATTAATAAATTCCGAAGGAAAACAATGCAATACAATAATTTTTGATACAGTGTATTATATCCATGAAAAGGCAAATGTTCAACATTACAGAATATAATTAACAAACTTTGATGAATTGTTCTCTTGGTTACGTGTTCGTGCATTCTAATTAGTAGGAAGTTTTGTTTCGCTGTTCGTCTTAGAGGTGAATATGCTCATAAAACATTTATATGACATGTTTAAATATTAAGCTAAAATAAAATTTGTGGATGTATTTATAAATATATATAAACGAAAATATATATTTTTAATAATTTGCTTTTTGAATGTATAGATTTTAATTGACTAAATAAAAAGGTTTCCATGAAAGCACTTCAATTTATATGAATGGGACAATTATTAAATTTAATTGTAATAAAACATGTACAAAATTATTTTTATAAAATACAAAATATTTGCTGAATGGTTTCAGTAGTTTTTATTTCATTCGAGGTGGAAATTTTGCATATAATTTCCTACGAGTAATTTCTTTAACTTTATGAACATGAACAGTATCTCACTTCTTAATAGCTAAGTAGGTAATTTATTAAGTAAGATAGAGTAAAATTAATATCTACTTTTATAACTTTACACAAAGTTAAAGCAACCTCTATAATGTTCTCGTCTATCTTCCTGATTACTGCAGAACTAAAAAACTTATTATATTAGTTAGTCTAGACGCAGTAATACCAACCGTATTTAATTATTTTGCCGTGAAATTGACTTTTATATTCACACAATATTACACTTCCCAAAATAACTGTTTTATTTTTCTTTGGCTAAACCGTAGTTTACGGCCATAAGAGAAGTTAGCTGCAGGTCCTAATTTCTTTAGCCGGTCATAGTTAAAGAAAAACAATTTTAAAAAGCAAGAAACTAAGATTTATTTTAGTTTTGAGTTTGAATAAACACGAATTTGTTCAACTGCATTTTCAGAATGCAAATTTACTAGGTTTTTGTTGTTTGACTTGCACCACCACAAACTGTCATATCATCAACATCATTGGCGATCCGTAACTAACTTCACAATTGGCCGTAAACTACGGTTTTACCTTTGTCTTTTATCTGAAAGTATCAACGAAATATAATATTAAAATTTTCCGCCAATAGTTTTACTTGCCATGTATAGCTGGCGCTAGCTTCAATTACAGATACAAAGTTGGCAATACTGCTTTTTAGTGATGGCGTCTGTAAAACGAGTGAAACACAAATATTTTCGTAAATTTGTGATCATTAACATCGATGAATAAACACAATAAGTTTCCAATAAGCGTTCACAAAGCATTGAATAAAAAATCAAATAATAAAACTGAACTCAAAGAAAAAATACAATCTGAAGTTTTCCTAAACTCATTCACGGAGATCAGGTGAAGCCTTGACGCAATGATACTCCACATTAAACTCTGAGAGAAAAATTCAAACGTTGTTGTGAAGCGGTGATCTTGAATAATTCTCCACTTTGCATAAGCGAATGAATCTCATTAGCAATTTCTCGCTTTGCCTTTCTATTAAGATTTACGTCGGGTCTACGGGTGTGGGCTGGTGTCATCGAATCATCCAATGACAAATTATCGACGTTGACGGAGATGGCAAGTCGGCAAGCAATGAAGCTGCGTGTGAATTGAATTCGGGTGAGAGATCGCGAAGGAGATGATAATGTTGGTGTCGTATTTTGACTTTATTTGAAATGGAAGAAAAGCAAGGGTTTATTTAGTGGCGAGAACTAATCATAATTAATGACAATTCTTACCCTTTAACCTCTAGAGTTGTGGTACAATAGATGGTAGCTCTACTTACACAAATATTTCTTCCGACAACTTAATACCAAAAATAAATTTAAGAATGTCTTTCACGATCTGATTTATGATATCTGACACTTACTACGTTTACGTAGACATAAATAAAATATATTCAAGAGCAAAAAGAATGTTGGAAGAATTAAGAAATAAGAAAGAAGCAGGCTGGAAGACAATTACAAGAAATTAGATACCAAACTTAAAACACTTGGTTTTATATCTTCTACAGCAGATCCTTGTATTTATTCTTCATTTTGTGGAGAATTTAGTACAATACTTGATATATATGTGGATGATTTTGCTACATCGACAGTAAAGTTTATTTAAATGAACTTACATAAAATTGGAAACTTTTGAAATAAGAGATCTTGGTTCGTTAAAATATTATTTATTTGAAATCGGCACTAAAGTACTCAAAAATCGTCATTTAAAGCTCAGAAATCGTCACTAAAGTAACCCATTATACGACGATTTTGAGCAACCCAGTGATGGCAACCGTTAAATAATTATTGTACAATTAGGATAATTTTGGCAGATATATTGACGTACTATAGTAAATTTGGACGTAACAGACAACAAAATTTGCAAGAAGAATTAACTAATTAATTCCGATGACGAAATTGAGGACAAAACACATAATTTTGAGTGTTATGTACGATAACTTCACTTCTCGAGGTTGGCAACACTGACTGTCAGATGTTTAAATTTAACCTATATTGTAATTTTTTTACAGTTTTTTTGAATTTCAGATTTCAAATAAAACTTAATATGTATCTCGGCACTGAAGTTCCTTTTTATTACTAACATGGTTTATTTTCCTCGGTCCTACGGGCCTCGGCAACTAAATTCCATATTCGTGATAAAAAATTGAACTTCAGTGCCTTGATACATAAATAACAATTAGGCACAGAATTATGTTATACTTTTGCCATAATATCTATACGTAATGCAATAAAATTTACAATTAATTCATATCATATTCTATGAACTTTGGATTCAAAAAGATAAGGACCGACTGAAGTAATGAACTAACCATCTTAGTAATTGTAATAAATTAAATTTATAGTACGAATATGATAACAAATGTAGAATTTTTTCTCTAGATAAAATCATAATAAATATTGTTCTAAAAAAATTAGGGAAACAGATATCGCACTAGAAATGTTTTTTTGTTGTCTTCCTTTTGTGTACAAAGTGTGACAGGTAATTTATTTAAAATTACTGATACTGCTAGTTTGATGTATTACCGAAAATGTAAAAAGGAAAACTAGTACAACGCTAATATAGTCCTAATCACTGGAAAATATCTCGCGTCGTTTTTCACGGGGCGTAAGCTCCGTCAAATAAAAACATGTTTTGCTGCGTCGCGCTGATCGTATTAAGTTCCATGATTGCGACGCGTCACCAGCGGCGTCGGAAGCGGGGTTGACGGGGGGCAGCTCATTGCAATGCCCCGCACAGGCCATTCATCATTTTGCATACTTCGCGCCGGCGCCAAAAAATACACACACAAACACAATCTAATTAGGTGTCGACGGGGAGCACGTAATTAGATCATGGGTGCTCTGACGCTGCGGACAGGCAGCGCAAGGCTGTTTTCGTCGCGATATTTCAACTTTTTTTAGTGGGGACTATTATTGCAAAGTGATGCAACAATAATATATTTTAAGGATTGCGCTTTTATAGATTATATTGTAGCACGGACGTGCTAGGTAACTTACTAAACACAACCAAAAGACAATCGAAAGGAAGATTGACAAAATAATCAAACACTCAACTTGGTTGATGATATTTCACTCATTGATGATGATATTTCACTCGAAAACTTTCAACGAATCACGTTACAGTATTTTCTGAATTTCAATCAATGACAATTGAATATCAGTGAATATTTGTACTTGTGCGTATACCGGGTATATGTACAAGTGCGATACCCGAATATTTATAATAATTGTAAATGTAAACACAATGAGGAATTGTTTAATTTCTTCGTTTTAAAAGGACAAAAAGAATAATATCTTAAATTTTTTCGTCAATTCCTTCAAAAGAATTACTTTCAAAACGCGGATGAATCATCGTAATTGATAAATGACTTTAAAGTCATACGTCTAACGTTTATGTGTCAGATTAAAATAAATATTAAATGTTCAATATTTTAAAATAATGACTGGAATTTTCATCGAGAAATATTCTTCCAATATATTCCTCGTACATGGCAAATACAATCATAATTCAGGTATATTTTAATAAAAGACATTTTAAAAAGATAACGTATGAAATATGTTTTTTTCCCCCTGTATAAATATATCCCCATTATTTAATTTTTTTCGATTAAGTATAATATAGATTTATAATTCACACTTCTCGACCAGTCACAGAGCCAGAAATCCTTAATTTACGGATATTTTAAAGATGTGATGTGGATCACCAAGCAACGGCTGTCTGATAGTAAAAAAAACTTAATATCTAACATAAGTAACCCAAACATGTGACAATAATTTTGACCCCAAGAACTCTAGATAAGTGGACTTTCAGAACAATACTTTAAGTACCTACAAACACATTTTGAAGCTTGATCGTCTTGACAGTAAAACAATAAATCGAATTCTGACTAATCACCTTGTTAAAAAATATGTTAAAATTATTAAACCCAGTCTGAAGTGTTATTGAAGGGATTATGAATAATGTGAGTGAACACGGATTCTGGTCAAACGTGTAACGTGTAATGTGTCCGCTGCTAAATATTAAATATCATCATCCCTCAAATCAGCATTAAAATTCCATACTTCCTGCATTTAAGAGTAAAAGACAAGAGGCAGTATCACACTATCCAAATCTAGAGGACAAGGCATGTAAATTTGTATCACGTTCGATGCGTAGCGGTATAATTTGTTTAACTCGGTCGGTGTAGGTGAACACGGTCACGAGCGGTTCTCGAGCGGTTCTCCCGAGCGGTCGTCAACTCTAGTCAGCGGTCGTCGGTCGTTCCTTCCTGCTACAAAGTGAATACATATACATATCATCAAGCCGAGCAGTTAACCCTTGCGTAAACGAAGGGTTTCGTTTGCAGCCCCCAACCCTCGGCCCTGGGGGGATGTAAATTACCGACCGCCCTCACTTGCACTCTCGGTATTAATTACACTACTTTGCTCGTGTAAATTGCGCTTTTATTTTACTCTGTTCTAGTTTTAATGTGCAAGTTACACGAAATGTTTTTGGGGTGTTCCTCTGTTTGGAGTTTCTTTTGAGTTTTGGTAATGAATGTAATTGTTTTTGAACTTTGTTCTCGAAAGAATGCTGAAGTTATTTTTGTACGAACGATTACCAAGTTTCTGAATTCTTTACCATTTTGAGAACCTTTAAATAAACCACAAGTTATTATCAATAGTAGTATAACAAAACTGATAATAAACTGAAAATTATTTGATAATTTTTCGAAAACTTGTTGCCATATTTGAAAAATAAACTGAATAATTTTTTTTTACGACAACTTAGAACTCAGCTCATTGTATGTTTGTTGATGCTAAGAAAATGAGGTACATTGCAAGCATCGTGCGATATGAATTTGTTTTATGAGTATTTCAATACAGGTGATTTCATTTCAGTATAGGTGCCATATTTATTTAGAATTGTCAAATATTGGAATGGTGAAAGCGAGACAAATTTATTATTAAAATATAAATTAATTAAGAAGTAGTATCGTGGTCGTAGAAAAAGTATAGTGTACAACTCGCATAGAATGTCCATTTCATACTCGTATGATTTCATAGGAAATGAATACCATTCCATGCTCGTTTTATAATATACTATTCTAATTTATCCCAATTTCAAATAATTATCTGATCCACATATTAAAAACCAAAGATAATACACTTAATATATACACTTCTGTCATGTTAACCTAACCTTACTATGTAACATTTTTCAAGAAAAAAAAATAACTACAGAGATTATTCCTGGGAATAAAATCTAAAGCTTCATTCTCATTATAATAATGACTGGATTGGTTAAATCGTAGACACAAACAATGATATGTTTCATGCTTAAAAGAAATGTCAAAAAATAATCATTCAAATTTTAAAGTAAGGTCAATCATTAAATTAATTATTTAACCAATTACGAGTATCAGTTTATGTAGTATATCAGTAATAAAATTTGTATTGAGAAATTTGAAAATAGCAGAATTGCAAAAATCTTAAAAATCAAAGGCTGTAAGTAAAAAACTAAACTAGGTATCGAAAAACGGTTGGCATTATTGAAAATATCATGCTTTAATTTACTTATAAACAAAATTTCAGCAATTTTTATTTTTTCAAAATTTTGCTTAAAATCACCTCCACCAAAATGTTCAAGGCCAATATCTCTTAAACTAAAAGAGATACGAATCTTGCGACAACACCGTTAAATTCAGCGTACTCAAAAATGTTAATATGTAAATTTTCATTAGAATCGCTTTACAATGGAAAATGTTACATCAAAAAGGCTGAAAATGACCTAAAATTGGCAAAATCTTAAGGAGTTACCCTTAAGAATTGACCCAAAAATTTCATCTCTTGGAATTTCAATTCATACCCCCTATTTCATTGTTTTCAACCCAAAACTTACAAAAACCTTATATAAGATGGTATGTAAGTCGTAACTTTCGAGAAATACGCGATTTTATACTCCACTGAAATGCGGAAAAAATCTGAAAAAATGTTTTAATATCTATATTTAAAAAATAAAAAAAGATAATTCAAATTAGCTTCCATGGGCGTAGTTAGCATACTTTTTTTATAATATCTCATCAAACAGTAATTTTATATTCTTAATCTTATTATAGTTAAAAAAATATAACCCTATCAAAGTGACTACCGATTCGGCTAACTACTTCGGTCATATGCTGCCTCATGAGTGGCTGATTAGGAATTATTTATTTATTTATTATGAATCAATTCAATAGGATACAATCCCAATAAGTAAACAACACAAACGACCATGTTTTCAGTGGGATTCGAACCCAGGATCTCTGGCGTGCTAGGCTAGTGACATAGCCACTACGCCATTGAGATCTCCGAAATTAATTATTTTTTAATTAATATAATAAATATTGTGCTATGTTTTTGCGAACATATAATGTTTTAATTTCCGAAATTGCTCTAAAATTTTACTGAATCATCAACAGTCCACTTCATCATGTCCCCCGTCGTCAAGCAATTCACCTAGAATCTTTCCTGGCTTTTCCAAGCCTTCAAAACGTAAAACGTCTCCTAACATTTAATTTATTCTCCCAGTTTATTCTTCCGATCATGTTAACTAAGCAGTTTCGCAAACTCAAACTTGGGGAAGTTTTTTCCGTCTTTCGAGTACATAAATCAAACTAGTCTCCCGCCGGTTCGACTGGCCTACGGTAGTGATCGATCTATTTGAATACGCGATCTGTGGCGGCGGATCCGCAACCCTTCCCAACCCTTGGCGGACTCTGGAGAGGCCGGCCTGGCAGAGGAATTATATCTGTGATCGCCAGCAGATGATGATATTATTAAAGATGTCATTTGTGCGTAATGGTTCCTCGCGAATAAACTTTCGAGAGGTTCGGACTCCGCTAGGAGAACCCCTGCGTTGTTGGTTATAAGGGTTGTTGTAATTTTAATCCCCGGATAGTTGTATGCAAATGACCTCGTAAAGATTTTGAATTGTTCACCGTAATGTATGATATTGTTTATTATGAATGTGGACATCATCGTTACAAATTCTCTGACTACCTTGATACGTTGAGGGTAATTTGTAAACACCTAAAATTCATTATTGTAAAGTGTAAAGAATACTCGAAGTCTCATACATATTTATTCTTCTCACATAACCGACGTTTCGGTTTACATTTACACCTTCTTCGGGGTTAGTAAGATTTTCGTTGTCAGTGTTGAGATTATGAATGTAAATGTGTTATGCTTTTGTATGTAGGGAGTTTTTAACAAACTGAATGATTGTTTACGAATGTATTTGTTACATGATAGTTTGCTGCAAGATCTTACTAACACTGGAAAAGATTTAATTGTAAACCGAAATGCGGTCATGTAAGAAGAATAAATGCTGTATGACTGAGATTTCGAGTATTTTTTACACTTTACAATAAACCACTGTTAAATAAACATCCAGATATATTCATTATTGTATTTGAACGTTTTTTTAAATTATCAGTAACTCTAAAGAATTAATATATTAGTAAGGGAACTTTAATTTCTGTAATATTTCTCTCGTTTTTAACCGACCAAAATAGGAGGTGGTTTTCAAATCGGCGCGTATATTTTTTGTATGTATGACAACGCATAACTTTTTATTGAGTAGTCTGATTTTGATGATTCTTTTTTATTGGATGCGGTATACCTCGAACTTGGTCCTATTAAAATTTAACCCCTAAATTCCACCCCTAAGAGTAAAGAAATAGGGGATGATTGATTGTTCACCCACTGACTTTTTACTTGTTAACCAATTCCACCACGCATAACTCTGTATTGCGTTATCGGATTTCAATGATTCGTATTTTATGAAATAGTATATACTTCAAAATTGGTTCCATTTGAATTTGAAATAATTCCGTCCTTAGGGTAGAAAAATAGATAGCCACAAAAAATATATAATAAAAACATGTTAAAAAAATTATACCATTGAAAAAAGGAACTGGAAAGCGAAAAATTAATTAAACCTTTTTAGTCTTAATAACTAACCTCCTTAACTAATGTTAGTAACTAATTTTGAGTCGGTGCCAAACAAACAATCCACGAACGCCGACCCAATATTACTTACAATAGTTTAAGAGCTTGGTTATTAATACTAGAAAGGATTTTTTTCAAAGAACGCCGACTCAAAATTAGTTGAACTAAAATCAAATAAAGTTAAATTCGATAGCATTTCTCGCGTGCTGCTTAGTCATAAAGTAAATTAAAATAAAATCGTTTAAATACATATCAAGTTCTCATGTGCAGCCGACAAAGAATAAATAAGGATTTTTCTTCCGCCCTAAATTTTCATAAGAGCGCTCGTTCGCTTGTGTAGAATTTGAAATTACGCGCTGAAGTGTCGCCGGATAATCGCGAAATTACGCCGAAGACGTGTCTCGCAAAAGAAAGGGTCTACTTACGAGATAAATAGTTCGTCTTAATCCCGCCAGCGAAAATCTCGACACGAATATTTGAATAACGAAATTTCGCTTGTCTGTAATAAAACTCAATCGATTTCAGCAACAACTTTGTTATTTATGTTTTGGAAGTTTCGCGAAAACACTTTTGAAGGAGCGATACTCCAATGTGAAACTTCTATAATATCTTTTGACTGGATTTTTCGATTTCCGGACTTGCAATACTCCGCGGACATCTGCTGCTGACACCTACTTTAATGTTCCATATCGCTTCCGAATTTAATGCTAGTATAAATTTTTATATTCTGATCGAGTAACATTGTCATATGATATTGCACGGCATCACCCTATGGAGCGTTATACACTGTAATGAATTTCTGGGGCCATTTGCCATTTTAGAACGTTACATTTACTCGGTATATTACCCGGATATTTTTCTACTTACTCCGATTTTATAGCGTTCTCATGTCACTCTCCATTAATTCTTGCTACATGCAGCATGCAGTTTTTGATTCCCACACTAACATATTTGGGAGCTTTGACTCGATGGCCGATATCATTGGAATATTGAATTAATATATATATTTCTCAAATAAAATTTATTAAATACGAATCAATTTTGGAATGGTGAGTTATTGTATTAGATATGTTTGAGTTTTAACAATTAATCTACAATATTTAATGTATATTCCAATTATAATAATTATAAATACCAAATTCATCTCGAACGCAGAAATAAATCTTTTATTCTTGATCAAAACACTTTCTGTTATTATTATTTTTTTATATTCATAAAAAATTGTTAATATGTCAAAATAGAACAATTGTTTGATTGTTAAAATGGTAAGCGGAGAGTCTTTATCCTATGATACACTAAAATATAATAATACTGGAGTCACTAGCCTAGCACGCCAGAGGTCGTGGGTTCGAATCCCACTGAAGAGCATGGTCGTTTGTGATGTTTACATAAATTCACAATCATCCAATCATGAGGCGGCATATGACCATAGTAGTTAGTCCGCCTCTCATCTTCGTAATAATAAAAAAAATAAATAATAATACTGGAACGCTAACTGACGTTAAAAATGATATCGGAGAGAGACAGCTAGTTTTTGGGCTATCTATCTTTGTTGTACAATGTTTTTACATAGCAACAGCACAACTAACGCATAGCCTCATAAACAAGTGTGAGACAAAGAAGAGCGGCCTTACAACATCTATCTGTTTCAGGCTCGTTTTTCGAATTCTTAAAGCCTACGAGTGCGCGTACCAGTATTACTATGTTTCAGTGCTTTAATATGCATAATTTTATTGTGTCTGCCCATAAAAACGGACTTTCCGGGCATCTATTAGTATACGTCAAGGAACGGTAATACCTGTTTAAAATGACGAAATTTATTGGTCAATAAATTGGCCTTGTTTTCTTGTCAATAAATTGCCAAGAACAAAAATATTACCGTCAATTTATTGTGACAATTTCAGTAATACCACGATATCAGCTGTAATATTTTTTGGTCAAGCTATTAGTACAAAAATGATAATAACTAAAACATAAACAAATGTGAATGGTTGCCAATGATTAAAATCCTCTAGAATTCCATAAAACATGTTTAATTTGTAATAAAGTAACCATTTTATTAGTGAGGAAAAAATGACGTAGTGTCGTATTACACGCAACAATAAATGGTCAAGAAAATGTTGAGTTTATTGACCAATAAATTGCGTCGTGCAAAACATAAGAAACATACTCTTATTCGTCATTTTACAAATAATGTAGTTTTTAATTAATTTTAACTCAGAACAATTAAAATAATTCTATGTAACTTCAATGCATGTGCAACTTGGCTCATATAATTACGAATAAAATTCAATTTCTATGTTTGGGACAGAAATGTATCATTAAAATTACAAATCAGCGCTCACATCAAATAAGTATCAAAAAGCATTCTCATACTGACAACATCCGCTATTCAAAAGCATTCGTCATCCAAACACGGTAAGAGGTATCGAAGGATCAAAAGAGCAAAGAAAAGATGGAAAGAATTTTTTTATGGAACGAAAAATTAGGTGCGCATTGTAGTCGCCGATTCCCAATGCCTCAATGGAATCTATCGCCATGTTCGACAACAAATGGCTTTTTTCTGTTACAATACGAAATATAATCTGATGAAATATTTGGAATTGCCGTGCAGTTACCAGAGTGAGGATGCCTTTTCAAGTGGCTGAGCTTTGTATGTGGTCCAATTTAATATATTGCTGTGCCATTCAGCAGCTTAGTTGAAAAACTCGCTACGAAAATGTTTCCAAGAGGATTACAACAATTATTGTTACGGATTATGCTCGGCAAATAAGTGTAAGCTTGAATTTATTAATGCACAACTGCGGCGTTTGTACAAAAGGAGAGATTTTCTGCATTTGCCAGCAACAAGTTTATTGCTGTTAAAATACACTTGGTTGTCGTATTTAATTTAGTTTGTTGAAGGGTAGACATTCAAGCATTTTTTTTACGAATGTGTGAAGCAAACCATTTACTTTGGTCATATGCCACCTCCTAAGTGGATGATTGTGAATTTTATGTGCACAAATGACTATGCTCTTCAGTGGGATTCGAACCCACGACCTCTGGTATGCTATGCTACTGACATCACACATATTTTATAAAATTATTTATTGTTTTTAATTTCGTGGCACTCTTTCTGTGTGTGATTATTTATTAATAATAACATGCATAAGAAAAACAAAGATCTACAAAATTTTGCAAAAATATATAGGTTGTTGCATTAAAAAATATAAAGTTGTTAAACACCCGGTAGAAGAACTTATATTGGAGATATTTAGGCATTTTAACTAAAGGAAACTTCGAAAATGTTTTTGGTGATATTTAAAACAATTCAGCAGTTGATATTTTCTATTTACTGATTTATATTTCGTGGAAAAATCAATTAAGCTAATCATAAATTATATTCCCTTACTGATAATTAAATTAAATTCATTATTTCAAAGCTTTGCCAATCAACCCTTAGTTAATTTTTATTTCAATTACAAGGATGTTATATTACTATGAGATAATGAATTTTCAATCTTTCTCGATGTAATACACTGAATAAATTTGCTCGCCAACAATCCATAGTTCAACTGTGATGGTTAAGCTCTTCAAAGCTGTCCAGGAGCTAATCCTTGTTTCATGGGATCCTGCGGTGAGGGTATTCGTCCAGGATTACTCCTACATGCAAGGATATGTGCATGTGAAGGCGTGGTCCTCGGTAATGTTACTATACAAATATGCTTTCATCCATGAGATGGAAATCAATCTAACCTCATCTCGTAGTGTATAAGTAAGAAATTGGGTATGTTTGGAGAGTTTGATAGTTTACTAACCCAATTTTTCGTTAGTTTGCAATTTGACTCTCCTCAGAATTTAATTTTGAAATATGAAACTGTATGAATGTTTAGAATAATTCATTGCTCATATTTGATGAAAAAATCAAACCTATCATAAATTTAGCCCAATATTTAATTTATTTCTTCTACTTTTTCTTTATCCTTATACCCACCTTGGATATCGGAATTCCTTATTTTAAGGTTTAAATTCCGACTTGATTAGATTTTGGTAGTAATCCATCCACCATAGTAGTTAACTTAAAGGCTTATATTGTGTTGCAGTAAATTTTATTATAATAATTTTGTTATTTACTTTACAAGTGGACAAAGTAATGAATTACCCACGAGAGAAATTTTAGCACACGTAGCCGAAGGCTGAGTGTGATAATTTTATCGAGTGGATAATTCCACTTTGCCCACGTGTGAAGTATAACGTTTTATCCAACACCTCTTAATAAGTGCAAAATTTATTAAAGAAATATTATATGACAGTGACATATGCTTTAAATTTTTGAAATTAAAATGTCAATCGAAGTGGCTACCAAGGTGTTGTGTGTTATTATTATTGTTATAAATAAAAAAGTACTCACTAGTGGATTTTCTCAAAATTATACCCCATAGTGGGTAATCTGTTACTTTCCTTGTTTAAAATTGCTATAGTTATAGAGCATTTATTGAGAGGTGTTGGATAAAAAATGTTACTGTACTCTATCATCAAGGAATTTAATAAAACACATACACTCTTCCTGTTCAACATACTAAAGGACACTCCTTCAGTAATTACATACTTTTGCATCTACTAAGTATAGCTAATGATATGATGGTACATTTTCTCTTTAAAATGAAGTACTGAATTTAGTTTTTGAATATTTGGCACATACACACTTTTAGTGGACTTACTTAACCTAATTTTGTCTTTGACCAAAGTTTAAATATTACTAAGTTGTTAATAGTAATCTTTCGCTAATCACCTCTCGCGAATATGTTCTGGTAAAACAGATTTCACTTTTTGGTGGTTGAAAAACGCATGCTTATTCCGAACCGCGAAACATGTCAAACTTAAAACTTTATCAATACTTCAAACAAACTTGGTAACTCCTTAAGCATCCTTCACTTCATTATGTTAATGAATTTATCTCGGAGTCACCGCATGTCAGTCGAGAACGTTGAAAACTGAACGCGTTCGTTGCTGAAGACTCGACAACCGACAGCGAATATAAATACGTCGCTATTCGTACTTTCACTGCGCTATTTCGCTAGCGTTTACGTGATGAACTCGACCCTGAGCAATGTGGCGTGCTAAGCTCGAGCTTACACACAATCCCGGCCTCGATGGAGCTTAAAGCTCACCAGGATTGGGATCGGGTTTGAAGTTTGACCCGCTTACACAATGAGATGGATAGATTCATATTTGGTTACAAAATCTGAAAGCTGCTGAAGGACTATTCAGTACCTTTTAAAAACCCACTACCTAATTGATAATATTATGTTCCATTTTTACTTTGAATATTAGTTTTACAAATACTATCATGCCATTTACCCATTACCACAAGGTAATTACTTAGAATATGACATTGTTTTAGTTGCGAGTATGAAAATTTTTTATTCACAATCACTGTACCAAGATTTATATAAAATAATCTCATAAAATAAAAAATACAGACTGAAAACAGCCCGATATAATTATAGCCGTTTGTTGACTGTAGATAAACACAACTTGCAAAAAATTAAAATCTATTTAAACCAAAAAATTCATCGCGCGTTTCGACGCTGAAAAATGTATAACATTTTAAAGCACCTAAAATTTAATTCCGCGTAGAAAAATCACATTACTCTTGACAAATTCCCGCCTCGGTATCACATCCTGTCATGGAGTGATCCCAGATCCAAGTCGGCTCCGGCACTCGGCAGGTAAATTAAAAACAAGGGCGGTTCTCCTCCGGAGGGTGAACGGAATATTACAAGTTCTCGGAGACTTTTTAACTCGAGTGTAGGGCGAGTGATCGATGGTGCAATATACACGAGACAGCCGTACATTCCTCATCAAAACCCGAGATGCTGCGTAGAGTTGGGAGGGCGGTTCTTGCAAGGGAGTGTACCTAGTGGTGTGTTTTAAAGTGTAACAAGCTGACTTGTGTTTGTAAAGACGTTCCGGTTAAAATAATTAACGGGTAATGTGTCTTAGTTTTGTGGGAGGATACAGAAGTTCACAGTTTTCACGAAGGGAACTAACTCTAACAGAATTATTTAGGTTACATGTACATTATTCTGGCTGGCTCGACTAATTCATTTCAGAGATAAATTTTACTTATAATACAACAAATTAAGTGGTTTACTTACTAAATTACAAGATATAAATCATACCAAATTTTGTACACTTGTTCTTGAACTATTTTAAAATAAAAATTACAACTCAACTATTTACATTCTTCAGTTAAATAACAAATTACAAATTGCTCCCATATTTATTTATTAATCGTTATACCGCGTAAATTAACCACGGTGATCAAGATTCTGGTTAGTGTGAGTTTTCTACACCAATAAATTGGTCAATTTATTGACAAAATAGAACATTTTTCGAAAAAATTTTACGGAATTCTAGAGGTTTTTATTTATTGTCAAGTTGTTTATGTTTTGGTTTGTCATTTTTTATATTTTCAACCAAAAATAGTAGCATAGGTGACAGCTGATATCATGTTGGTACTACTGTAATCATAGCAATAAATTGAAGGAGGACTTGATGTGCATAAAATGAACGATAATACATTTCTAACTTCGTTTTAACCTCCCGCCCAATACAACTCTTAAACCTAAACGGTTCAGAACATGATTTGATGATAAGGAAAAATACCTTCTTATTTGTGTATTTTCTAATTATATTTAAGAAATTTAATTTTCTTTCGTATATTTATTTAATTAAGAAAACAGCTTCACAATCATAATGACATGTGCAAAATTTCGTAAAATATTCAAAATTTTTAAGTGTTTTCATGGTGTACCTATATGGAATGCAATATATATGAAATTTAATTTCCTCTCTAAAGCTAATGAAAAACAATAAGATTAATTACAATTTTCAAAATAACATAAATAATAAAAATTTAATTTAACCGTGTTTTTTCACGGAAACTGTTAAGGGCTTCTTGTAAACTACTACTTCCGGTTGACCAATTTGTTAGCATATCAGCGTTTATTTCAAATTACAAGGAAATTTCCAGAAATCTTCCTGAATCCACACCTGGCAGGTTTTAAGGTAGAGAAACGCGCCCAGGAGGGTAGCTCCTCTCCCGACTTTATTCCTGCTTCCCAGAACCGTACATTCCCTCATTCATTCGCATTATTAAAGTTTTTATCTCGGGGGTATATTCACACAGTCTACCACGGCATTAAAGAATATTTTACTTCACAGAAATCTCAGCTTCGTATAATTGTCTTACTTAAACAACTGTTATTACACCGGTAATCAGGGGCAATTTAATTATTTCAAATTAAGCTGGAACAAACGCCGTGCTCTAATTTGTAATTGACACGTTAGTAGAGGATGTTGGCGATAAGAAGTTGGATCCGTGCCTCTGACACCAATGCGAGCTTCTTGAGGAACTTCCTATTCATTACGTACAATTAATTCGACGACCGGAAGTCTGTATTTGCAAAGCGCGCGGTTTATAAATTCTTCGGTATCTCTCTGATCTGGGCAAGGATGTTTTATTCATTGCCAGGTGAAAGTTACATAAAGTTCACGGGAACAAATTTATTTTAAGAGGATAATTTTAATTGCAATCTCGTGATTTAAACAGGGATATATTGTACTGTTATTTATCTTTAATTACGTTTTAGGCACGCTTCAAATTCAATTAGAATTAGTGCTGCAAAATGGGGTCCTACATAAAATATTCACTCTTCCATTTTTTAAATAAGTACTGGGAGCTATTTTTTATTTGTATACATATGAATGTGTCAAGGGGTCAGTACCATAATTACTGTTAAGTGGTTGATGAAAATGTATGAGCGTATATTTATATGTAAACATATGGATAAATAAGATTTTTATATTGAATTTGTAAAATCTTTGTTTTGAAAGCTTCTTCAACTTATAGAAACATAACTAAAAATAATAATTTAAATAAATTAATTACGTACTAAAGTAATTAATATAAATTTCTTATTTGTTGAAACTTGGAATGTTTCTTTTATTATAATTAATTATTATTAATAATCCACGTAAATTACTCCCATGTTTAATTATAAAAGACTGTTTTAATAGAATGCTATTTATTACTTCAACTCTAACTATAATAATGATTCATATCCTATTTAGACTGTTTTTACCACAATACTTCCGGCCATAGATTCCGTAGCAGTAATACGTACCACAACTATTAAAAATGCTCATCGCTTAAAAATGTTGTGACATATGTCAAAAAATAACATTCTTCAAGCATTGTTTTCTAAATGCACAGGTTATCAGATTTAAACGAAAATGTCTAAATATAATTTTTATTGAACGTGGTAACACTGAGAAAAATGTTTCAAACAATAATTGTAGATAATAATATTTAAAGTATTATTCTTATAACAAAAATTGTCATTAAACTATAATTTACTGAGATATTTCAAAATAACTTCATAGGGCTTCCAAAAACTAATCAGCTCTTATCAAGGGGATACAATTGATATATACAGTATATCAAAATATTCAGTTTAGTAGGATTTGAGAAACCGTAACTCCAAAGATCCACAGACACAGACAGATAAATAAACACACATAAATATCATCGCGAAACTATTAAAATCATACTCAAGGGACCCTAAAAATGTGCTTATTCACTAATAACACACTACCGAATTTTTAGCATGATTCCTTACAGAATGCGACAGGAGGTAAAAACAAAATTATGGACTAATGATTTGTCATGTTAAATTTAAATGATCGAAGCAGTATTTCGAGTTAAAATGAGAAGACAAATATTTAAATTTAGAGATAGCCTAATCAACCATTCAAAATATGATTTTATCGCAAAATAGCAAACGTGGAAGACGAATGCCGTAAGTAAATAAAAAATTCGCCGCGAACATTAATTTCTGCCGGAGACACAAAATTAATGACTGCCAGTGTTTTTAACTAAAAGAAGTAAACGTTTTCAATTTATCTTCCATTACTTCATATCTCTAATAAAACTAAAACTGTTTCAGGCAGCTGTATTCATCTCCAAGTACGGAGATTACTATAAATTGTACGGTGTGAAAAATGGCAATGACCGCCAAGAAAAATAAGTGGACAAATGCACTCACCGATGTCAGAAGAGCCTCCCCAGGTTCCTTGCTGCGCCTGGCGGGCCAGCTTGGTGATGGCGTCCACATAGAGGCGGGAGGCGGCTGCCGCTCCTGCAAAGAGAAAAATCAATTAAAACAATTTATTTACATGAACATAAGAAATAAAAAAATTATGTAGTCATCATACGACTTTCTTATATACATAAATATATAAAATTCGGAAAATATACGTACTTATCTTTAAAAATATATTATATTCCGTAATGACTAGAAAAGGTAAATTACCTGATAGCCTGATACTGATTATATAAATTCCCCTTTGAAAAAATTCATTTTGATACAAAACTAGAATGAATTCTAAAAACAATTGACGATCGCTCCAAATTTATTTTTAATGTATTAGTACAGCTCTCCTCTCCAAGTTCCGAGACCATTTAGTTTGACATCAAACTCTACGAAAAACAATTGACGATCGTTCAAAATTTTCAATATTTTAATTGAACTCTCCTCTCGGATTAATTTGATACCAAATTCGGTAGGAATTAAATAACTTTTATAAAAAAACAATTGGATAGTTCAGAATAACTTTAATTGGACTCTTCTCCATGATACTTTTAATTTGATACTTAATTTAGTAGGATGCAAATAACTCGTATAGTAAACAATTGACGATCCCCAAGATTAATTTTTAACATTTTAATTTAATTCTTCTCCTTGATACTTTTAATTTGATACCAGATTCGGTAGGACTCAAAAAAACTTGCATGAAATACAAATGACGATCTCGAAGCTTAATTTATGACATTGTAATTTAAATCTCCTCCTCAATTAATTTGTACAATAATACAATCGACGATCGTCTAAAATTTGAGTTCAAATCTCCTTCCTGAGACCGTTAATTTGATACCAAGCTCGATATGGTTCAATCAATATTTATTAAGTTATTTTTCAAAATGTGCTATTAATATAAATAGCATGTGTTTTTGCAGTAAATGTATCTTTGTGTGCTTCGCAATAGCTAATTTCATATTCGACATAAATTCAATTTATTGTTTTATGATTCCACTTTCGGTTTTGCAATTTGCTAAAATTATTTCGGTTGTTTGTTTCATGTTTTTCTGCACAAATACCAGTAAAAGTTATTACAACATTATGTTAAAATCCAAAACCAACAGTTACATCTGCCATGAATCAGAACACCTCCAGATCTCTATTTAATAATGACACATGCCATTATTTCGAAAACATCTCTCCATCTCACACGCTGTGTCTGTTATGTGTCGCCATGAGTAAACATTTGACACACGTGTCCTCCTCTGTACATCGGCACGCACCTAGTGTAGGGTTCAGGGGGCGTCACCCCGACATTCACTCCTGCCTCCTGCTCCTCTGGTATGCTGAAGGTACGCAGTGAATTCCAAATTGTGCTGCTGTGCGTTTTACGACTGGAATTACCATCAGCTACTGAGGGAACTTACTGGAATATTACGCATTTATAGATTCACCAGAGTAGACTAGAAAAACTTGCCAAAGATTGGTTGCTTTACTATTGTTGTAGCATTTAATGAGTACAAATTTTTGGAGGAGCTGTACCAACTGTATCGTCTGGCTGCAGAGAAATTTCCCTGCTGTTCCAGAACCCTGCAGACGCGTTAACTAAATCAGCGGATATATAACAGAGCAATTAGTACGGTGCTGTTAGCAAACACCAGATAAGGATGTGAAAATGAATTAAATTAATTAACTTTTTCACTGTTTTAGGGAATAAAGTTAAAAATTGTGTTTAGAATTGCTGCATAAAGCAGAATTACTGTCGCCGTTATTATTCTACAAAGATAATATTTTAACGTTTTTGTACTTTTAAAATTTTACGGAAATTATAATTCCTGCCATAAAAATATGAACCTAGAGGTAACTATTTAGCTTCGTACGCAGATTCGAATCCCAGCCACATGTCTTTAAAATTATTTACATAATTGATTTTTATTGTTTATCAAGCACAATTGTTAAAGTATAGAATATTGTACAACGAGCATGGAAAGGTACTCATTTCCTACGAGTATGAAAGTTTGTAGCATGAGCCGAAGGGAATGCTGCAAATTATACGAGTATGAAATGGACTTTCCATGCGAGTTGTATACTATACTTTTTCTATGACCACGATGTTATTTCCTAATTAATTTAATTTTAATAATAAATTTGTCCCGCTTTTACCATTCCAATATTTGACAATTCTAAATATGTGTCTAAGTAATGGCACCTGTACTGAAATGAAATGACCTGTATTGAAATATTCACAAAACAAATTCATTTATCACGATGCTTGTAATGTACCTCATTTCCCTAGCCACAACAAACATACAATGAGTAGATTTCTAAGTGGTCGTAGAAAATAGTATATTGTACAACCAGCATGTAATGGTACTCTTTACCTACGAATATGAAAGTTTGCAACATAAGTCGAAGACGAATGGTGTAAATCATACGAGTATGAAGTGGATATTTCATGCGAGTTGTACAGTATACTTGTTCTACGACCACGATATTATTTTCTAATTTATATTTTAATAATAAATTTGTCCCGCTTTCACCATTCCAATATTTGACAATTCTAAATAAGTATCCTAGCAATTGTACTGAAATGAAATGACCTGTATTGAAATACTCACAAAACAAATTCATTTCGCACGGTGCTTGCAATATACCTCATTTCCCTGGCAACAACAAACATACAATGAGCAGATTTATAAGTGGTCGTAGAAAAAATATATTTAAAACGCATACAATATTAAAAATACATTGAGTAGAAGTTGAAGATTACATCTGTATTTTGTTGTATTTTTAAATTACGCGCGCATAACTCATATGTTCTGATGTTTAACATTGAACATGTGACAAGGTCAATATTATAATTGTTTATATTTTCAACCACCAGTTATTTAGATTGTAATACACATTGCTTATATCTATAGATATTGATAGACAAATTAAAAATATATAAACTTACAGATTTCGTTACAGTAACATAAAAGACACTAAATATATTTATAAATAAATGATTTATGTAGCAATACATTTACTGCATGCACACTGACAGCTGATTGACTTGAATTGAACAGCACGCCAATACGAGAATTTATTAATTTAATTAGAGTGGGGACAAGACACTGTTGTATAATTTGGCATAGATACAGAACCAATACTTTTTTGTATTTAACTGTAAAATTGATGGATAAACCCCACGGTTATAATTAGCAGCACCCTGTCATTGAATATTTCATCAGATAATCCCAGGGCGTGGACGGTTAACTCATCTCTTTGAGGCCGTCAGCCGCTGAATAAGATTTCTTCATCAATGATAAAAAATTTAGGACTCACTTTAACATGGCAAATATTGACGGAGCCAAATTCGGTCTTCAAAGTATGAACCAAGCCGTGAGATCGTGTGATTGATGGATCCGTGTTTGAATATTTCATGACGTCACTAGTTTGAATGCGAGGGGAAGCCGTTTTTCAAACCAACATATTTTTATTGATGGCGCGACTATATTTCCTGTTTTTTGTATTTTTTGCGAGACGGATTACTCTCATGATTTTGATCGAGAAATTTGCCAGCTAGCATCTTGGCAATTCATCAATTCCACATTTTCCAACCACTTACACAAGACTTTATTGCTTTACTTTTATTTGTACGTACTTAAAAATTTAGAAATATAAAAAATGCAGCCCGGAAGAATTTTTATTTTGTATAATTATTAGTAAAATAAAAACAAGAAACCTATATAAATTTTAGTATGTGGTAATAGCATGGAGTGACGAAAAAATGCAAAAGAATTTAAATACATGGAATGAAGCGATTGAGAAATATGATATGAAAATTTATGTTGAAAAGACAAAGCTTATTGTAGTATGGGATAGGAATTTAACAATTAATGATGAAAAATGGAACAAGTCAATAAGTTTCAGTATATTAGAACGATAATAGAAAATAATTGTAAACAGGACATTTAGATAAATGAGTGAATAGACAAAGCAGCAAGAATTTTTCATACAATGAAACACAACTTTAGGGAAAAAACAGTCAGTACGACAATAAAAGTAATATTATATAACAGTACAAGCTCAGAATCATATCATTTGGTCTAGTTAAAATCATACAATGGAAAATTGGTTAATTCACCATTTTGAAAACAATTAATCAAAAGTAAGTGCTAGATTATATCTTAGTAAATACATGAGATCGAGTAAAATTTATTGGAATTGAAAAAGACATACAATAATATTACCTACAATCTTTATTAGAAACAGTTTTCTACATTTTGTTGTCATCAGATTCAAAATCAGTATTCCTGGTATAATATACTAGCCAATACCTTTGGACCAAATGAAATCTTTATTATAGTGATTTTGGTTAATTTGTTATTATTTCAGTTGTTATTTTTTCTTAAAATATTCTTCAAAATAACAGAATTTAAGGTATAAATAAATTGTGTACAAAAATTTTCCCTTTGTAAGATCAGAACAATTTTTTTAAGTTATTCCAAAATTATTAATTGGGCCAAAAGATATGATTCTGGTCGCATATATTGACATAAAGTTACGAGTTATGGGTACTGTATTAAAGACAGAAAAGCAAAATTCAGGCGCTGAAAATGGAATACCCAAGAAAAGAATAAATAAGAGAACAACCAATACTAGACTCCATAGAAACAAGACAACTAGCATGATGGGGCCATGTTAAAAGACTGTTAAATCGAGACTGGTTTGGATGACAAAGTTGAATAAAAAGAGCGTTTGCGGAAGACCAAAAGACACCTGGGATACCATCTTCAACAAGACTCAGAAGAAGAGGAACGTTACACTGCAGGATGTACGAAGGATGGTGAAGAATAAGAAACAATGGGCGAAATTTAGAGATTTCTTTACATGCTACACCTTACGGTAGAAGAGTTCTTCAATATGTACATAAAAGACAATTTAGTTAATGTTTTCTAAAACATTTTACTTTTAAACATCTTTGAGTTTTTCTGGATTTTCAATTAAGGTTGATCAGCTCCAACCATAACGTTTTAAAATTAAGAATGTGGCGTTTGAAATAATAAATAAACAAAAAGCTATTAAAACTTTCGCAATATTCTTTTAAGAGAAAACTCACTACATTAAATTCAGCAAAAATAAAAACGTTTAACTTCAGTACCACAGCAGTATTCCAGCTACATATAATAAGGATTTACTCTGTTTCAATGTTTGTTTTGCTTTAAAACAATAAACAGACAAGTTCTTAAATATGAATATAGCGTCTCTTACAACGAATGAGAAATAGTGAAATGGAAACATTTTTAATATTGCATTTGGCTGCGATCCCATTCGAAATAATGCTGTAAGGCTAGACAATGTATTGGAGTGAAATTTGGAATTATATCAAAAGCTTACAAGGGGATTTTGCAATGTTATGTCCTCGACAGCTGCAGAGAAAAGAAGAATTTAACTGTTTTGTAATGTATTCAAAAGATAAATTAATGGAACATTGAATAATTTTTACGCTAAATTGATACAGTAACATAATGATAAATTATTGAAATTACAGGACCTAATGATGACAAAACTCCCCGAAAAAGTTTATAATTGAAATTTAAAGAAGTTCTGGTACAGTTACTTCCTAATAAAAAATAATTTATTTTTCAGAATTTCAAGATTAATGACTGGTTATTTTTCAGTTAATAACAGAACGAAAAAATATATAACCTAGGGGCTTTTCCGATCTGCGCTAATTTTTAAAAACTAATATGGTTTAATAACATGCGTGGGCGTTCGAGGAATAAGTGGTTAGGTATGATTGATAGTTTTTTACGTGAATGAATGATTCCGAGTGTGTAATGTGCCACGGTAAGAATGTTTGGAGGATACGGTTGATTCTTGGTTGACTATGTATTAGGATTCTTGTTGTCATAAATTTTTATATTATTTTAAATTAAAACCGCTAATCTCTATTACCCATAATAAATTCTCCAGACGATGTAACTTTGCGAGCAAAAGAAATACAGTTTGATTCTATATTCCATGATGCGTTTTATTAAAAAAAAAAAAATGTTTTTATTTACTAGATGCCGCCCAGATTGAAAAGTGAAATATTAATTTTACAACCTT
This sequence comes from Poecilus cupreus, assembly GCA_963942605.1. Lineage (NCBI taxonomy): Eukaryota > Metazoa > Arthropoda > Insecta > Coleoptera > Carabidae > Poecilus > Poecilus cupreus. The sequence goes on from OZ012718.1 coordinate 3,958,277, forward strand.
TTATTGCTCAACACAGAACATAATCCTACTGCTTCAACTTGCAAACATTTTTCCTTCAAATAATTTATTTTATATATATTTATAACATATTTTTTGATTTGCATTTCGTATCTGACATTGTTGTATTCTTTTTTGTACATAATATATAAATTCATTTCTTGTATAATTTTTGTATAAAAAAAAATTTCTATAACACTGTTTTGGAAATTACGCATTCCACAACTAAAAATTGTATTGGAACAGCTATAATTCCATAAGTTACGTTTGGAATAAATTCGACGAATCAGAGCCGCATATTAGCGCGATATATGAAGTATATTGGTTTGGTTACTATGGTTACGTCTGTTTGTTTTAATTTTATTTATTTTCAACAGTTATTCGTTAAATAAGCAACATTTTCTGTATAATTTCCAAAATCTTGTTATAGGACGTATAGTCTACAACAGGTAAAGTAATGGCTTATCCCACACTCGCAAACCGTAGCCCTCGCCTTCGGCTCGGACTACAAGCTTGTGTGGAATATGTGCCATTCCATTACTAGTTGTAGAATATACAATTCTGGCGCGACTATAATTTTTATTATTTTTCCCTTGTCAAGTCACATCGTCCGGACTATACATATACGAGTATAACAAAAAGGGTTTTGGTAAATAATAATTTCGTTTTAATACAAAAATTGAATTATTTCCAAAAATTACCGATTATTTGGGTGTTTTTCATAGTAAAAAGTGGAACCCTAATACCGTGTCATTAATAAGCAAAATGAAATAAACCAGCCTTGTTCGATTAAATTCAATTATAATTAGTATTCAAGTCGCGTGTATTTAACGTAACGCGGTAACGCTGCGAACGGGTGCGGCACAGCACAGCACAACGCTAACGTTACAGTAACGTGAACACATTCACAATTCCGCCATACATTAGACAGGCGGGAATCCTGCCGCGTAAGGATCGCCGAACAATGCGATACATCTTGTAATGCAATAAAACAGAGCTGGTCCTGCCGAGTCCCGAGCAGTCGACCAGTCTGCAAGACCTACATTTCGTTTCGGAAATTTCCGCAGGAAAATCATCTTGCTTTTCCTGATACTTCCTTCCCTTTCATACAGACATCACCTTTTTTTTTCAATGATTCTTTGGAAAGCACATGGTAGTAATTGTATTAGAAATCCCTATCATTTCTTCAATCTCTGGACCAAAATGGAAGCACTACCAGTATTTCAAACGCTATTGCATACATAACATCACGCTATATCCCATTCAGTGAGGTAGCACGAACCCTGAAACACAGTCAATCAACAATCAATCTCCTCCAAACCATACTACTTTCGCCTGGTCCATATTCATACATGCTCGTCTATTTTCCAGACTCGGAATCATTCGTTCATGCAACAAACCATCAATCATACCTAACCACTTATTCCTCGGGGGTCTATGCAATCATTCATCCTCAATCTTATCCGCATATATTAGTTTCATCAACCTTTCATTCCACATTCGTTCAAGATGACCAAATAACCTAAACTGACTCACTTCCACTTTTTTAACAACATTCTTCTCAATATCATACTCACCGTAGACCAATGTATTCCGAACATGATCTCTTCTCGAATACCCACACACTCCTCTCAAATAGCTTACTTTTCATGCTTCTTCAACCACACCCAACATTCATCTATGTAGTTATTAACATACCATTATAAACGATTAATCCAGCATCTCTATAAACATTCACATTTCGAGCAAATATACCCAGAGCACCCAATACCATGCACCCTTCAGGCACCCGTTTTTCAATCTCCCGGTCAATACGGGACGAATATATACTACCCACCCAAATATATAAATTCATTCGTTTGAACATTGCAATCAATCACCAAGTCATTCTTCTCAACCTAGCACTTTACATTTATTAGTCCAGTTGCGTAAAGCATTGTTAACTCCGTTGTTAATTTAACAACGTGATTAACCTATCAAAAATTATTTTATAAATTCATTTCCTTGATTTCAGAAAAATGATAATTTTTGATAGGTTAATCACATTGTTACTTTAAAACGCTTTATGCACACAGGCTTTGGACTTTCAATAATAGTTTTTCCTGTTTGACGTTCACAAAGAGAATTTTGTGACGCTGTTTTTCTCAAAATCTGCTGTAAAATTGAATTTTGCACAATTGTTTCTGACAATCTGTCAAACTTGGAGCTGTCATTGCTCACGTAAAATTATTGCAATTAGTTTTTTTTATTGAAGTAATATTTAGTAATTTCAATTGATTTTGTGAACGTAATATAGAAAAAGTAGCATAAAAAATATGTGTTACAATACCTAATTGTAACACTAGTTACAGGGAGCTACATTACTGATACATTTGATATTTAGATCGACCATTTTTATTGTCATTGTTAGGAGCTAAAAAACATTTAATTTTGTAGTGATTGTTGTATAGTTTGTCATTTTTGCCACTCATTAATTTAATATTAATGGCTGTTACTACCAAATTGGTGTTTTATTTTAACAGTTAACATAACCTATAATTTTGACAGCTGATTAAGCTGTGTTATGAATCTCTAAGTCTCTTGGTTTTTCTGCGCAATTCCAAGTTGAATATTCCGCAAGTTATGGAAGAGGGTATAGGTGTGTGAGCTATGGCAGTGCAGCACATTCGGGCCACATAATGGCCGAATGGCTCCAGCTGTTATGCCGACTGGAACTGTTCGAATTTCCCACCGTTTCAGAACGGAGCCGTATCGCTGAACGGCGTTCAAGCGTTCACTGTTTCATGTGCACAGGCTAGAGATAATGTTGTCTATTCATCTGGGTGCCGTTGTGTACGCTTCTTTGTGCATTCTAAGTATCTATATATCAAACTTTATTAAACATCCAGTAAATACAGATTAATTCCAGAAGAGATATACTTCCTCACGTGCTACCAAAACCGTTATTGTTCAGTGAAATACGCAAGGAATAGAAAGCCAATTACTGCGCGGAGGCTTATTCATTATTTTCTACAGGAAATTAATGCGACGAACTATAGACACAAATAAAATAAAATATATTCTTATACATACGTAGTTTATGCATAACAGGGTTTCCCAATTAAGGTACGAATGCATTGGGATCTGAAGAACCATAAGAGCTACGAGATTGGTTGAATTAGACAAAAAATAATGGAACAACTTTTGTCTAATTTAACCAGCCTCATAGTTCTTACGGTTTTAGAGAGCTCAATGCATACGTACCTTTAATGGGAAACACTATACAGGGTGTTCATTTTAAGTGGTACACTATTGCTATTTCGAGAACTATAAGAGTTACGAGGTCGGTTAAATTAGCAAACAATTTCTATATTATAAGACAATTAAAATGAGCGAAATAAGAATTTTTTTAGACCAGTGGTTCTCAAAATGCGGGGTGCAACTTTCTTATTTTAAATGGCAACCTACTTTTTTTATTTGCTTATTCGATTCAGTATTTTTTTCTGAATTCAATGATATGCACATGTAATGATCAAATATTACAAAATATTTGAGAAAAATGCAAAATTAAAAATGTATCATTTTTATTTAAATATGCATATACAAAGTTTGCTATGGAAAAAAACAAATAAACCAAATGCAGAAATAGTTGAAAAACTGTAATTATGAGAATAATTATTAATTTAGTAGTTACAATACAGAAATACAGAGGTACATTCAAAAAAACTAATATTAAAAATTGTTTGATTTATTTGTTTTCTTCCATGGCAAACTTTGTATATGCAAATTTAAATAAAAAATATATTTTTAATTTTGCATTTTTTTCAAATATTTTGTATTATTTGGTCATTACATGTGCATATCATTGAATTCAGAAAAAAATATTGAATCGAATAATAATTTGTTTTCTTCCATGGCAAACTTTGTATATGCATATTTAAATAAAAATGATACATTTTTAATTATGCATTTTTCTCAAATATTTTGTAATATTTGGTCATTACTTGTGAATATCATTGAATTCAGAAAAAAATACTGAATCGAATAAGCAAATAAAAAAAGTAGGTTGCTATTTAAAATAAGAAAGTTGCACCCCGCATTTTGAGAACCACTGGTCTAAAAAAATTCTTATTTCGCTCATTTTAATTGTCTTATAATATAGAAATTGTTTGCTAATTTAACCGACGTCGTAGCTCTTATAGTTCTCGAAATAGCAATAGTGTACCACTTAAAATGAACACCCTGTATAGCAGTCATGAAAAAAAAAATCGATTACGAAATTTTTACGGGAATGTTGCTATAAATAAATAATTATTATTTTAAAGTAATGACAGGCATGTAATAAATACTAACAGATTCGATTAATTAAATTAATGCTGACAGATTCGATTAATTAAAAAGGAAAAGTAAAACTAAAAAGTCAATTACTTAAAATAATGACAAATAGCTGAAACCGTTCTGTAAGAATATGAATTAAACGCTATAATGTCTTTAGAAAATTTATAAAGACGTAAATTTCCTTTTTAAAGCTCATAGGGTGTGGCAGGTTAGTGGCGGTACTTTCACAACTTTTTAATAATGCAGTTTTTGTAATATATTCTTAGTCTTTTATTTACTTGACGCCAAGTAAAATTGTTCCCAACTGAAAACGTCTGGAAAGAACTTGCAACTATTTTACTTCAAGTTTTAAAGTAAAAAATAATAAAAATATATTAAGTAGAAATTTAAATCCTGCTTATGTTTCCTGGAAACACCAGCAGGAATTATTTTACCATTTTAATTCGCCGGAGAATTTTAAAATTCACAAAGCTGTGGAGAAATTATTTAAGTGAGAAATAAATGGCAACAAATTTCCACAATTATTATATTCATGGCTTCATTTTACTTTCATTTTTATAACTAAAAATTGCAAACCGCGAGCATTTGCAGTAAATTGCAAAAGAGTAAATTTCTCGATTTTAAAAGCTGTAGAATAACGGATATCATTCCTCCTTTGAAATATATTTCCTGGGGATAGTATTGCTCACCCTCGCAGTTGGCAAAAAACGAACAAAGCAGAAATTAATATCCTGTGTTATTCGGAATTGTTCTTTCACTTGGGCAATTTCATTCTTCTCTCCGCGGCAAAGAAGTATTGACATACGTGTCAGCCTGCAATTGTGTTCGTTGTCGGGACACTGCAGTGGTGTCATGCTTAGTGTCGACTTCGTAAATCAAATAAAAAAATGTTTGCTCAGGCGATAAACACCATAATACAATAAACAACTTCGCTCTGGCTTCGCAAACTCGCCAAGTTAGTGATCTTGACTTGTACCTCGGTTGTTCACATTTTCTTTTATCAAAATTCATTTAGTACTGTGTACGTTTATAATGAGTTATTGTCTTCAGTTAGCAAGAGAATGTATCAGGTAACTTAGTGGGTGTTTCCTGCGACGAAGGAGAAGAAGAGAAGGAAGGAAACGCAGGCGGACGTCGGCCCAACGAAAGACATTGCTGGGGTTGAGATAACAGTTTGTCGCGCCAACAGACTTATGGAAGTTGAATCCAGTTAAAACGGGCTATGAATCATTAATTATATCGGGGTAATAGGATTTACTTTGATAGGTAGAAACTAACACCTCGACAGGCACAATTTGATTACTGGGGTACAATTTCTTGTATTGTTAATCTTATTGTATTGATTTTCATGTTATTATTCCAAGGGACTTCAATAACAAGCTGAAGACACTGGGGGTCTTTCTGTCGTGTATAAACTCAAATATAGTATGTAATTCTGGAACGCGCACTTGTAGGCTTTTATGTAAGAGAAAAACGAGCCTGAGACAGATATATATCGTGGGTTATGCGTCTTCGTCTAACACTTGTTTATGGAGCGGTTGATATAGATTTGTTGAGTTGTTGCTGTGCGTTTGTTGAGCGGTTGCTATATAAAAACGTGATGCACAGTTTTGTCCAAAACGGATAAATAATATTTAATGATGTATTGTTCATTATTTGAAAAATCCTTTTAATTCACATACATAATAGTTGGTTGAACTCATTTTTACCTCTCGCCACATCCTGTAAGGGAGGTATAGGAATCATGCTAAGAATTAGATAGTGAGTTTTCAGTGGATGAGCACGTTTTAGGGTCCCTAGAATACGATTTTAATAGTTTCGCGATGATGTCTGTGTGTGTGTGCTAGTCTGTCAATCTGTGTGGATCTCTGAAGTTACGTTTTCTCAAAAACTACTAAACTTTTATATTTTGTATATATCAATTGTATATCTTTTGGAAGAGCTGATTAGTTCTTAGTGATAATCCAATAAGCAGAAGTGCTAGTTAACTTAAAGCACTGTCATGTAATTTTGAAATATCTCAGTAAATTATGGTTAAATGACAATTTTTAGTATTAGAATAATATTTCAAATATTATTATTGTTTGACACATTTTTCTCTTGCTGTCTCCATTAACGAATTACAATACATTAAAGAAAAATTATACTTTCACATTCTCGTTTAAATCTGCTAATCCATGCTTTTTGAAAAAACAAAACAACTTTTGCAGAATGTCATTTTTTGACATGTTTCATAATTGAAGTAAAATTTTTTTTAAGGGATGGGCGTTTCTTGATAGTGGTGTATTGTGTTCTTGGATTGTTTCATATGAAATCTATGGCGGGAGGTTTAGTGGTGTCCACAATATATTTTTATATATTCTTTTCAACTATTGCTATTGTCTGTCTCTCTCGGCTCGTATTTTCAACGTTGTGACCGTTCCAGAATCATGCATAACTAATTTAAAATTTTCATATTTCTGGTAGATTTTGCCGAGCCAGTTGTCAAAATTAATTTGTCCGCGTTCACATCTGCGAATCTTTGTAATAAGAAACTCAAAAATGTAAAATCTTGCAGAGGGTCAAGTTTCCAAGAAACTCCACCAAATAAATTTAAGATTAGTTTTCTTGTTTCCAAGCACCTATTTTCCAACAAACCAAGTTTCTTGGCGGTCCCAAGAGTCAGGAGAGCAGGACCGGGCTCAGCAGGGCCGACTTTACTCCTGCAAGCAGCCTGCGGTAATGTAATATGCTGCACACATTCATTTGCAATTCAAATTCGGGAATTTGCAAACCGCGCGTCCTCCGCAATCGCTGCACGCGCTAGGGCTGATGTCGGACGACGAAGCCACGGTTGCCAACATTGGATGAGACCTGGGCTCGTCTGTAATTTGGTGTAGAATTGACGAGGAACGAGACGCCAGTCTACAACTATTTACCCTGTTATTTCAGTTTATGGAGATTTATCCAAACGTAGTTTGTTTACAAAATGTCGATTTCTTTTATTTATGTCTGTCATTCTTTTTCATAGCTATCGTTCAGTTTATTTAATTTTTATTGGAGTTACCTTACGGGCCAATATTTTCATTACCTAATAACAATGGCTGGTACTACGAGCAGTGTTTTAGCGCTGTACAAGGTTCTAATAGATATTTACGATATAAGTGGGATAAGGGACGATAGCCCAGTTGTGTAATCACATAAGTCCCGCCCATTTATAATAAATAGTAGTTTAATGAAAGCGAGTGCTGTAATGAAGCTCTTAACTTACGCAAAATGAGTGAGATAAGTGAGATTTAATTCACGGGCGTAGATAAAATTATTTTATAAAAAACTATTTTAAATACAAGTGGTAGACAATATTATTTCTCTGTAACTTCTGTTCAAAGAATTATAAAAAATTTATAACATTGTACTGCGCTAAAACCGATACTCAAATAAAAACACTTAAAAACGGAGCTCGTGGTACCCACCAGTTTGAAAATTCACCAAATGTCACTTAAAATATTAAATTTTTTTTATTGTATTTCTATATAATATACGCCCTAATAAATTCATAGCAGTAGAGCGCATTTTCATATCTCTTAAATTTGTTGAGATATGACGATTTTTAATGTTTTTCAAAGTGCAACTTTGTGGCCTTGTATCTCTAAAACTACGCGAGATATCGATAAATAGTCTTCAGTTCTACATTTTTTATGATTTATATAAAATATTAGCAAATTTTGAAAATTTCGAAAATTTTCGATTTTTTTTTCAAAATTTCACCCTGCGATAACTTGACAAATATCAAATATACATACTTGCGATAGAGACCAATCGATTCAGCTAGTCGAAAAGTATAAGTGTGCAAAATTTCAGAGAAATCGAAGAACGGGTTGAAAAGTTAGAGCAAAAAGTCTGAAAATGCCTATTTTGGCGCCAAGTGTCAAGGGGTATGCCTTGACGTTTGGCCCGAAAATGGGCATTTTCAGCCTTTTTGCTGTAACTTTTCAACCCGAGAACCAAATCTTCTGAAATTTTGCATACTTATGTTTTTCGACGAGCTGAATCCAATGGTTTATGTTTCGAGTCCGTATCATTTATATTTTTCAAGATATTGCCAATCCAAATTTTGAAAAAAAATTCAAAATTTTTAAAATCTCATAATTTGTTATCAAATGCTTGAAAACTCTATAACTGAAGAGTATTTTTAAATATCTTGCATAAATTTTGAGTTATCATCCCTTAAAGTTGCACTTTGAAAAACATGAAAAATCGTGATATCTCGAAAAATATAAGAGATATTACGATGCGCTCTGATGCAATGTGTTTCTTAGGGCTTAAGTTATATAGAATTGCAATAAACAAAATTCATATTTTCAATGATATTTTTGATGATTCCTATATCATGATCAAAACAATATAGTTAGTTACTCTTAACTAAAAGCGTATCTAATGTAGTCGTGAATATTAATAAACTCTTATCAGAGTGAATGCACAGTAATTCATTTGCAGAGCACCTACAGTCCATAAATTAAAAACCTCTCGAGATATAAACCTCAAAAAAGAGGCTCTTCCCAACTGCTGCAAGGCATACTTAACTCCTGCGCTCTCACGTCCGCAGGACATGCAGCGCCCTCTGGTGTGAATACACCACGAGCCGAGGTCCTCTTCAGTAATTACATTTTGAAGAACATGTTCAGCAGATATGTACGTAGAATTAATGTCACATATAAACTGAGACATTAACATGTTTACGTCTTGCGCATGCATCACACGAATTCCACTCAACGCCACGATGAATTTAACATAAACGTAATTAAGACAACCGCGTGAAATTCATGACAATCGTACAGAAGATGTTTTACTGACACTGAAGAGGAAGTGTCAAATCGTGGGGCGACGCTCTATTATTATAACCGTGAAAACTGCATTAAACAATTTCAGAAATATTCCCGAAGAAATTATTTGAAGAATTAGAAATTATAGCTAGATCGAAATGTGCCAGTGGCAGACTCACAAGATAAGCTATAGAAATCCAGAAGAAAAGAACAAAAATGGCTTCCTCTGTTTTATAAGTCATTATTTATTCTTACTTAGTTACTGTTTATATTTACTTGTTCATGTAATTCACTTCTTTTCTTGACGAAGAATTACATATAGTATTTTTAAATGTTATATTTTAACAAAAAAATTATACAGAACTTGAACCAAAATTTTTTTCTACGACCACCTAGAAATCTGCTCATTGTATGTTTGTTGTTGCTAGAGAAATGAGGTACATTGCAAGCGTTGTGAGAAATGAATTTATTTTGTGAGTATTTCAATACAGCTCATTTTATTATTTCAGTACAGGTGCCATTACTGGGATACTTATTTAGAATTATCAAATATTGGAATGGTGAAGGCGAGACATCTTTATTATTATTATCTTCTTCTAGGTCCCGCTAGTAGTATAATTTTTGTTGCATTTTCTTAGATTCTTCTTTCTTTAGGATATATCCTAAAATTTAACTAACGTTGGTGCAACCGGGCATAAGATACACAAATTTGTCAACTTTCCCAATTTTTCGCTTTTGATTTTTTTAGTGTTAAAAGTTTGACATTATCCGTATCTTCTTTATTTCCTTCCAGTACCATATCTCGAGTGAATGTCTAATGAAAGGTTGGTAAAACTAAATCTAATATATACTATATACGGAAAAGATTGAGGGTGAAGGATTGCGAGGGCGTCCGATGATTAAATGGTTAGGTATATAGTTGTACAAACGTAGTGTGGATGGGAATGTATGGAGGCGATTGTTGGTTGATTCAGGGTTCGTACTATCCCACTGTGTGGGATATAGCGTGATGTTATGTATGCAGGTAAGGTAAAATATGTTTTTCTGTATCAAATTTGCAAATAGGATTTTATGTAGATGCCTCTCTTAAAAACAATACAATTTTACCTCACTATATTGGCTTTTATTTGTGAAGTTATAAAAATGTCAAACTATATAAAATTTCAATTGTTTATTGAACAGTGCAACCAGGAATGAACAAAGGACGATGAAATACAAATCCAAATAGAAACATCCATATCCTAGTCATTAATCGAATTTAATACCCTCAGACAGGATATATGTATGAAGCTATGAAATTCTGTGCTATGATAAAGCAATTCACCTATCCGAAGTACATCTTTTAAAGAACCGCATAATTAGAAGTTCCAGCATAAATATCTGTTATGGTCCATACAGTTCAACATTACTGGAACAATCTCCAACAATAGTTCCATGCAGCACCAGCAGCGATAGGTTCAGCATACGCTCAGCGATAACTCCTCAAATTACATTAACTAACCCACGAGCGCTCCGGCCAAATAGAGAAAGAGCATCAGGAGCAACCATACAAGACATTCAAGATTTAAAATTAAGATAGAGGAATCGTAAAGGAAGCATGGAGGCTTGTAACGCCACCGCACGGTGCGATAGAGCGGCAAATGGCGACAGAGGGTTTGACAAAGATCGCCGGATAACCTAAAACGGCCCTGCAGCCCTGATCTTGGGCCTGAGCCCTCAGCCCGGCCCTGGCGCCACTCGCAGCTGCGATGGAACGGTTACAGAGATGAGCTAATTCGAACACTCGTTACTGTGAAACGCGTTTTTTATAACTTCGCTGGCTGCCTTTAAGCGAATGTGATTTTATGAGATTCTGAGCGTATGGATATTACGGGGTATCTTAGTTTAGATGCAGTTTTTATATTAACTGCAAAAGCACACCGAAATAAACTGTTGTGGGCACCACAGTACCTCCCGCCATCGATTTCTTATCAAACATTGCAGGAACATGGATCACCACTATCAAGAAACGCTCATCCCTTAAATGATTTTAGTTTTCAATTATGACACATTTCAAAAAATGACATTTTTAAAACGTTGTTTTACTTTTTTTTAAATGTCAAAATATAATTTTAATTTAACGTGTTGTAATTCGTAAATGGTGGCAGTAAGAGACAAATGTTTCAAACAACAGTTGTAGATAACAATATTTGAAACATTATTCTAAAACAAAAATTGTCATTAAACTAATATTTACAGACATATTTCAAAATAACTTAATAGAGCCTCTACTAAAATCTAATTAGCTCTTTTCAAAGGGATACAATTGATATATTTATATAGAATATCAAAAGTTTAAGTTTAATTGTTTTTAAAAACCGTAACTTTAGATATCCACACAGATAGACTTTTTATTTATTCACTTAATAAAAATGAAAATGTAAATTTGTTGTGGACACCACAATAGTTCACGCCAAAGATTTCTTATCAAATGATACAGGAAGACGGACCACCACTATCAAGAAACGCTTATCCCTTCAAAAAATTTAGTTTTCACTTATGACACATGTCAAAAATAGACATTTTTTCAAGAGTTGTTTTGTTATTTCAAACAGCACAGGTTAATAGATTTAAACGAGAATGTCAAAATATATTTTTCTTTAACGTGTTGTAATTCGTAAATGGAGACAGTAAGAGAAAAATAATTATAGATAATAATATTTTAAATATTATTCTAATAATAAAAGTTGTCATTTAACCATAATTTACTGAGATGTTTCAAAATAACTTGATAGGGCTTCAAGTAAACTACCACTTCCGCTTATTGGATTACCATAAAAAACTAATCAGCTCTTCCAAAGGGGATATAATTGGTATATTATACAAAAAATCAAAATTTTCAGTTTAGTAGTTTTTGCGAAACCATAACTCCAGAGATCCCAAAGACTGACAGACTGACAGACAAACAGACAGACAGACGGACACACACATATCCATCCATCCATAAACATAGACATTATTGCGATATGTATGTTTATTAAAATCGTATTCTAGGGACACAAAAACGTGCTCATTCACTGAAAACTCACTACCGGATTCTTAGCATGATTCCTATACCACCCTTACAGGATGTGGCAGGAGGTAAAAAGTTAAAACGGCATTGAAACCCACCTACGAAACATTTCAATTCTACACCCTAAATAATACTTTGATTGCTTGACTCAAACACAGACTTGTTAAATATTCAGGTGAACATTCATTTTAGTTATATTAGATAGATAAATTCCCACCAATTGGAATTTCGCGCTTCAGCACACCTGCAGTTTTGCCACCACTCCCGTCCACGCGATATAATAAACACATATCCACGCCGCCTACGACTGGGAGCGAAGCGAACACTGATCACGATTAATGTGCAGTGAACTGTCTATCAAACTGTCTAATTACTGCGACGGGAGGTGATTAATATCAGCGTGCGTGCACCCATTAATAAAGCGTGTGTCGCGAGTGCGGTTTGGCAACAACGGCAACACTGTCCAAGCCACACACGCCAGAGACATCTCTTGATCAGTGACCGCAATGCCGATACCGCGAGATCTATCACGGCCAAATGCGGTGCAACGAGAACACAGAATTTGTAAGTAAAATTCATTCTAGGTAAACTGAACATTTCTTTGTTACTAAGATGCTGAAATATATCTATAGTTCAAGGGTTCATTTGAAGTGCGAACTACGGAATAGGTTTGAAGACAAGGTGAGTCATTTTATAGATATTGTTCCAGCCAAGTTCGTCGTTTCTCAGCGTAAGTTGTAGTTACTGATGTTAGAGGTTCAACAAGAAGATTAAAGTTAATCAAAATAAATTTTCCGGTAGAAAGAACTAATTTCCATTGGCTGTTCAAAGTACTAAAACATCAAAACCAACCTTTTATATTAATATATACCAATAGAGAGTTTGAATTTTAGTTTGCATTTTCATAAAAAATAAATTTGTAATATATAAATAATGTTTTGAAAATGGATTCATACAGTTTTATTTGTAAATATTTAAATATATTTTATACAAATTTAAATTACTAATTCGTTTGTTTAATTAACAATCTGATGATTTAATTTTTAATTGTAGTAGTTCAGGAAAATGCGAATAAATAAATGGATGTTGTTTTATCGGCTGAGTGATCTAAAAATAGAACGCAATTACGCAAATTGTTTGATTTTTATATATATATATATATATATATATATATATATATATATATAAAATAAAAACTATAGATTAATTTATATTCTATCTATAGGTATGCTTGAAAATGAAATATTTTGTTGATTTATTGGCTTAAATAGGAAATGGAAATGACAGAAACTACAGCGCTGTAAAGGGAAAATATCCGAACTAACTAATAACTTTATAAATATGGCATTTCGAACTAATAATGATAAATTATTTGGCCAACAAAAATAACAGATAATGTTGACAGACTTTGTTCACAAAATAAAATAAAATATTAACAAAAAATAATTTGATGTGCCCAACACAAAACTTCTCGCCTATACAATTTTTAAATAGTACCTACAAAAAATAAAAATTATCCACAAAAATTTAATTATATCAAAATTAATTGAATTCACTGCAATATGTTCAAAATACCTTACAGACTTGCAAGTAAACTACAACTTCCGGTTATGGATACCAACCAAAATCTAATAAATTCGTAATTTGAACATCCAACTTCTAAATAAATAAACAGCTCAGTGGTAACGTATCGGACTGTGGGTCATAAGATCCTCGATTTGAGACTTACAGATGACAAATTTTCTAAATTGTCTGCACATAAAATTACCCCTGTGGTTCCTCCACCACTACCATATTTGCAGGCACATCCATAAATGATAAATTTTATTGGAATCAAAAAGATGTAGAATTATATTACCTACAATCTTTATTTGAAACATTCTTCTATATTTTGTTGTAATCAGCATTAGAAACAGTGTTCATGGTATCAGTCAATACCTTTGGGCCAAACAAAATTTTTATGTTAGTTATTTTTTTAAATTTGTTATTATTTCAGTTGCTATTTTTCCTTAAAATATTTTAAAACACTACAGAATTTAAGACACAAATAAATGGAGGATCAGAACAATCATTTTTAAGTTATTCTGAAAGTCTTAATTGGGCAAAATAATATGATTCTGGGCTAGTATACTTTCATGCTAGAACTTTTGGTAGTTTGACTGTACAAAATAAATATTCTTAGAATCTTGATCAAACTAAAATATTTATTTTAGAATATCTTAATTGTTCGCTACCTGGAGCAAAGAAGATACCTGCTTATAAATATTCAAAACAAAAGTTTAACTCAAATATTAGCATGATGAGAACGGTTCGTCATTCATCATCCCCAAAATATTTAGACACCCCTCTGTAAAATAATTTGCGAGCGTGGTGCACCTTTAATCAATGAAAGAGTAGCGCTACCGACTTCACACCGCAGCTTGTTAAAACAATCCGCGCAAAATAAAATCAACTTTTATGTTTGAATTTTGTGAAACGTCAACGCAGGTAATTAAGAGCAGTGCCGCGCGCTGCGACAATGGCGCCACGAGCGGCAAACGCTGAAACAACTGTCAGCCGCAACGCACAGCGTCCAAATTACAGAATTAACACGAAGGGGTTGTGTTTAGTTACCCCCGTTGTATTAAGGGCGAGCTGTGCAAAAAGAATGAGGATTTTAACCAGTGCCGTCCCACCGATTTCTCCACGAGGAGCAACGCAAATTGTTTTCATATTTATTTGACTAATTTAATAAATAAATAAATATATCATCACGCCTTTTTACCCATTAAGGGAAGGGTGTGGCACTCTGCTTTCGCAGATCTCGGTAGGTGATATATTTATGAAATGCAGTTACCAGCCGTCAAGTCATAGCCCCCAAAGTTGTTAGTGGAGGGGGAGCCACAGGGGTAAATTTAAATTGGCAACTGTCGGTACTGGGATTCGAACTGAGGATCTCACGATCCACAGTCCGATACGTTACCACTGAGCTATTTACCCCCAATTTATATTAAGCAAAAATTAACGGCATGAGTTACAGGACAAGAGAATAAGAAACATTGAAATAGTAATTAACGTATGTTATAAATTGTACGTACCCGTGGTGCGTTCAACGTTTAATGCCCAATCGATATATTATTTTAATACAAATTTTATCGATTTTTGTTCTATCATTTTGATATTTGTTAGAGATTAATCTATTTATTTGCAAACACTGTAACTAGGTAACGCGATATTCTTATCTGTTTACAATATTTAAATGTTTCTGTCTGCCAATAGAAGTCAATGTTTGTGCAATTGTGTATTCTGTGCCCAATAGCAACAATGTTAAATTTTTAACGCCCTAGGGCAATTTTTGATATATAGTAACCCGGATAGCCGGGCTGTTATGATAGCAATAACGTAATGGTCGGATATTAACGTAATTTTTACCTCCGTCACATTCTGTAAGGGAAGTATATGAATCATGCTGCATATTTAGTAAATAGTTTTCAATGGATAAGCACGTTTTAGGGTCACTAGAATACGATTTTAATATACAGATATATTGTGATGATGTCTGTGTGTGTGTTGATTTCTGGAGGTAGTATTTCTTAAAAATTAGCCAACAGAATTTTTTAAATATTTTGTATTTTATATTTATATACCCTTAGGAAGAGCTGAAGGTTGAAGCTGAAGTGTTAGTTTACTTGAAGCCCTATCAGGTTATTTTTAAATATCAGTAAATTATGATTCTATGGCAATTTTTGTTATTAGAGTAATGTTTGAAACGTATTATCTAATATCTAAAATTTCTGTTTGAAACATTTTACTTTTACTAGCACCAGTTAGGAATTATAATCGATTAAAAGAATGATTAAATTTAGACACATTCTTTTAAATCTACAGACCTGTAATTTTTGAATAGAATTAAAACAACAACATATGAATAATGTCATGTGTCATAATTGAAAAGTACTTTTTAAAAAGGTGCTTCTTGATCAGTTTTTTTACAAAATTTATATCTCTCTTTTTGTCACAATTTTTATTCTAAATAGATATTTATGTTACTTCTGGAACATTACAAAATGTAAAATGCAATATTTTCCTTTCGAGCAGTTTTATAGTAGATAGATGCTTATTGGTGTTTAATTTAATAAAAGCCTACGACGGGAAGTAATGTGGTGGCCACATCATATTTTTTGTTTATACTACGGCACTGATCTTAACGGCAGGAGCCGTTATCATGGACGGAGATGTGATTATTTTTTGTGGGGTAGAGATTTGGAAGACGTGATAATATGGAAAAATTGTGCTGACAGAATGCAAAGATTAAAAAGAATTAATTTGCATGAAGACAAAAGAAAAAGAGAAAGCGAACTGTGAGTTTTGTTCTCCAGCATTTGTTGTCTAAGTTATTCAGATTTTTTTTTTTGTTTTTTGTTTATCCGGAGATGTTTCCCAAAGAGCTGAAAAGATTTTTTGTTCTGATTTATTCTGAAATATTTAAAGAAAACTCGCGTTGCATTTAATTCAACATTAAAATTGAATAATTTAATAATATTTAAAACACAATCTCAAGGAATTTTTAACCATTGTACAAAACAATTTTAATCCTGGAATAGGTAATTTAAATTACGCTTTGATCCTAATATCAGATATGCGCGAACAAATTGATCCATTAATTAACATTGAATATTACAGGAAAATCAAATAAATTCAGAATTTAGCTTCCGTGATTCATGACAAGTTCATTACCAGAAAATAATTAAAATTATTTAATTTCAGATTGAAACTTCCTGACTAATTTCGTTTGACAAATTTTATATAAATTACAGCTCTTAATTCAATCACCTCATCTGCTCCTGCATCGTTTGTGTCTTTTTTAATCAATATAAATCAATTAACAAAAGTTATCAGTCGCTGCGTTGGTGATGATACCTTTAAAAGGCTGAAACCTGATCAAAAACCAGCATCTACACTCCAAGTATGCCATCGAAATGAAATTCCTGCAGTTTCCCTTTTCATTTTAATTCAGAACGACACCGAAATCAGGGGTGAACACCCTCGAGTAGCCAGCGAACGCGAAAAGCGAAATGGAAATGTTTGCATCTGGAAACTAGCGGACATAGGCGCCTGTGAAATTTTCACCGACGAACTTTGATGAGTTTTACTACGAGTAGCTCTTCCATTCAAATGCCGAGGTATTTTCACCCAATATTTTATCAAGTAATGAAATTAAGATCAACTTTTATGAATAGTATTATTAAAAAGCAAGTTATTCCGTCGTTTTAAAAGTTTGAGAAATATAATAAAAATTTATTTTTCTACAGCTGTTTTAAAATCCCATTATAATACTGGTACTGTTACACAACTTGAGAAGCATTATCTTTGAACGTTTTAGTCACAGGAGGCGTGAAATTAGCAACTTACTTATTAAGCACGAAATTAAGTTAGCTCCTAAGGTTTCATTCTATATTTATACAAAAATTAATGTTCAAATAATTAATAAAATATTTTTATCTACAACTGTCAAATAATATACCCATAACTCAACCGTTGTTTATCAATTAATGACCATTATTACTGTTGCTAATGAAATAAAATTGACAGTTCAAATTCAAATATTATCTGTCAAAAGAGTAAAATAAAAATGACTTTTAAGTAATTTTATTCACATAAAAAACCAGACACAAATTTTCTCAATTTTCATACTTCGTGTTCGCTCGTGATACAACCTTCATTCTCATGAGTAAGAGCATACATTACATGCTCATTAAATAATATACTATTTTTGTTTTTATTCTGTCATTGTTTTAGAAGAGTTTCTTTTAAGTTTTTTTTTTGCGTTGTGTTTGGAACTTATCTCATCAAATACCACACGACCTTTCAGATTTTCTCTGATAAATTTTTATTTTTAAGCATTCTTTTTTTTTTGCTTTTAAACAAAACCAATCAAGTAAACTGACATTAGGTAAAACCCCTCCGCCTTCGGAGTCGGGATTTACCATGCAGTTTGCTTTCGTTTTTGTTGCTAAGCAAAAAAATTCGTGCAAAATAAAAATTTGTTGACAAAATCATAAGGTCTTGTGATATTACCTCCAACAACACAATTGTTGAGAACATACACACGAAAGAAAAAAAAAATTCCTTAGAATTCACCGAACTATTCGGTAAACTGAGGATATAAAATTTTTTAGTGCTTAGCAAATAATCAAGTTTTATAATTATTAATTTCAGAAAATGCATCTTATATCCTCAGCTTATCGAATAGTTCAATAAATTCTACGGTACTTTTCCGTGTATGTGGTCACTAATTAATTAAGAAAATATCAGGAAAATTTCAGAATTCCTTAATTATCCGTCGATCTTTTATTAGATGATAAAATAAGCAATAAAAAATAAAACTGCTTTGTGGCTTTATAAATTTCCATTCGAAATTGAGCACCCCTCATAATTTCTCAAATGATAAACAACTTCCAACTTCATAACATAAAATATAAATTCCTTGCGCATAATCCACGCCATAATTATACGGTTCTCCAAAATATTCATAGCAACAACATTCCGTATTTAATATCCACTGCAAAGACACTTAATAGGGTAATAAGTCGAGCATGGCGAGCGCAAAAGACTGAAGTGAAAGACTCAGACGCAGGTGACATAGTAACGAAGTGTTGGCGGCGCGAGTGCGGCAAGACGGGAAGTGAGCACACGTGTAAGGAACGGGGAGGTTTGTAGATGCTGGAGAATGGAGGAACGACGCCAGAGACGCTGGCGAACGCCTACATCGGCTGTGAACGTGGGGCAAGATGTGCAATATGTATGCACCCTCGTTCTGGTGTTGCTTGAACAGCACGAGGTGCTGTTGGTTTAGAAGACCCGACGCAGTTTCGGGCAGTGCCGTACGTCCGGATAGGATAGCAAAGGGAATAAAAACTTGTGGTCACTGCATTACTTTCTTCTATACATGATTATTACAAATTTAATTTAGTCTCAAAACTGGAAATCATCTTTTTCAATCTATTCTGTTCTTCCGTAGATTTTCTTGCATCAATTGATTCTCAAATCTATCCATCTTCTGCATGATAAACCTATGCTTCTCCTGCATTTTAGGGCCAACTCTAATATTTTCTTGGGCCATCTATAGTGTCTCCCATTCTTTTAACGTAATAATACCAAAAGAGTTGTTTTTAAAATTGAATGGATTTCACTGTCGGTTCTCGTTGAAACATTATCAAAATTTAAAAAGAAACACTCGGTGAGTTTCAATCAATTTTATTATTTGCTATACGTATTTTGGTTTACTAGACCACTATTAAGTATAAAAAAAGAATATTACTATAGTAGAGTGAACAGTTTCTTTTGAATATACAAAAAGGAGGTAGAAGGACACCATAAAGGGATTATAGTGGAGTATTTAATGGTATAAATTAATTTGTTTATTCATAAGAATTTTGCTGTCTTAAATAGCTTTCTGAATTTCCAAGGATTCTACGTCCTTTTTTAATCCCTCTTCACAAACATGTTTAATAGACATGTTATTAATATTAAATTCTCTAAGCAATGTTTAGCGACAATAGAGTAAGACTAAATATTTAGTAATCACTGTACTTTATTACATAAACCCCACTGCTTTTAATAATATCTTCATTAATTTATTTGTTGTATCTTTATATAAGGTAGGTAATATTTCCCTTCTTCCTCCATTTATGTATATTTCCAGTAGAAATCATTGATCTCTTTGTTGGTTCAAAATAAATGGGTTATTTTAGTATCTATAAACAGGATGGTGAATCGACGCACCATATCATTTTCAATACTATTTTTGAAATGATCAATTATAGATTTGCATAATTTATTTTACATCAAAAAAGTTAAATTGTTTAATGCAGAGGAAGAAGTTCTGTATTTTTTGACAAAAATACTTTTAATTTTACTCTACCCGACCGAAAAAATGACGGAAATGGTAGTTCGTAATTTTATTCAAATCATTAGTGCCATGAAATAACAAAATAAATATAATATTAATTAAGAGTTTATTTATTAAACACATTTTATTATATACTAATTATTTGTTTTTAATAAAGACATTTGAAATCAAACACTATGTCAGCAGATTACAGAAAAAAACAATAACTTCCAATTATTGATTGATGATTTAAAAAAAAATACCAATAAACATTTTCATCATTTTCCGGTTCGAAGTAGAGTAAAATTATAAAAGTATTAGTGTTAAAAAGTGCAAGAATTCTTCCTCTACAGTAAACAATCTTACTTTTTTATGTAAAATAATTAGGGAAGCCAAATATAACATTGAAAATGCTATGGCGTATTCTTCGATTCACCATCCTGTATAAGACTCGTACAAATGTATAAATACATTCTTTCTTTCATACCTGATGGTAGTCTAGCCTAATAAACTGGAATACGTATAATAAATATTAATATTGTTATTTCAATTCTATCTGTAATGCTTTTAGTTGCTTTCATTATGGCATGTATTTCTTCATTAAACAATCCATTTCTAGAGCATAATCATCGTTGATTTTTTTTTTTTTTTTTTTTTAGGAATAGTTTCCAACATTCCGTTGTAGCTCATTTCTTTTACATGATGTGTTGCACCATGTATATTTAGTATAGGTTCGGTATTGCTGAGTATATGTTTTAGTAACCAGTGCAAAATGAGAAAGTGAAGAGCAGTTAATATCAATCAGTGCGATTCGAAATGAAGCTCTTAAATCTCAATTTAAAACCAAACCTCGTCGTGCGACATAATTCCCGTGAAAGTTTTTACGAGCGGGATAAAATCTCATGAAAGATGCAACAACCGTGTGCAGCTGTGCTCCAACTCTCCGGCACCAGTGCACATTACACTGGAGGTGGAAAAACCTCATAATGCGCTGCACTAATCTCGTCCTGTCGCCGGTAATCACATTCGGAAGTGGCCGCGTCCTACGGAGTAATTAAACTTGGATCAAAACAAACCCCGTCACGCAGCGATGCACATTGTCCTGCCCTGCCGAGTGCCACTAGTGCTGCTGTGCCACTTGCCTCGCAACTAAACCTTGTTTGCATGGAAGTTTTTCACTCTAAGCTGGTTAGTGGATCTTGTTTTTGGATTACATTGGAGCTGGAATAGTTATTACTATTGTACACGTGTTGGACGTACGAGTACAATATAATATACACTCAAATTACTTTTAACTTTATGCGCAAAAACGTAACATTTACTGCAACATGCTATGTTTAAAGTGCTGCATACAATGGTGTTATAATACATTTATCATAATATTTCCAGCTCAAATATAGTTTATTATCTATAAGTTAATATATTTTTAGTCAACTGTAAACACTATTTTCTATTTATTGTCAAATTCTGGTCTTCAAAGAAGTATTAAGGAATGTATGAGATACGAAATACGAGTAGTATACAGTATAAGTATAAATAAACTAGAGAATGAAAGTTGACATTTGAGTAATTATTTAACTTTAAAATCTTTAAATTATTTGCAATAATTTATTTACTCAAAATCAAAGAAGCAGAATAGATTCAATATGACAATAAAAGCTCGGTAATAGGATTTCCATGGAGAAAAGTAGGGCGAAATACAAAATGCATCATATTATCTCACTGAGTGAGGTAATATACAAAAATGCATCAAATTACCTCACTGAGGGGAGTAATATGTTAGATAAAATGGTGGCTAAAAAAATACTTCAAATAAAGGGATTGATAATATATTTCTTTGTTACTTCTACTCGAAGCATTTTTTTTTTTTAAACAATTTTAGAACATTGTACAGCACTAAAACCGAGGCTAATGTACTGTACCAAGCCCTCTTTTGTTTTTGAAAGTGAATCTTTACCTGTTACTAACCTGTAAAATTGACAGCTGCATTGTAAAAATTTAGTAGTTGTCATTTCAAATAAATTTGACAGAACAGACAGTGTGTGATATGATTTGGTTACTATTTTTTTATTTTTAATTTTGGTTTATAAATGAATAAAAAATAAAATGTTCTACAATACATGCAAGGTAACTGTTTTACTACTTCAAGGAGGTAATAGGTTCGCCTACTCGGCTCGCCAGTTATTTCTTCATCAGCAAAAACTGTTTTACCTTGCTTGTAATGTAAAATACTATACTACTAAGGAAAGTTTTAAAATAACATAATGTTTGTTTATGTACTTTTCTATGAAAAAAAATACAATCATACTTCAGTTATAGTAGTAATTTCGGGATTTTGAAATCATACGGTTTATCCCTAGGTTGAACATGTTGTAGTTTATATTTTAAAGTAATTAGTTCATATAATAGCGACTGAATTTAATTCAATGCACAAGCGGTAGAGAATATAGGTGCATAAAAACATTGGATGGCTTTTAATACTGTTTTTGGATAAGTGAGTAAATACTTACATCGACTGCGACTGCGGAATGAAAAGCAATTGTATTGGACACTTACCTGAAAATAAAACAAATTACAATTAGACAAAATAATCAAAACGATATTTACTATTATTGTTAACTAAATATGTATGTATGTATGTCCTTCCGGGATTGTGAAACCTTACAGTTTAGGGTTTATATCCACAGGATTAACCAGAACACAAATCTTAATTTTACTTGAAAATTGCAACATACTTTACATTGATGCCATGTGTGTTGCTCACTCGCTGCAAACCCTTGTTACAACTACTCGCCGGTGCCCGATAGTTTTAGATTTGTATCCCATCTTGGAATGGTAATGGGAGTGAATACCGATTCAAATCAAATCATGAAAATTTGTCCTAACGTGACCCATATTCTCTGGATCAAGAGAACTCTTACCACTGCGCTATCCCGCCGCTCATAAAAATACAATTATAAGAAACCCTAATTAATGTCCACAAACATATTAGCATGTTCAGTACAAAATAAATCGGTTATTTTAGTGTGAGATTATAACTTTATTGGAGTGATCCGTCTTTAAATTTAAAAAATCCAAGTTAACTGGGTATCTGGAAACAGACCTTTAGTTCTTATGAAAAGAAACCACGACAAATATTATGATTAAAAATGATTCATTTTAATACAGAAAATATTTAAAGATGCCTTGCAGGAGCAACGGAGTGAATCAAATTTGTTTGAGATGAAATTATCCTCGTTGAAGAAAGAATCGCCTGCACCGGTAATTTCATCCATTTTATTTTCCACAGCTAACTAGTTGTCCATTACGTTCATTCAACAATTCATTTATTTCCGAGCAAAACAAAAAGAATTCGAAGCGTTCGCAAGGCAAGAAAACAATAGCGAGCAACACAACATTGTGTTAAAAACACGTTGTACAAATAGATCCAATTACAGTAAACACTAGTAAGAGTCTGCACGCGAATAAAATAGCAACAAAGTAGAGCAAATGGTGTGGGTAATTGTGATTAAGGGCAACTACTAAAGGATCAACGGTTAATCTCACACCATGTGCTGCGGAGCTCCGAGCAAACCAGCTCTGTTCATGTGCTTGTAATGGCTGTTATGTTTCAGTAAGGATATTTGGATAATTAAAATGGGAACATTACTGATACTGCTGTCTTTTTAATGCGCGTACAGAGGCGCAAATCTTTGCGGAACTACAATGTACTTCATTTTAACTGCCTATGAACAAAACAGCTTTAAAGACGTAGATGGGCTTCAACAATATTCAAAAAGATTGAGTGGTTCTCAATAGATTCCTCAATCTAGTATAGAAGCCTGTAGAGTTTAAACAATTTGACAGGTTATAAAACATAAATATATCGCCAGGCCATTTACTCATTGAGGGCGTGGCACTCTGCTTATATAGATTTCTAGAAACCACAGGAGTAAACTTAAAAATGTTAACTATCGGTTGTGGGTTTCAAAATTAGGATTTTAAGTATCACATTTTGATAGGTTAATATGATTTAAATATATATTTCGATATTTCAAGTCTTTGGTTGCCCCTTTGTTCTCATACAAAATGCCGCCGCCATTTTATTATTTCAAGTATTTGAGATAGTACTAAATAATTTTGGTAGTAGTGTTGCAGAAGGTTGTGTTATGTGAGGAGCGCCAATTTTGGACATTGTTATCATTAACATTTTGTGTAAAAAGTGTAGGACAGATTTTATTGATTGAGATATAATAAACAATTAGCAATAATAAAATATGTGTACTGTGCCTGAAGATGATACAAGGTAATGAACGTAAATCATGAGATGACAATAACTTAAGAGATTATTTTATCATTAAAAATATTTATTAATTTAAATACGAAGATGGGAAGCAGACTAACTAGTTTGGTGTTTAGTGTAAATAAAATGTGTGTTAATAGACAGCCTCAAATATACTCCCCTTTGTTGAAAGCAGTTTCAACTAACGATCAGCAAAATCAATACAAATTTATCCGGGTCCGGGCAGCGGTATTGTATTTTCAAGTGTTATTGGATTTTCTAATTTAATCTATGTTGAGTCGGAGGCAGTGGTGGCGGCTACGTGGTACAGAGAGGCGGGTACACGACGACCGCCGCCGCCGAAGTCCCGCTGAGGTCAATTATGAGCGCCACCGTCGTCGCAGGAGCAACGAGATCGACCGATAATTTCATACCTGCTAAATGCACCTGTTTGTGTATTTGAACAGTATTGGAAGTCTCATAGGTGTGATACTGTAGTAAACTCTGTTATTATTATGCAGGTGATGTAGTTTGCAGTTGAATTTAGATGAAACTGGAAGCGTTATTGGATAGGTTTTCCGTCTCCTAATAAAGTGACAAATAAGTTGAAAGAACTTTCGGAACTTCTAGTGAATTATAAATACTTTTCGATTAAGTTTTAGGTACCGGAAGATCCTACATCTCTTAATCGTGCACAAATTTCGCCCATTGTTTCTTTTTCATCGTAATCCTTCGTGCATCCTGCAATGAAACGTTGTTCTTCTTGAGTCTCGTTGATGATGGTATTCCAGGTGTCTTTTGGTCTTCAACGATTTTCTTTTCCTTTACGTATATCATCCAAATTTGTCGCACCGGTCTCGATTAATTCATTTTTACCATGTGGTGCCATCATGCTAAATGTCATGTTTCAATGAAGTCTATTGCAATTGCTCTCTTATTATTTAATTTCTTATTCTGTACAATATTGTTACTTCTTGCAGTTTTCCTAGATATTTCATTTCCAGCGCCTGAATTTTGCTGTTAATTCTTAGAGACAATACTATATGTCAATATAGATATGTATATAGAGTTACTTTTATTTTGTACTGATTTCTTTATTCCCTATGAAGCTGTATTTCATTGCATGAAACATCCTTTCAGTACTATCTAATTTTTCATTTATATCAATGTTCTGTTTACTATTATTATTTATTATTGTTCCAAGGGCAGGACAAAGAAACTTATTGAGTTGTTCTTTTTATATAATAAATAAATAAATATTTCCACAAGCAACAATTAAAAATGAAAAACTGTAGTCGTTAGGCAAAACAATAAGTAAATAACGACGACCTATCAGAATACATAAAACAAATTAAATAATTATATCACAGTGGTTTACGATAATGTAGGTATCTTCTCATAATTTCTTTTTGAACGTTTTATTATTATTATTACTTTTTAATACGAAACAATCGTTTCGTTTAAAATATAAGCTAAAATTAATACTAAAATGACAGATTGAAGTTTGACATTTCCCACCGTGAAGTGATCATCTATCCTCTTTCTTTTAAAGTAATGGAAAAGAAATGGACATTTTAGACACATGTAAAATTAGCAAACGATTAACATATAACTGTTAATTATTAGTCCAGAAACTGATGACGTACCGATCATCAGATCGCGGGCAAAGTTTATTTCCTATCGCTTCATTCCACATATTTAGATTCTAACGCATTTTTTATACCCCTGCTATAACCACTAAGTCGTCAGAAAATGTTCATATTGATACTTGCGTTTCTTTTGTACAATATTTTATTTAAGTACAACGTTTCGAATTATTCTATATAATTATTCATCATTAAAACTTAATTCAAAAGTCGTTATAAAGGAACAAATTAGTTTCCAAATTTGTGTTATATATGCAATATTTTGAAAATCTATTTACCCCTCTACTAAGACTGACAAATCAATATCATTATAGAAATCATCGATTCTTTATTAAATAAATATTACGAATTATTAAGCAAGTAAATATTCGAGACAAATTGGATGTTTTATCCCCTGATATTTCAAATGAATACACCATCATCATCAATCCATCATTACACGATATTAACATAGTGGCACATGTACTGTGGTCCGAATACTGTAACCCTAAAGTCAATATATCAGTTAAACGGAACATATGTTACAATGTTACACCAGCAGGATTAACATGCCAGTCTGTTGTATCCTCCGCTTCGCTGTTTCGGTGAACTGACCTAAATGCCAAATCCTATAACATATTCCGTATATACTATAAAGAACAACTGAAGCAACAATAAATATATTTAGTTGTAGTATGAACATTGTTTGAATTAAAATATGTTTATTGTTAAAACAAACAATAACAATTACATTAAAATGCAAAGGAAAACATCTTTCCTCTTTCTAGGTTAATGTTAGTGTAATGTTATGTATTTTTATTTTGTTACATAAATTAAGAAGGTAATATTAGTTCTTTATGCAAATAGCAACATTCTTACAGCGCAGTTACGTTTGTAAAGTGCAGTTGCATGGAAGGATGTTTCAAGTTTTTGTTTTCAGGTTAAAAGTATTCTCGTGTACTTGAACTAATATTGTGGAGCCATGTACTAAGAGCTATTTTTAGTTAATTATAAAATGGAGCTACGTTTTTACATACTAACATTGCGCTATATCTATCTCACACTTATCAAATACCATCTATAATTTGTAACCTAAATATAGACCAACTTATAAGGTCGGAACGAATCTAATGATGCAAATTTGTAATTAGTTTCGCATATCTAATAATTCTTTTAATATATTTCCTGTAATGCTTGCCTAAACAAACTAAACTGGTTGTATTGTATCAATAGAGCTAGCATTGCTTTAAAGTAAAATAAATATATCATCACGCCATTTATTCATCTTTGGAGGGAGTCTTTGTTTATTGGGCTTCCAAATTATCAAGAGATGGCGTTGATCACAATTCACATTAGGTACATGTCAATTTCATTTTGTATGATATCTTATGATGGCGAATGCGTGTTTTTGTATTGGTAGTATGTTTTTATTGGCAGCAGCACTGTTGCAAATTTTCCTGTTTTTATAGGTTTTTTTGGAGAAAATTCAGTCTTAACCTAAAATCTACAACTACAATGTACCTTTCATTTTTACATCTTATTTAAATAATACGTCCTAAGCAAATGTAATAATTAATTGGAATACTCTTAAAATAACTACGAATGTTTTTAATTAAAAAATAACAATTAATTTCAAAATACAATGCAATTTATGTACCTTATGGTTAGTTTAGCTTTCAACCACTAGTTAGCGTATTTTAATTCTGGATGCTCAATAGCAAAATTCATTACCTACATTTATATATTTTTAAGCGTGTAGTGTTATCATTCAACGTCAGGGCCGTCTTTAAGATTTTCGCCCCCCCCCCCCCCCCCCGGATTTTTTTTTTCAACAAAACCATATATTTTATGTTTTATTACCTTTATCATACAGATTATCAAACAGGTTTTCTTTGGGCCTTTCGCAAGCCAAGAACCTTGCAGAAAGTATTCACTACTTTTATTTACTGTTTAATCAAAAACAAAAATTTCATTTGTTTTTTTTTGACAAAGTTTTTTTAATCATACAAACTTTTTGGGGCCCTTTTATTTAAAGAATGTTGTTAACATTTAGTAGTCGAGTAGATTAAATGCCAAGCTGATCAAAAATTATTTAAAAATAAGTCCATCTTATTATGCCATTACCTGAAAATTGCGACTCGGAATGCGCTCTTTGTATTCAATATCCACTACAATCCAACCACCCAACCAAGGAATATACGGTCCGCTTTTAATGTAAGTAAAAGCACAATAATTCCACCACGCACAAGACCTAATAGCAGCTGTCGACTCCATTCGAGGGGACAATATCGTGTATTATTGCAAAGGGTAGGAATTCGGTTATTTTCTAGCAACATTACCAACATCGTTAGCGACTGGTCATTCGCTGAAATCCCTAGATTAAAATGTTCATTGTATGATAATGACGATGGGGTACGGCCATCGCTTTATGAAAGACTTTAAATGACCCTTGTAAAGGC
Organism: Poecilus cupreus; assembly: GCA_963942605.1. Lineage (NCBI taxonomy): Eukaryota > Metazoa > Arthropoda > Insecta > Coleoptera > Carabidae > Poecilus > Poecilus cupreus. The sequence goes on from OZ012718.1 coordinate 3,986,660, forward strand.
CCAAGCCAAAAATTGTTATCATCAATTGTACTCACATTGGGACTGAGGTAATACTGGTAATCCAATTTGTGCTTGGCACGCGAATGTGCAAATATCATTTACATATTAAAGAGTTTTGCGATTTATTTCACGCGGTTTTCATAATGCGACGCCTGGGGGTAACTGTAAGTATTTTTACAACCCCGAAAATTATTATAGGGGTACGATGCAATTTTTTTCGCATCTGTAATCAGCTACCGGGATTGGTGAAAAGGACGAAATTTTATACTTTTACCATATTTTCGGGGAAGATTGCTACATTAAGGAAAAGGGACGAGTTGGTACATTCAAATAGAAGGATGCAAAACATTAATGTATCTTGAGATCAACCACCTTTACTACTTCCAGTTTATTATTTCAAGTATTTTAAATAGTACTAAATAATTATAGTGAATGAATATTTCACATTATAAGACGACAATAATTCAAGATTTTCTCGGGAGTGATACTGAACTTTGATCATTCAAAATATATAATTTTCCTAATGTTTAATGATGCTTTTAGCATAAGCTAACGGCTAACCCAAGAAGAAAACATAAAGATAATTTACTAAAATAATCAACAATAACCAAGACATAGGAATAGTCTTATCGTGATTTCTCCAGATGTACTACTAAATTTGTATTGATTGATATTTTAAAAAGTCCACCAATTGCACATTCAAAATTACATTAAGGACTTGGATACAATTTAGAAATATACAATTATCTATCAGTAATAATATAACAAGAGAGTGAGAATAAATTGAAAACAATTTGACAGATCTTTCGAAAACTTAAGGACTTGAGTATCTATTGCCAAATAGCAACAAGTTTGAAAAAGATACTGGAATAATATATTCTACAAGTAATAGAATTGCACATATTCTACGCGAGCAAAAAGTTTGTATACCGAGCCGAAGGCGAGGGCTATGGTTTTCGAGTGTCGGATATGCCATTCCGTTACATGCTGTAGACTATACTTTCTATAACAAGATTTTGGAAAGTATACAAAAAATACAAATATAAAACTGTTGAAAAAGTCTATCTCAAATAAACAAAATTAAATCAAACAGACGTAACTATGGTAACCGAACCAAGATACTTCATATATCGCGCTAAAATGCGGCTCTGATTCGTCGAAATTATTCTATACCCGGCGTATGGAATGATAGTTATTCCAATATAGTTTTTAGTTGTAAAATGTGTAGTTTCCAAAACAGTGTTATAGAAAATTATTTTCTAATTTATAGAACTCTCGAGTTATATTTAATTAGATAATTATTTGATTTCATCACCAGACACGACACTAAATCTGTCTTTTTTGCTCATTTTTTACTTGTGTTGATGTTAACTATCTGACAACTGACATTTATCAACAAACCAAAAAAGTTATATAGATTATTCCCGGGAATAATCACTAGAGCTTTATTCTCAGTATAATAATGACAGGATTGGTTAAAACACAGACACGTGACAAATAAGTTAGCATTTAATTGGTTTTAAGAAAGATAAAAAAATAATCAGTTATTCTGTTCTGGCAATGAAAGAAAAAATAAATAGTTACTGTACAAAATCAAAATACAATGATAGAGAATGCAGAATATATAGGAGATTTTGAGACAATAAATCAATTTTATGAAGGGACTGTACAACAGATACTCTATGACAAAAACCCAGATACACTGATTAGATGATGAGAGTACATCGATATAGATTAATTATTTTATAGTTATGATAACGCAAATATAGATAGTGTAGAAATTTTAACACCAAAGAGTAACAAATAAATGTTCAGTTGTAAAGACATAACATGAAATATTTCCAGTTCTAAAAAATGAATGTCCAGAAATTCGACTCGGCTATAATCGAGTAAGCCCCATTCTTGTAGCTGTTCTATTGACAGAAGACAATCGGAGGAAGGCAATATAATATAAAAAATAAATCTCCAGCAGTTCCCTCCCGACAAGAAAAACAGGGAAAAGCGTGAAAAATCGTCATCCGCGCCATAACTAATAACAACAGTGACAGTGACCTTTATGCACAACATTAGAAATAAGAAAATAATTTTTCATATTTTCCTTGCCTGTAAACAATAAATCATATCTGCTGGGATTTAACACAAGGCTCTCGCGAAAATTTATTGCCGTTATCATGCTCAAAGCAAATACAGACGTTGGAAAAAGTAAATATTTTTTTTTTGAAACGAAAAACGTGACTGTAAGTTCTTGAAAGTAGCTTAAGATGAAAATCTTACGAGGAAGAAGAAAATATCTGATCTGCTGGCTTCAGGATATTTAATATAATGATATTTTACGAAACGCTTCTTGCAAACTTTGAAGGGCTGGAAAGAATTTCACTTTCTTGTCAACTCAGAATAAACTAAAGACTGAAATAATAAATATACAAATATTCAAATTCATAAGATACTTCTTGTGCGCGTTTTTATTCCTCAAACTGGAATTTATGGAGTGACACATAAAAAGCATAAACCACTATTTTAAATTTCCATTCAACTTCAACCGCTGTTACATAAACACTAGACTGTAAACAGTCGCAACATAACTGTGGCTAAAGCGAGTGCAGGATGGAGTTACTCTGTTATTGGTTGCCTCACGTATGTGTGGTGACATCGTATTTTACCCCGTACTGTTTCTGTGTATGCTTCATATTTATTTGGTTATTGTATACTAGGATATATTTAAAATAAAAGCAAAGAATAATATATTTATTGATATTTTGTGATACATCTTTTCCCGAACAAAGGTTAATTAACTTCCCCACTACTCTGTTTCCTTTTATCTTTTGTATCATTATATTTTGGTTTATTACTCCTAAATAGATGAAGCTATTTCCTCGAACATAGTTTTCATTTACAGCAGTGTTTTCTATCATGATTAGCTCCTCCATTATAATTAATTCGCGTTAGAGACAATTTGGAATTAACAGCACAATATCCGACAGTGATTGACAGTTGATAGGTTTAGTTAGTTAATTTTTGGGATACTTTTAAAAGAAATTAAATAAGTGATAAATGGAACAGACAACAGATCAATTAAAATATGGAAGTTCTTAAAATACAATATCTGTCCCAAAGATATATTTGATTATTTTTTTCTTTATATGTTTTATAATGAAACAATTTAAATTTTCGCGTAAATAAATGTTTTTGTATTAAAAAAATGTAAAATAATATTTTTCTACTCCTGCATAAATGTATCCCCATTATTTAATTTTCTTTCGATGAATTATAATACCCGTAATTTATAACAGTAAATTATGATTCATAATTCATTCTGGACCAATTATAGAGCCAGAAATCCTTAATTCACGGTTATTTTAAAGACGTGATGAGGATCACCAAGCAACGGCCGTCTGACTGTTGGCATCACTGATTTATAACATTAGATTGGACATAGGCCAAAGTTTGCCATCTGAGAGCGATCCTAATTGAAGGGGTGACACTTTTGAGCGGAAAATTTAAATCACTCTAATGAAACATGTATAGTATAAGTGCGCGATCTATAGCACTGCTTTCGCTCTTTCTACATTGCGCTCGCCACCACCCTTCTTCAGGTCATACCTATCATCTAACTTTTTTAAATATTGAAGTGTCACGTTACCTCAATTTTGACCAAAATAGCGGCTTTCAGTTGGGATTGGGAACGCACTGCAGCAGCTTAAGCCCAATCTAGTGTTATATAGAAATTAATGGGAAAAATGCACTGATTTCTACATAACACTAGATTGGGCATAGGTCATATTCTGCCATCTGAGAGCGTTCCCAATTGAAAGGGGTGAAATTGATGTTTTCTGACACTTTTGTAAAGTCAAGTGCGCAATCTGAAACTCTGCCTTCACTCTCTCTACACCGCGCTCGCCATCACCTTTCTTTAGGTATGGTCATACCCATAGACAAAAGAGATAGATTTTTAAATATTGAAGTATCACAAAACCTAAATTTTGACCATCATGGCGACGTTCAATTGGGAACGCACTGCAGCAGCTTAAGCCCAATCTAGTGTTATATAGAAATCAATGGGAAAAATGTATTTTGGGTATCAATCCTTATTTAAAAAATTTAATTCAACTCTAGGTTCCTTTCTTCCCGAAACATTATCTAGGTAAAAACATTATCGAAGTGTTTTATTAATGCAAGTAAAAGATTGCTCCAAATCGGCAGGGGACGAAGATTAGCATCGCCATCCCCGCAGTTGGGAGTGTGAACTTTATTACATCGGTAGTTTTATTTTGTGTATCATGTACGAGAACACAAGCACGAGTTGGCGACAAAGTTAGATTAATCCAGGAGTCGACTCCGACACGAACACAGCCTCGACGACTCACGGAAATTGTGCCGTGTTTTGTCACACCGCAACGTGTTCACGTGACTGTGTGTGGGGGTATGTAAATGTGGGGGTGGTAGCTGCAAGTGCAGCCACTGCTATACCTGAATAGGGCGTGCTGGGGATATGAATGCCGCGCAGGGTTTTTGTTGCTGCAAAGTTGGCTAATGAGTTTATTTCACGGAGTAAACAATTTGTATTTTTATCTGGAGCAAATGAATACTAATTTTAGTTAAACTCAACTATATTGAATACATGCTCAACTACAAGTTTGCCTTTCTAATTTGCCATAAATTCAATAAGACATTTCTATAGAAAACAACTCTCGCAATTTATCCATTAATTATTAATAAATAAACCTGATTCAATATTTTAGTATTAGTTTGTAACACTAATGGAGTCCTTCACTAAAGTCACAAAATGGCAAATAAGACAAATATATTATAAATACAGCCAAAAACATCGTACTAGATATATAAAATAGAAGTTTGAAAAATATTATTAATTAATTAGATATTTGAGTTTTAAAGTTTTATGTTTCTCTGCTTAAGCTTATCTTCCACACATCTATTCTGTCCAAATTCTTTGTACTTATCTTATTATGGAGCCGTTAGATTGTCGAAGTGTCAAATGGTTGGTACCTAATTTAAAGGTTTTTGTTTTGTTTTGAACTCTAAACGGTACATAATAGTATTTGGTGATACAGGAATAAACCTTCTTATTTGTTTATTATCTATTTATATTTAAGAAATTTAATTTTGTTTCGTATATTTATTTAATTTTTTGACATATATTTCACTAAGAAAACAGCTTCACAATCACAATGACATGTGCCTCATTTCGTAAAAAAAATTTAAAGTGTTTCCATGGTGTACATGGAATGCAAGATTTATGAAATTTAATTTCTTCATATTTTGTTATTTCTAAATTTAATGAAAATTAGTGTAATCAAACAAATGTAAAATGAAATATTCTACAATTTTCAAACAACATAAATTGATGAAAAATTAAATTTAACCGTGTTTTTTTACGGAAAACTGTTAAGGGCTTTTAGTGAACTGCTACTTCCGGTTGACCAATTGTATCCAAAATCCAATCAGCTCTTTATTTACACAATTACCCCATTTTAAATATAAATAAAATCTATAACCTAGCCGGGTTCAAACCCGGGACTCTTGGTGTACAGAGCAGGGCGATGGAAAATGTACTATTTAGTTTTTAGAAGGAAGAAATATATGAAGATAATTATAGCAGCAATTATTTAATTAATTTTTATATAATTATGAATAAACAACTAAAAAATTAACTTCATGTGTATGGTAAAGATAACTGGATAAATATGAAAGTCTGTTATAAAAATATAAGATAAAACATAATTTAAACAATAAATAAAAAATTAATTTGTTCACCATTAACGACTAGGGAGAAATAGTTGTAGAAGCAGTGAAAATATTTAAATATTCCACTCTAACTCATCATGGGGATATGAATGATAAAATAAATATGTGCAAAGAGGAACCTGGAGCACATTAAAATTTTCATGACTCTTAATTGCACAGAAAGCACACGTACATTTATATGAACTAAATAAATTTGCTCCTCTCAATGTTTGAATTTAATATAATTCAATCCAATTCTGTTTCCATAAATCTACGAGTATTTGTCTCAAATATTTATATGACTGCATTCGTGTATAGAATATTCTATTTTGTTATTTCAAAAACAATAAAATGAACAAATGTAAAAACATTGTTGATCTAGATTCTTTTGTTGAAGTAAATCAATCACTTTTAAATTCTTGCAGTGAGGTTATCCACATTTTCCCTATTTCTTTTTGTTGTATTTTCCCAGTTTTAAATCTTTAATTTCTTTTAATCATATTGATCTGGGTCTGTCTCGTCTTCCTTCCTCTTGATTTACATTCCCAAAAAAATATGTTTCAACCATCTTTCTCTTACCCCTTCACAACCCTTTGGGGTAACGTTACTTCTCATGAAGCTTTCTAGATCCTTTTGTCGGAGTGGAACAATCTCTGTTGCTTTTCCTTTCTATTCTTGTAGTAAGGTTTCTCCTCATTACCCTATATTTTGTTTTAATTTGCCAATTTTTATTTCCTGCCTTTTTAAATCTTTTACATCATTTGGCCATGTTGATATGGATCTCTCATCTTCTTCTCCCTTCTGGTTTCCATTCTACTACTGATTTAATTGCATCCTTTTCTTCTGCTCTCCATGTATGTCCAAGCCTCTAGATCTGTTGCTAGATTTTTATCACTATGTCTTCTTCTTCCAACTCTTGTTCTATTTCAGAGTTCATTCTTATTCCGTATTCGTTTTCTGATATATTTATTGGTTCTAATATTGTTCTAATTATTTTTCGTTCCAGTATTCTTAAATCTTCTTCATCTCTTCATTGTTAATGGTAAATTCTAATTTTTGTATTTTTAGTAAAATCTTACTTTTTAGTAATTTTTTGTTTGCGTGGAAAACTCTATTAGTTGCTATTATCTTTTCTTTGATTCCTGCTTCTCTTTCTCCTTTTTCCTTTAACATTTCTGTTTTTTATTGATCACAATATTATCAGCACATGCTTCTATTTGCCTGCCTTATGTCCTTAATGTTCCTTTTTCTATTTTTATTATAACGTATTTTAAAACCAAATTACACAAAGTTGCTGACAGTGCATCTCTTTTAAAAATATCCATTTTAAAATCAAGTGAGTAATTTTAAAATGATAAACATAATAAAGAAGTGCACAGGATAACAACTTCGCTCGTAAATATCGAGTAGGCGAGGTCAAGTTAAACTCGACTTCAACCAATGCATTAATTTCAAATCAGGAACCCCGAACGATAACTGCAGTTCGCAACACAATAAAACTTTGATATCAATTCAATTGCGTTGTATTTTTGTAGTTTTAGAACTCCAGCAACAATAGTTAGTTATGGAGGAAGTTATTTAATGTCGAAGCCAAACTGATATCATCATTGGATTGGTAATAAACTACAGGCTTGTAAGACTCAATTTTAAAGTTTGTTTATTAATAAAAAGTAGTTATAAAGAGCCAGTTATTTGAGTAGTTTTAGTATTGGCATTTTTATTCCACATAATCTAACTTTTCAGGAATTGTTTTATTAGATTGTTCTGTTTAATTCGAAAGAAAACATACTTTTGTTGTTGAAGTGGATCAATCGCCTTTTCTTGTTTTGTTTTATTTATTAATTCCTGCTGCTTAAATCTTTTACTACCATATTTATGTTTTATCAGACTGTTTTGTTTAATTCGAAAGCATTCAGGGCACCCTGCACATGTTTTACGAGAATATAGCGTCAAATTTAGCATGATTTACTTCTCCATTGCTGTCTTAGTGGCATGCGCACAAGAAACAAGATAAAGAGGAACATAATCCAAACCTCTGACAAATAGCCAAACGGTGCCCACGGCCGCGGTAATTCACTCCGCGGCCACTCGAACGTACCGGCGCTGGGACGGTTTTTGTGGTGGCGCTAGTGTCGAACGTGTGACCACGAAAGGAAAATAAGATAGTTTTAAGACTTGAACCCACAAAAAACTGCTCCGACATTAGGTGAGAGACATTGTGGACACTACGGACACTGTTTTTTGCTCTTGGAGATTTTGCTGTACTGAAAATAAATTTTGGGGTTTTTTGTGGGGTTAGGATGTCGGTTTCAGATAGAGAATGAAAGTGATACTTTTTTTAACATGTATGGGCGGCGAAGAGGTACTCCAGAGATTGCAGAATTATGCATCAGCATTTTAGGACAGAAAAATTGTCGTTTCAATTTTAAGACCTAGTTTGTATTATATTATACATCGTTTACCTACAAAACTTTTGCTGAAATAAAAGAATTGATGTAGTGTTGTTCCTCTTTCTCAAATTATGTTAAACAATTTTATTAATACACCCAAATGTAGAAGTTGTAATTTCAACCAATATTTTGCCGCCTTTAACAGTATAAGATTTCATTTGACCGAGATGATTTCGTTGTTTGTTTATGCGGTTAATTTTTACTTACTCTTTGCAATTTTTTTTATTTCCGATATTGAAATCAGTGCTGAAAGGATGACGTTTTCAAACTATTGACATCAAAGCAAATGCGGAAATATGTCAAATCTTAAAGGTTACTTCAATTGAAGCTCGCGAAATGGAATCACCGGTGGGAAAAGTATGGGAATAGAGTAGGAGAGTAATTTAAAAGGGATATAGAGTCAGTAATCTATAAAATTAATAATAAAGATTAAGTTCGGTTACTTTCTGAACCATCCAGAGAATTCTATAACAGCCCAAGATGCTAGACAATCAGCATAAAAATTTTAAATTTGATTATTTCATTCATACAAATCTGACCAATCAGAATGTCTCATTTCCCATTGTTGTGCATTTTAGATAAGTGATTAAACAGTACCATGCTGTTTAATCGCGATTAAATTGAAGCTTGCTTTTATAGGCAAATTTTGAACATATTGAAAGCATATTTTATGTCTTTAAACATGCTGATTTATTCATTTCACGCTATTTTTATTTAATAATTTTTTACATTTATTTGACAAGTAAAAAGAAAAACAAACAATTTGCTATAGTTACAATATAACAACAAAATTTTTTGGTGCCTTTTGCTTATGTGTGTACCGATTTATTTATGTGAAAATGTGTCAAAATCAACGATTTAGTACAATATCATCGGCAAAAATTAAAGTTTATACTATGAATTCATGAAATAATCTTGACATATACCCCTCGTGCTAAAGAATTGAATAGATTAAATTTGATGTCTAGCTTATTTGCAAAATTTTGCTTTTAAAAAAGTGTTATCGTACATAACAATTTAAGATAAATTTTTTCAAATTATTATTGATTAAATTCTTAGCACTCTATTATTCTTAGCACTAACTATTGAAAAAACAAGAATTATTGCTAGACCTTCTTCAATCATCAAAAGACTTATTCCTGAAACCCTGAAGCCAAATTTTGAAAGACAACTGTTGAAGTGGATATTCGCAGAACAATTGCAAAATAATTTTGTTTACTGTATATTATTATTATATATTTTTCCCTGGCGTAGACGTGCATTTAGTGCGTGGAATGTTTAAAAAGAGAAGAAACTAAAACCAGCCTTAATTGTCCTCATGTCCTCACTTCGCCGTGAAAATAAGGTGCAAAATTCACTAACTACAAGCTAATTTAATAATTTCATAAAATAAAAGCAAGTAGCTCTCAACAATAAACAGCACTCACTACACAAAAACTTTGGAGTACTTTTAAGTGTCTTCTGAAGTATTACGATTATAAATACTGCTTTAAAGCTGCAAAATAAACCGCAATGACTTGCAAACGCCGATGGTAGTTGGCTAGTGCTACAGTGGCGTGCCAGTGGGGGTGATTCGTCGTTAAAAATATACATTTCAGTAATTTAATGTCGCATTAAAGCTGTAAGTACCGCAATGCTGGAAACACGATGAAAGCTTATGACACACTGCAATTGGCAATTAGAAAATTTAACTACCTCGAATACTGCCACAGAAACTCTCAAACTGTTTACCGCAGAGAAACATCACTACTTATTCTCCGCTATAAATTTAATGCTGTATCTTTGACCGTTCTTATTCAAGATAGAAAATATATTTTAAGAACTTGAGATATAATTAGTTTTGATACCAGGGCCGGCGAAGTAAATTTTGCTGAGGTATGGAGTAATAGTGAAATAGTGACCGGTGGGGTGGGGGGGGGGGGGGTATCATTCATTCATCTTCAAACCTAATGCCATTGAATACAATTTTATTTTTACTTTTTGAGGTATGGAATACCATACCTAGACTTTTCTGAGGTATGGAGTGCTCCATATCATCCAGACAATGTTCGCCGGCCATGTTTGATACTGTACACTATATAATCAAAGTAGAGAAATACAAGATTTCTTATATGAGGGGAACAATAAATATTGATAAATAGATAGTTAATTTTTATTAAAAATGTCAAAAAGTAATTCCAGATGACATGTGAACTGCAAGAATTATCTATTGCTGCTAGTGCAGAACTTTTAAGCTTATTGACACTTTTCACAAAAAATTTAATCTACGAAAAAATAAACTGAAAAGCGAAAAATAAAATAAACCTTTTTAGTTTTAATAACTTAGCTCCTAAAATTAGTTACTTACATTAGTTTAGTAGCTTTGTTATTAAAACTAACAATGTTTATTTTATATTTCGATTTTAGTTTCTTTTACATTGGTTTAATTTATTGTTATAAAGTTTTCATTTTTTTTGTAAAAATTCAGTGGGTGAACAATCATCCCCTATTTTCCTTTCCTTAGAGGTGGAATATTTTTACAAATTTAAAAGAACCAAATTCGATGTATACCCTATTAAAAAATAAAAAAGAATGATACGGGCCCACTATTCCTTAATAAAGGCGCGTAGGATTGTTAAGGACATCAATGATATAAGGATATATTGCAAGTTTTGTTTTTAAGATTTGTTTACACCTAAACTCACACAAGACTCACAAAAGATTCATTGATGTTTCAAATTAGGTTTTGATTTTGAAAATAGTGGAGATGCTATTTTGAAGTTATTCTGAGTCTTCAAGAAAATATAATTAAGTTTACGTTAATGTTTTCAAATTTGAATTACGTATTGAAGATATGGCTTGACATTTCTATATGTAATCATACCAACTTGTGTGATGTGATTTCTAGGGATTTCATTTGATGACTGAAACCTTTGAAGCAGCACTGTAGCTGAACACTCGGGCTTTGAGATTTTGACTCTTTATTTGTTGCATCAAATAAACTTCTATTAGTTTTGTATGAGTGCTTTATAGACAAAAATAATTTTATAAAATGTGACGATAGTCAGAGCTTACTAACCCAAAAGAAGGTGTCAGTGAAACCGAACCGTCGGTTATGTAAGAAGAATATATGCTGTATGACTGAGAGTTCGAGTATTTTTTACAAATTATAAATAAAAATAAAATAAATATATCAACACACAATTTACCCATTTCTGGGTGTGGCACTCTGCCCTTAGCAGATCTCGGTTTTATGACATATTTTTGCGCGTGAAGTGCGGTTACCAACCGTCAAATCACGACCACCAAGGTGGAGGAGTCACAGGGGTAATTATATGTAGTGAATATTTTCGAAATTTAATTTTGAAAATTTGTTGACTGTGAGGCTCGAACCGAGCATCTTATGATCCACAGTCCGATGCGTTACCACAAAGCTATTATTAAATTATTTGTTTGAAAAAATGATCACTTACAAATACAATAAATTCTAAGGATAAATGTTGAATTTTCGTATTCGAAATTAGCGGGTTTGTGTTAGAGGCGAAATTCGCATGCGTTCTTTATGGCTGATGCTTTATTGCGGTTTCGTAATAACTGAACCAAATATTAATTTATCCCGAGCATTTCAGGAAAAGTAATTAAACAGTGTATTAATTTGACTAGACTACTGTGTATGTAGTATGGAATGTACACCAGTTACATGCAATAATATGTGGTTAAGTATGTGTAAGTGTTCTAATATCGAATTCGTTATGATTTACTTTTAGCGAAATCTAATAGGTAATAACTATTATTGCAATTCGTATTGGTTCCTCTTGTTGTGTGGGTGTATCAGGGTAATTAATATTGTACTCAATAAATTTTAGTTTACCAATTCAATATTGCAATATTGCAATTAGGCAATATTGGGAGCTAATTAATTTTGGGGTTTCTTATCTGAAAGCTAGTTATTTTAAAACTCAGTTCCATACCAACGTAGCGAAACTATTTCCCGCTGCCAACTGTGTGGTAGCACTGGAGGCAGGTAGCAGGTGCAAGTAATAGAATAAAAAGCGAAACGCAGGGGTACCAACTGCGTGGGCAATTAGCTAATTTGTTTTTCGCTAAACGAGTGAACGCTGAAGCTGGTAAAGCTGCTGGTGCTTGTGCAGACATCCCTCTGCTCCCCTCGCGTCAACCTACCCCTCTTGCTTCCCCTGATTTGCACTGTTTACATAATCGATGTCAGAGGGAACAGGGAGCGCTGAACGCTGATATATGCAAGTGAAAAAATCCCTAATGTGCGCCTATCACAAAACACCCTGTATCTTGCATCATGTGTGCCCTTAAAACTCAGTGGCGGAGGGAAATATCAGAATGGCGGAGAACCTTTTCTTAAAATAAGTAAATATATTATCACGTCATTTACCTATTTCTAGGCGTGGCACTTTGATATTAAAGTATGTTAAATGCAGTTTAATTTTAATATAACAAAAAATAAAAATAGTATAGATGTCCTACAGTTTTCGGTAGAATCTGAACAACTTGTATATTTGGTTATTTGTTCAAATGATTTTTCTTTCCAAACACTTATTTCAAATTATTGATCTTATAAGTTTACGATACATTATATACGAGTCCAAATTTACTTGAGTTCGCCCGAATAAAATTTTTCATTTAATGTTTCTTAAAAGTTTTAATAAAAACAAAACACGAATAAATTGTACCGTGTCTCATATTTTTACTTTCTTATACAAAGAATATACATACTTTGACGTCCACTGAATCCGTTAAGACCAATTTTTCTATGATGTCTGTGTGTGAGAATGGTTGAATGAATAAATTTTTCATTTATTAAGAGGCGTTGCATAAAACGTTATACTTATATTACCCACTCGATTAAATTATAACACTCAGCCTACGGCTTCGTGTGCTAAATATTCTCTTGTGGGTAATTCCTTACTTTGCCCACTTGTGACAAAACTGAATTATATGTTTAATAAACTAATTTAAGTTGCTATGGGAACAAACAAATAACAGAAACTGTAATTATTAATCATTCAATACAGATTCACATACCGATAGAAAAATTTGGAACTCGCGGAATATCCTCACTTAAAATTGTAATATTTTTTTATTTCATTTCTTTATAATATAAGCGCTAAGAAACCCATTGTAGCAGAGCGCATCGTCAGATCTCTAATATTTTTCGAGATACTTACATTTTGGGTATTTTTCGAAGTGCAACTTTAAGGGCCTGTAATTCAAAAACTACACGAGATATCTAAAAATTCTCTTCAGTTTAGCGTTTCTGGTGCCTTATATAACAAATTAGCAAATTTTTAAAATTTTGAATTTTTTTTGTATTTTTGTTCAAAATTTCTATCGGTGATAACTCGACAAATATTAAAGATACAGATTTGCAGTGTTCACCAGTCGATTCAACTCATCGAAATACATAAATATGCAAAGTATCATAAAAATCGCTTTACGGGATGGAAAGTTAGAGCAAAAAGCCTTAAAATGGCGTTTTTTGTCCAAAAAGTCAAGTACTACCCCTTGACGTTTGGCCTGAATTTGGCCATTTTCAGACTTTTTGCTCTAACATTTCAACCGGTTGTCCGAATTTTCTGAAATTTTCAGGGTTTATGTATTTCGCCGAGCTGAATCGATTGGTGAACTGCAAGTCTGTATCTTTCATATTTGTCGAGATATATCCAATCGAAATTTTGAAAAAAATTCAAAAAAATTTCAAAATTTTTAAAATTTACTAATTTATTATAAAAGGCACGAAAAATACAAAACTGGAGATATTTTTCGATATCTTGTATAGTTTTTGAGTTACAGCCCCTCAAAGTTGCTCTTCGGAAAATATAAAAAATCGTCATATCTCGAAAAATATTAGAGATATGACGATGCGCTCTGCTACAATGGGTTTCCTGGCGGGAATATTATAAAGAAATGTAATAAAAAAAATTTACAATTTTAAGTCATATTTGGGGAAATTTCCGTATTTTGAAAGATAATTAATTTTAATATAATAATTTTAATAATTAATTTGTTCCGATTTTACCATTCCAATTTTTTTCAATCCTTATAAGTATCTTAACAATGGCATCTGTACTGAAATCAAATGACCTGTATTGAAATACTTACAAGGCAAATTCAATTCGCACGATGCTTGCAACAACAAACATACAATGAGTAGATTTCTAAATGATCGTTGAAAAAAAATATAAATGTAAAAATAAATAAAAAAGTTTCTTTATTTAACAAAAACTTTGACTATGATAGCTACTAGGAATGAGCTTTAACTAACTATAATAATTATGATTAATATTATGAGAGAAATGTCTCGTTCGTTTTCTTTTGCGTACGCCACTGGAGGAATTTACGGGTGCGTCTGTAAGAAAGTGCAGGGCGTTCGGCGTTCAGGTGCTGATACAGGAAAATCCCTTTTTAAAGTTTCACGCTCGCGGTTAAATTTTCACAGCCCGCTGTTATGAATGGGATTTTTTCTCATTTTTGAATTTTTATTTTAAATTTAACATACTGTTGAATATGAAATTTATTCCTTTTAAAAGCAAATTGACCACGCGTAAAAGAATTTAGAAAATATTTTGGTTAAGGATATGAATATTCCCATTTTCATGCTTCTTCAAGCTCGATGCTTTTTCATCGTAATTTATAGAGAAAAATAACCTAATATGGAATACCGCAATTTCTCTTATTGTTATTTGGACTTTTATACAATTATTATACTGTTAATTAATTTTTAAAACATTAACTTTATTATTATAAAAAATAGAAAATTTTCTCATGTAGAAGTCTTATTATATTAAATGTAGTCATTGATGTCAGGTCATTTTTTTATAAAGTCAAGTTTACATGATACGACTATCAACATTTATTTTTCAAATGGGAA
The DNA here is from genome assembly GCA_963942605.1 of Poecilus cupreus. NCBI lineage: Eukaryota > Metazoa > Arthropoda > Insecta > Coleoptera > Carabidae > Poecilus > Poecilus cupreus. The sequence goes on from OZ012718.1 coordinate 4,001,735, forward strand.
CCTAAAATTGTTTTACTAAAATAAAAACTAACATTTTTTTCTCTTTTCAACAGTGTATTACTTGTAATATTCAAGATAAATTAGTTGCCAACTATTTTGACACTTCGACATTCTGACAGCTCAATAATAAGAAAAGTAAAAATAATTTAGAATAAGTTAGATATTCACCATAAAACTTTGACGTCATTGTAGAGGTGTTTAAAACTCAAATATCTTAATAATTTTTTTAAACTTCTGTTATACCTAGTACGATGTTTTTGGGTCTGATCATAATATAAATGACATTTTCTATTTTGTGACTCTAGTGAAAGACCCATTGTGCAATGTTAAATGGCGGTATCCTTTTCCATATTTGGTTACTTTCCTATACGTTTATTTATTTAGAAATCGTATACAGCAGCTCGCGCTTTGCCAAAATCTAATATAGTGAAAAATGAGTAAAACAAACAATTAACAAAATTCCAATAGGTCGTTCGGCGAAGTACGTGCAAAGCAGTAAAGCACATAAAAGCACACACGTATAGGGTTATATCCGTGTTCAGCAGGATGGACGTCAGCGCGGCAGAGCGTCGCGGCGGACAACAGACGACGTGACATACGAGAGCACAGCTCAAAGAGGCGCACGGCGCACGCATTCTGTTCATGCCAACGTAAACTTCTATTTCTTATTTCTTTATAGCCATACCCGCCACAAATGAAACGCGTGCGAGGAATGAATCACGCAGGATAGTACGAAGAAAATTCACGAAAAATTATAACTAAATTTTCATGATCAACAGCAATGATACAAAAATCTGGTGTGGTTGCCACACAAATTTATTATCCAACTACATTTAAACTAAATATAAAATAGATAATTCAGTTAAATGTATATTTTCGCCGGAACAATGATTATTGAAATATAAATAGAACATGGAGGGGTCCTCAAAAATTTTTCGTACATGTAAGAAAAATACATTTACTGTGAAGTCCAAAATGGATAAATGATCTGATAATATAAATTATCAATTCAAAAAGAATTGTCTAACTGTTTAAAAACAATTGGCGATCGTTCAAAAGTTATTCTAGATAATTTAGGGCAATCATTTGACATCAAATTCGACAAGACCTAAATTTATTAAAAACTGTGTTGATGATCCGCGTTCTAAGTTTTGTTTTGTTAACCTTTTTTGTTTTATGTGCACTTTCACTACCATTTATTTGGGCTTTTTTAATTTAAGTACTCATCTATTGTATAGAAGTCTTAGTAAGTATTTTATAAAAGTGATTTTAAATAAACTTTATGTATTGTTTTGAGTGACAGCAAACTTCCACTTATGATATAACCAAAATCAACACAGTTATCCCCCAATTGATAATTTTGAAAACCATTCTTCATGCTTTAAATAAATCACTAATCGAGATCTGTTTAACCAGAATACCACACCCGAGAATTACAATTTATAATTTATTTATTTAACATGAAGATTTCGTCAAAAAATATTATTAGGTAGTCTCGTTTAAAAGTGCTACAGAATGATCTTCGTGTTTTTAAGTAATTATGTACAAAATCTTGGAAGCACAGAACAGCAGAAACCTTGTCTCGCCAACCGGGACCTCCTTCGCAGGTAAGCGTCCGTTTAGCGGTCCCCAGGGACCAGAAAGCGTCCTCAAGCCGTGCCTGCACACAGTGACAGTAGCAGGCAGGGTCCACGTCCAGTCGCCGCAAGCAAGTAAACTTACTGTGGCACTCTCGCAAATTTGTATCTCTTTACGGCGAGCGAAATCGGGTGGAAGCTTCGTGTTTATGTAGTCCATCAAAATATACGGTTATGGGCCGCGCAAATGCTGTTCCCAGAAACGTACGTCATAATAAAACCGAGAAAGAAAACAATTTTTCTTCTGTTTCGTGTACGGAAAACACAGGACTGTTTTCCAATTGAAATTTTGTCCGATTTTGTCTCATTTAACTATGGGTGATTTGCAACCGCAATCTAAATAGATTGAATGGAAAATTTATTTGTTGTATGAATATGAATGTCAAAATGGAGTTATTGGTGATATGAATGAAGTTACATGTAAATTGGATTTTTTTGTTTGTGGGAAAATTTGTTTTGTTTTGTATTTGGGAGCCTCGTAAAAATATGGTAGTTTAGCAGACATATGAAAATATGTATAGCATGGAAATATAGATAGTCGTAAAATAGAAACAGCCACGGACCAAATATAAATTTTCTTCATAAACTTCTTTTACACTCCTTCTCTTTCGGAAATTTTCAAACATAAAAAGTCTTATTTTAATCAAACAAGAAATAGGTAGCCTTATTTACAAACATTCGGATTATTTAAAATATTTTTTCACGGCCGGGAGAGTAACTCGGTTTCTTTGATACCAAAATCATGACAGAAACAGTCAATTTCATATCCACGGTAGATTTGTGCACTTTCTCTCCCGTCGTAAGGGAAATTGCTCAAATAATGAGAAAAATTTACAAAATTATACAAATCAAAGGTAACTATCATAAATTATATTACAGTTCAAATAATTTTGAAATACGTAAAAACCATCATAAATATTTGGGTCGTGAAACAATTAGTATATACACCAAAGGAGAATAGTGTATTTTTTCCTTGTCATTTTGTAGCCCTCTCCTACGGCTCCCTCTTTTAATGTAAAATATACTATTTTAGTCGACTGTTTTATAATCACTTGTTTATAATGATATTATTTAGCGTCTATAAAGTGGCTCTTAATAGTTTAGTCCGATAAAGTAAAAACAATATAGAATTCAAAACATGGTAATCAATTAAAGAAGACACAATTCGTAATTTTTTTTTAATTTTAATGAAGAAAAATAATTTGCACTGCAATTAAATATAAAATATTTTATGTAAAACGTACATAATAAGTTTTTATTGACTTGGCCCCTAAACTGTCTCGTCCATAAAACCCTAAAACAGGCAGATTCATCAAAGGGATTAGCGCTAACTACATTTTTATTATTACTCGTAACTTCATTCTCCAATCTCAGAGCATAATTATTTTAACTAAGGTTATAATCAAGATTAGTTAGCACAAAATTTGACACATTTTGATAATATAATTAATTTAGAAACGAAGTTACAGATGATTGAAAAAATGGAGTTAACGCTAATCCCTTTGATGAATCTGCCTGTAAATGACTTGTTATGTTATATTAATATCTATTAGTTAAATACATAGATAAAAACAAATAAATAAGATAAACTATGTAAAATATATTTAATAAGATTCATAAATGAATATATCATCCCGCCATTTACCCATTATAGGCGTGAAAAAAGATTCAGAACAATTTTGGCTGCAATATGAGTTTGAACCTTTTTTAAATTTTGTACCGATAGCAGCTTTTTTATTTGACGATGCTGAGTCAATTAATATTTCACTTGAGTCTAGTATTCGTTGGAACATTTACAAGCGAGAGGCTTGGATGGCGATTGGCGAATAAGAATTGGTGCAAAAGAGTAAACTTAAAACTATAAAATGGCATGATTAAGTATTCTTAAATAAACGTCCAATTGTGTGAAAATAAAAGTCGTGTCCACAAAAACTGCATAAGCTCATTTCACAAAAGAAATCCTCCAATATGTATGCAAATGCACAAGATTAAAAAGTGCATTTACAGTTCCACAGCTGTCTAACCGTTATTCATGAGCGAGGCCAGGACGATTTACTTCTCCCACATGAATTGCCTCTGCCCGACTAAATCTCAATCTTATCGATCAAATTACAATTCACAAACTTATCACGCGTTCCTTTGTACTTCTGGACTGGCGGTCGGGTTTTGTAGGTCTGGATCTACGGGACCGAGCTACGATGTAAGTTGGTTTGTGCGGGTCGAAGGACTAAGAACACGAACTTAACATACCGTGTAATTTCTAAGGATTCCTGACCGCGTATCTCTGTTCTTGGATCTGTCGAAGGGATGTTTATTCGGACTAAATAAATTAACAGTTTTCTTTTAAAGAAAGCAGCTATTTGCCCGAATTAATTATAATTAATGGGAGATATAATTTATACAGTTAGGATCTTCAACATGACGGGAGAGAAAGTGCACAAATCTCCTGTAGATATGAAATTGGCTGTTTCTGTCATGATTTTGGTATCACAGAAACCGAGTTTCTCTCCCGGCTGTGAAAAAATGTATTTACAGAATTGAATCCAAAAGTACTTTATAATTTTATAAATATGAGTTCTGAAAGTATTTAAAAATTATTAATTTTCTGGGATATTACCAAAATCATGATAAGCCTTCAAGTAAACTACCACTTCCGGACCAATATCTATTCAGTTCGTGGCTTGAACATCCAAGCATTCCAAACTATAAATATGAAATTTCAATGTGATGTCGCCTTGATATTTTGAGTTATCGTGATTGAAATAATAGTGATATTTTATTCTAGGGACCCCAAAACGTGCTATCTGTTGAAAGCTACCCTTATATATATATGGCAGTAGTTGTAAAATATAGTGATGACCATTTCTTGTCTTGGGCTTCATTTTCAAGACAAGAAATTAAAAGTTTCTTGTCTTGCTCATTTCTAGACAACGTATTTCTTGTCTTGTTTCAAGAATTCTTGATATTTCTTTATTCTTGTTATTTTAAAGGAATCCCCTTTCTCTATCGCTTTATCTAATTTGAACGCTCAAAAACGTAGCGTTGGTGTCTGCCCATGCCCTTCCCTTTTAGTTAAATGTTTCTTATATGATTGTTAAAAGAAATATCAATCAGATTTACTCGGATAGTGATAAAACCGATCTAGAAAATTTAGATAAACTGAACTTGATCAACCTTTTTCCACTAGCCAAGAACAGATTTTTTCAAAATTAGCGCGGAAAAGAACACAACACGATATACCCAAATGCAAGAAAACAAAATATCTACTCCTAATATACAACAAAATGTAATTTAAAAAAATATGTTAATGGGATAAATAGCTCCGTAAAATATTTGTTTTAAAAATCATAGTCATAAATTCAAATTTTAATTATAAATGCGGAAAGCAAAAATTTATTATCAAGATATCAAGATTTCTTGACAAGAAATCTTGATTCTTGATGATACTTTCTTGTCTTGTCTTGGGAAATAGACAATACTTCTTTCAATACTTTCAAAACAAGATCAAGAGTATATCTTGATTCTTGTGAGTAAAATTAATTAACTTTGATAACACATGAATCAAGATATTTGCAGTTAGTTTCTCCCAGCCGAGAAAGTTGAATTACATTACTGTTGCTCCTCCGCCAATAATACACTTGAGGGTCGTGAATTGACAGTTGGTAACCACACACGAAAATATATATCATATACCGAGATCTACTCTATCTAAGCATTGTTCTTTGCTCAAAAAACAGTAAATTTTGTTGCTAAAGCGCTTGAAATAAGAAAATTACTAAATTTAATGTATTCTTAAACTATATATATTTAAATCAAGAACAGTATAAAGGAGTCATCAAGCTCTTGTCGGTGGTGAGCAGCGAGGCCACCTCGTAAAGTTAGCGCACTGACCGTCGTCGGTGGCGAAACCGCTGTTAGCATTAATCCCGATTAAATGAGAAAGCAATTAAGATTAACGGCGTTTGATGCGCGCGGAATACTCGATTTGGCTGAGTATTGGCCTCCACGTAGCTTGTGTGGGTCGGGTTACTTCCTCTGTGTCTCATACACGCACTACGCACCCTGTATACCAAGTGTGGAAGTTATTATGTGCCCCAGATTTACCTAATGGTAGGGTTGACAATCTTCAATTGCTAAATGATTAACGGAGGGATAGAATAAATTACTTAATACACTACGTACACTGTATGTCTTACACAAAGCTGACCCATTACTTTACCTACGATGATGTGACATTAAAATAGAATTTAGATGAGTATCTATGTATTGATACACCAAATTATAATTACTATAAAGAACCACTTAATACAACAATCATATTATATGTGCCTATAATGCATTGAGTGCTATTCAGACGGAAAGACATTTATGCCTGTATTACAAAACGCAAATTACTGGTTAATACAATACTGCATCAATTTTTTCTTGAACATTAATTTGGCCAATTTATTGACGCATTATAATATGTTCTATTCTTCGACAATTTATTAGGGGATTCTGAGGGATCAGTCAAAATTTCTTATTTTTAGATTAGTTATTATTTTCATATTATAGCTTGAACCAAAAAATTAGTAGTATAGTTCACAGCTGATATCATGTTGGTACTACTGAAATTGTCACAATAAATTAACAGAAAACTTGAGGTGCATAAATGAACGACAATATTTTTGTTCTTAGCAATTTATTGAAAAGAAAACCAATTTATTGACTAATATATTAAGCCGTGTAAAACAGACATCAATAAGTTTGCGATTTTTGTAATTTTTTTTCCAAAGAATAGCCTATGTTATTCACAATCAGTAAGCAATCAAATCAAATATGCACACTGAGGAAAAATTATTTATTTACTAACTATTGTTCATTTCCAATAATTGTTTAAAAAGCCTACATCTTTTAATTGAATATATATCACTTTCTTGGAACAAAAACAGATTCCTTTTAAATGAAGAAAAAAATTGATTTGGATAGTGTCAATCCGATTTTGTTTTCATTGAAAACTTTTGTCGGCTTAATAAATATTCTTGTATGAAAATTAATTTAGTTTTGAAGGAATATATCAAAGTATTAAACTGAGACTCATTATGGGGACGAAGTAGTTTTAATTCAAAATGATATCTTTTTAAATAAAAACGTTTTGTTTAAAATTAAAACGACTTATTTTTTATTATTTTTAAAAACAAAATTATAATAATATTAACTTTTTTTCAATACAGAAATAAAGAAGATAAATAAAAAATTATATTCAAAATTAATATATATTTTTTTTAATTGTACCTAATTATTATGTAAGAAATAAAATTTTCTTCAACGAATGCATGCAAAAGGAAAACTGGAAAGAAGTTTATTATGAGTGCACTAATTTCGCAGGTTGTAAAGTGGCAACTTTCTGACCGGTTGAAAAGTGAAAGGTACGAATAAATGACTTTCCAACTGTTTATAAGTCTGAAATTAACATATTACTAACTGATTGTGAATAAAATTTATTTGTTTAGGTCTCCTTGTTTCCTAATATATTAATCTATCTGCTACCATTTTTAATTTGTAATAACATTCTTCTCGGACACACACGGGAGTTTAATTTTCGTGTCATATTTATACATACAAAATTTGGTTGCAGCCGCATTATCATTTAGTATTTCCAGCAAAAATAAAATTCGCGTGCCCTACAATCATAAATAAATCTAAATGAATTTAGTGCAGGATTTAAATGATCTACGAGCGTAGTACACCTGCATATTCTATTCAAGCTAGTATATTAACAGCAGCATTAATCCAACGATTAAAAGTCTCTTTCTCGCGAGCGTCCCATCCAAAAGGTAAATGAATTAACGCGCGCGGTAAATTTGGACGCATCCGAAGCAATAAATACTGTACTCAGCTCGGCATGCATGGAGGCTCCTCCGCCATATATCACAATAGCTCTTCGTTAAGCGAGCGTCGTCATAAAATCAGAACGCATTGTTTTAGAAAAGCGACGCGTTTTACGCAACTCTGCGCTGTATAGCGAACGAGAGAAGGGATGATATGGAATTAGATGAGCGTTATTTATGTTTTCTCCAGACGGAAGATATTAAAACTGTACTAAGATATAAAGTCGTGAATTTGTAGAATTTAGTCACATGTGAATTTTGTTTATGAGATATATTTTCTCTTTCAAAATATACGCAATATCAAATTTAGCTTGCCCTTCAGCTATCCAATTTGTTGAAATCATTCGAACGAATGATCTTAATCAAAGGGCTTTGAGTGTCGTCGCAAATTGTTTATTTCTTGTTCACACTTTCAGTGCCATAAACGGGAGACTCTTCGAAAGACACGAAATTTTAATAAACGGAATTGAATATAAATTATTAAATATTATGGCACTGTTGATTGACAGTTAATTCAATATTTGATTTGTTTATTTCAAAATGTTATTTTCTCGGCAAGTGAATGAAAAATAATAATTATTATCGAAAAACATTGATAAATACTCATAACTTTATCACAACTACCTCAAGAATGTTTAGTTTTGCGATTTGTTAATTTTGCGGTTGTTAAATATTTTGAGTTAATATTGAGAAATATATTTTGATAAATTAACAATAGGAACAAATATGACAATTTGTTAAATTAAAATTTTGTCAATTCTGAACTTTTAACAAGAAAAATTGTTGTTTTATTTATTTTTTAGATTTATACAATTTAACAAATAGACTCGTCAATAATAACAAGTAAATTTAGCTAATTTATCAATTTCAAATTGTTGAAGAAAGTTTGCATCCTCTGTGACTAACTAACATATTTAGTAAAAAGCACATAAATATAAATGTTAAAAATTAATGTATTCACAAATATATTTATTTACGAAATACACAAAAATAATTCATTACTTGCTAACAAATTTGAAACTACAATAAAAATCGTCTGGGACTAAAATACAACAATCCAAATAATATCCTATTAAATTAACAAAATTTACGGTTGATCCTCTGAGACTAAAAATTCTGATAAAATTTTGTCAATTTTGACTATAAACTTCTACTTTGTAAAATCCCTGTGTTCTCAATAGTCCAAAATAAAAAAGTTAAGTTTTGGCAAAATGCTGTGCTTTGAATAAAATACATGGTTCAGAAAGGTATTAACTGTTTAATATCTTTCTATAAACCTAAACAAATATTACAATATATTTCTAGAAATATTACTTCCGGTTATGGGATAGTAGTTTTTCTTTTCTTGGGGTTTCCCATACCCCAGTGTGAGGTTTGTGTAACAAGTGTGACTATCTAGGGTAAGTAATTTTACTTTTCATAAGTCGCCTTTTCAAAGTCAAGTAAAAGTAAATTTTTGCCGTACGTGTAAACGTAGTCTTAATTACACAAGCCGTGGGAGATATATGTATTAGTTGCAGTATTAAAGAAAAGCAGATTAACCATAGACTAATTATAGTGCACAACAATATCTCAAAGAAAGTGTATCTTTTTGTGGTGATACTTGATAAATAAAGCTAATGGATTTTTTAGCATCATCTCTTGTATTCCTTTCTTCAATACACAAATAAAAACACGAAGAATAAGCTATTGTTCATTTAAAATATCGCTCTCGACTTCCGGGCTTCATAAACAAGTCTTTGAGGCTGTAATAATATTCATGCTCGTCCTGATTAAAATAATGTCGTGTAGTATTCTTTTTAGTTTCGTTGTGTCACGAATGTCGTTAATGTCGGAAGATAAATTTAATGTACTTTACAATCTCTGGAGTCATATATTATTCAGGAAATTTGCGAGTCTTCAGTAATGAGTTCACCGTAGAAAAAAGTGAAATTAGCAATTAAAAAATCTTTTGTTTTGAGGAAAAGTTCTAAAGTTGGTGGAATGTGAAATCCTGCTTTCCAGGCGGAAAGCTCGAAGTAAATTATGCATGCGCACACGCAATGCTTTGGCTGTGACTTTAGAAGTTTGCACCACAAAATACATGCAGTTTAGTTTTATTTTTAAAATATACTATATTTGACTCTTGTTTATCATACAAACAAATCCGTCTGTTATACATTTGACGATTCCTCAAAAGTATATTTAGATATTTCAGTCCAACTTTCCTTTATATTTTTATACCAAATTCTTCACGATTCATAAAAGTTTTGGATTATATTCTGCAAAAATATTTAATATAAGTACAACGTTTCGAATAATTGTTTTTAATATTTCATCATAATGAAGAATTTTGTCGAATATTTTTGCAGAACTTAATTCAAAAGTCTTTTGTAAATCTACTATGAGTTCTGAAAGTTTTTTTCAACTTTTCATTAATTATTCTAAAATTGACGATCGTTCAAAAATAATAGGTTAAATCTCCTTCTTGACACCTTTCACTTGATTTGGTATCAAGACAGGTTTCAAATAATTCATCTAAAAACAATTGATGATCGTGTAAAATGATGTTTTTACATTTGAGTTAAATGTCCAGTATTATAAAGAAATTTAATTCAATGCACCCATTCATTCACACAGGTGTTAAGGAGAAAATGATCAAATCGGATTGATTGGACGTCAAACAATATATTTAACTACTTTTGCACAAGTGATCAGAAATACAGGAATTCGATTGGATATTCTTTAACCAAAAAGCTTTCAGTGTAATACTGTTCCCATTGGTTGAATTTTCATGTTTTTTACATTATGTTTGGTTAAACTCTAGTCCCTTTAGGAATGTATCAAGTACTGCGTAAAAAAATACAATTCTTAATATTTATAATATTTTTATAGAATAACCATGGATTGTAATTTGAGATTGAACATATTAAATACTAGCGTACAAATACAATCACAGTTAAGTCGATATGTGTTTACATGGATCTTTTAAAGTCACTTATATGAGTCAAGACTGATTTATTTTATACTTGATTTTAGGAAGAAAAGTCAGGGTCAAGTCAAAGTACATTTTTGCCCTATATGTAAACGTAGCCTGGTATCATACTTGAGAAACGAGCAAATAATTTATTCATATTTGAAATATTTCCGCAACGTGTGCAGAATAAGCCAACAGCAGTTCTCAACTAATTTCCAACATTTGTTCCCCTTTTGTGGAGACCTCGAACGTCTAGAAATTACATTCTATAAAGTGGCCCACGCTTGCGCCGATAAATTAAACGGAATATCGCAAATGAATAATTAATCTCTCATAATACGGCGAATAAATCAATGTAGCATTGGAAACAATACCGGCATTCGGCGACCGGTGATTTTTATCACATTCATTATACACGATTATGTGAATGAAACACTGTTACGTTCCTCTCTTTGTTTATCGTGTCGATCGGTGAAATTGTTCAGGTGAATTCCCAATGCATGGATTTTGTCATTTGAATAACGATAAATTTTTCATTATTAATTGCAGTTTAATTGTTCTGCTTTTAAATTGTTCAACATTCATGGCTTTTGCATAATTTATTATAAAAACGTTATACCTGTGATATATGTATCACTTATAGAAGTTACATATTATTTCTTTTATTTGTTTATTTTGGAGCACTTCGGTTTTTGGGACCACTACTGGTCTGGCATAGTAATTATAATTACCATAGAACTAATAAAAAGTATGGAAGGAGTATAGACTCACAGATAGTCTGTAACTAACATAGCGTGATAGAGATAGAGAGATGAAAGTCCACCCGTCACGTGACTTTCAACTCGAGATGACGTGTGAGTATAATACTGTTTTGTTCGAACTTTCGTCCCTTATTTATAATATTGTCAATTATTTATATCATATAATATGGTAAAACCCTGTTGTGCATATAGTTGTAAAAAAAGGACTACAAAAGACAGTTTCATTTGACAGATAAATATGTCACTTTTAGGTTAGAACGCTGTATATATAGTTTTAGAATTGTTTTCATTTTCATACAGTTGGGTACCTTTCAAGATAAATTTCAAATCAAAGAGTTTTTCGACAGATATTTAACCGTAATCTATAAGCATTATTCTTTTACAATTTTTTTTATGTTAGGTGGCATTTAAAAACTTAAATGCCATTTTCGAGATGAAAGAGGTAGTTCTACTATTAAAAATTCTAGTGTGATAACTACACAACTCAATAGAATTAGTATTATGAAAACAATTGACAATCGGTGAAAAGGAATTTTTGTTAATATAACTTCAAGTCTATTCTATGATATATATACTTATTACAGTCTTCCGAAAAACGTGGATTTAAGCAAGAAATGGATGTTAACTATAAAACGAGAAAATTTTTCAACCTAATGAAACTGCATGAATTTGTGGGAAACATTTTTTTATTTTTACATCATATAGCAATCGTATCTAAAATTACGCAGTGGGAGAAGAACAGCACATTGATACCACGTGACGGATGGCATGAAAATGTACTGTTCTTCTCCCACTGTGTAATTTTAGATATGACTATCTCTCTCTTATTCTGGTTACAGATTACTGTATTAAAAGCATAGCCAACGCTCCATTCATATATATTATTAAATCTATGTAGTTTTAAATTCTGGGGTAAAGACACAACTAACTGAAGTTCAAAGGTTGTAATGCAATCTTATTTTAGCAAGGCCTATTCAATGTGACAACCCGTCGTCTTGGTTGGCTGAACTTCTTCCAATTCCAAACTGAGAATTTAAATTCGAAATAATTTATTCTTTTCCTGGTTTTAGACAAAAAAGTAATTGTAAATTCTGTTGAAAACCATACTAATATCAACACTCCCTCAGAATCTTAATTAGGAACAACTGAAAACTTTTGTACTACTTTCAATTAAATGCAAACTTGGATAAGCGTTTTCTTTTACTGTTGACCCCGTTCGCTAAAAGGCAAATTTTGCTCATTTCCTTAAGAACCCCGAAGAATTAAAACCCATTAATTATTACAGGTAAGCAGCGCATTAATTATTAAATTATTAAGACTCCTTCAGTTACCATTCTAATTTAAACACATCATTTTTGTTTTACCAACATTTAATTTATGCGAGAATATATTAATAATTCAGTTACAGTCTTACGTATAAAGTTTCGTCTACAAAGTAAAGTTTATTCTTGCACTATTAATCATACACCGCGATCATGTTGCCGTTTATATTTTAAAGTAATTAGTTCATATAATCCCGACTGAATTTAATTTAGTGCAAGGCGGTGAGAACGCAGGTGTATAGAAACATTGGATGGCTTTTAAAACTGTTTTTGGGTAAGTGAGTAAATACTTACATCGGCAGCGAAACGATGAGGAACAGTATTGGACACTTACCTGAAAATAAAACATCACAATTAGACAAATTAATCAGAAAGACAATTACTGTTAACTAAATATATATGTATGTCATTTCGGGATTGTAAAACCTTACGATTTATATCCCTAGGAAGAACCACAACACACGACATCTTAATTTTTACTATAAATTGCCTTTTACGCTATGTGCGTTGCCCAATTGGTGCAACTACTAGCCGGTGCCCGATAGCTTTGTAATTACCAAGTTAATTTTATCCCAAATTTTTATGTTAACGGGAGTGAGAACCGATCCAAATCAGATCATGAACCCATTTCTGACCTAACCTGGATTCAAACCAACGCCCTATATTTTGTTAACTAAATATATTCGTATCATAACAAAAGGTCATTTTCCGTAACAATAAAATAAAGGAACAGTTTCCTAAACGCAATTTGAATTGTTACAAATTCTGCGCAATTTGAAAAAGGAAAACAAAATAAATACTCATTCCCACACATCCATTCTGCGCATTCTTCAGTCCTCAGACATTCAGGCTTCAGACTTCAGACCCGTGAAGCGGTGACAAATTTCAGCTATTTTATTTCACTCGCAATTCGCGCTAGATCACACATTTTCCTTCAATTTGTCATGATTCCCCATTCCACTCAATGGAGGAGAGACGAGTTCTTAACATTTAACTATTTTATTTTTCAACATAAAACGTTCCTGAATTAAATAGATAAAAATGTTTAAAATAATTCTGGTTGTAAATTTACTTTTCTGCGTCTTTTACTTGAAACATTTTCTCTGAAATAGTTTGAAAGCGCCCCGCCAAATTTCGGGTATTGTATAGACAAAACCCAAAGGATCGTAATAAAGATATCTTAAATTATACCTATCATAAACAAAAAAGTGAACGTTCTTCCTGGTTTCTCTAGTTTTGCACCGAGTTGGACTCTGTCCTTTCAAAAATAATAGGGTTTAAATAGAAAACAATATTATTTTTTTACAGTAATATTTATGACAATACTGCTGCACTACATAACTATAAATATTATAGTTATTTAAATTATAACATATAATGAAATTAAAGACGTTAACATTTTGACCCACTTTTGTCGTATTTTCTTGTTGAACATTGCTTTTATTTGTGTCAGCAACTGTCATAGTTGTTGAAAACCCACGGTTGCCAAATAATTTTTAAGATAGTTTAAATCTTGCTAATACATAAGTGGAAGCACAAATGAAAGATTCTAATACTATACTGCTCCACTTTTATACCGGATGTCTACTTTTTTCGTAGGACATAGGAAATACAATGTTAAAATTTTCATTAGACGATAATTCGTTCCCTATGTATTTTAGAACAAATATGTCAACATAAAAATGTTCAGCAACAAAAACTGCACCAAAATCAGTCAAAATTTATTGATGTGATACATTAATTGTCATGGGACAGACGTAAACTAAAATATAAAATTTTTAGCTGTTTCCAGAGTGCCATGGTAAACAAAACATACAAACAGTCGTATTGTTTGAGTTTGACAGATGGCATTTGGCGTAGTTTCAATGATTATTGATTTGTTTCAATTATTTCTAAATGGTAATTGTGTCCATAATTATTGAGAAATATTTTAAACAAGTTAATAATCATTAAAACTATACCAAATGTCATCTGTCAAACATGAACAACGACTTTTTGTATGTTTTGTTTACCATGGCACTCTGGAAACAGCTAAAAATTTCGGCTCATTTGGTGCAATTTTTGTTGTTGAACATTTTTTATATTTACGCTTTTGTTCTAAAATTCATAAATGATTCGCCTAATGATTAAAGTCAATAAGAATTATATTATAGAATACAGCTGCAAATAAAAATTATGGCATGTTTCGTAATCCGTATTTTACTCTTAAATAATTTAGGAACGTTTTGCAATATAAATGTACTCGTAAAATTAAAAAGACTTTGGATAATAGTTATCCTTATGAATAATTACGATGAATGAATAGTAACTAACTATTATTCAAAAGTCGTTTCAATTTTACAATTATGAGTTCTGAAAGTTTTTCAACTTAATATAAAGGTATATACATAATCATATTGGTCGTTGGTTTTGAATGTATTCTATATCAGACTGTAGAAAGCTACGATTAGTTAGACAAGAATTTCAGGTAATATTTGCAGCGTACATTTCAGAAGAATTCTGACTTTTAAAAACAAATAAAAGGAAGTATCCGACGTGGCATATTTGTGTAAAGACGCGCAGCCCTTACAGAAGCTCGTCAGGTTGTTACGCTTTGTTATTCCATGAATTTTATAAAGTCCTTTGTACATAAAGCACGCGTTTTTAAATAATGCTTGTGTCTGGCACGTGCACTGTCGTTCCATTTGATTTTTTGCTCTTGAAGTGAAAACTGAGGAACACAAACATCTGTCTGTAATTCTACGTATCTTTGTGGTGGAGCTGGCTATTTGTTTGTGCTGTTTTAATTGAGTTTGTCCCTTGGTATAATAGTTTCTCAATTTCAAGTACCTGCTTTATTACGTGAATAATTGGGTTTTGTCTCTACGTTACAATTTACTTTTAATTAATTGTTAGTTGGTTTAGCGTTTTTGCAAAGTTTTAATAACTATATTTTACACAGGGTAATGAAAATCTCAGTAATTACATTTTTTCTTTTTGTGTATGGAACAGCTGTAATATCACGATACTCTTCTCACAATTGTTAAACAGATTCAAACATTCCCAAACAATTAGAAAT
Organism: Poecilus cupreus; assembly: GCA_963942605.1. Taxonomy (NCBI): domain Eukaryota; kingdom Metazoa; phylum Arthropoda; class Insecta; order Coleoptera; family Carabidae; genus Poecilus; species Poecilus cupreus. The sequence continues at coordinate 4,017,339 of OZ012718.1, forward strand.
TAATTAAAAATGCTTAAAGAGATCATTATGCTATTTAACCCCAAAAATTTTGATGAATTGCTACCACAAGGGTAAAGTAGCTGAATTAAGGGAAGAAAGTACTACATACAAACGTGTGGTCTGCATGTGATCTGGATTAAATCCGATACATTATTATCAAAGGTAAATAATAAATAAATTCACCAATTAGTACCTATTATAGAATAATTTGTTTGCTATTTTATAGGATTGCAATTCAAGTTTGACATAAGAGTCTGTGAAGTAAAATTTGGACAGAAAGTCTGTAAAGTTTAACTTTTGTTACTATTTTGGCTAACTTCGCGTAGTAATATTGTGTACTTGCAATTTCGGAAAAAATAGTGTATTGTGTCATTAGGAGTAAATGTGATACTTTGGGTGCTGAGCATGTAAGTTTGAACGACGAGCGAAGCGAGTTGAACAATTACATGCGAAGCACCCAAAGACACATTTACTCCGAATAACACATGCTATTTTTTCTTCAAACATAGAAAATAAAATTATAAATATTATAAAATGCTCAAAACTTCAAAAAATATTGTCTTATCTAGCATTTCAAGTTGCCGTAGAATATGCTGTTTTGTTATTTTTGGTTATTTGTTTCATTTTTAACTGTCAAATTATTGAATTACAACTTAACTATTTTCCATAATATTTTACTTTGTCCGCCGCCGGCGTAAATGTGTTGAAAAGGATACACTTTTACGCCGGCGGCGACAATATTGAACTTCTGCTTGTTGAATACAAATACATAACAACGTACTTTTATGACGTTTGAAGAAAAAATATTTTTAACGTTCGTTGCTATTGGATACAAAGTAGAATTCCTAAGAAAACAAATGCAAGTCAACTTTCTGTAGCTGTCGTCGGAAAATAAATTGTACTTGTTGTGTTAAATAAAGAAAATGGAATCGAACTGAGCTATTTATTTCAGTGACAACACATTTCGTTATTGCGAAAACATTAATTAAAACGTGCGCAAGTAAATTTTATGCCACATAAAATTTGTTCACAAACCATAACAAACAAAGTCACAAAGGAAACGAAATTACTTTATATTTCGTGGTAAAATTTCGTCCGCACCATTATCATTAATATTCTGGTAGAAAAATAAAATTCATTTCATTTTAAACAATTATTTTAACCGTGATTTACTTCGGCAATTTATTTTTTAAACACTCAGCAGCCATGTTTATCTCCAGGGTTTTAAAATGGATTTCAGAGGTTTAATAAGTATTAATCGAATATAAAAACGTGGCCAACACGCAAAACCGATTTAAAATCGGATTTGGAGTCGACTTTTCTAACGAGATTTACTTGCTAATGCGGTTTAATTGGACGAGGTAAACTTGAGCAAGATGAATTAGATTTACTTACACTGATGTTGCGCTTTGGAAATTGGAAAACTTTAACTAAACACGTCATCGGCTTGTAATCCCACTTAACTAAAGTGATTACTTGCTACTTACTTCCGCCCTACACCTAGGGGACATTTGAAAGCTCCCAATAAAAAGAAGATACATTTTATTTCGAAACATTAAAAATTTGAGGTTGAGGTCTCTTGAATCCGTTTTGCCATTAGCTCAATGACGTCTGGGTGGATGGATGGATGGATGGATGGATGTAAGATGTATGTTCAAAAACACTCAAACTAGAACACATCGGGTGGTCCATCTGTCAATATTATTTATTTTACTTGATTATTTTAAATATTACCGAAAATATTTTTAAACAAAGTTTATTGTAAATATATTTTACGTATTTTACGTAGTTTTAAGTTAAATAAAAATTTATATATTACATAAGTTAGTGCAACTTTATGGCAGTTTTAATAAGTATTTTATATTGTGAGTGTTATGATTGAAAAGCTTCCATTTCATCCGCTCCCAATTTAACTACGACTGGCATTTCCCCTTTAATAAAGTTTTCTCCTTTTTAATATCACTATCCATATAGTAATCCTATCCATTTGTACAGTAATTTGTAAATGGTGTCAGTAAGATATAAATGTTTCAAACAACAATTGAAGATAGCTAATAATATTTGAAATATTATTTTTTTAACAGAAATTGTCATTAAAGCATAATTTACTGAGACATTTCAAAATAACCTGATAGGGCTTCAATAAACTACCACTTACAGGTATTGAATTAGCACCAAAAACTAATCAGCTCTTCCCAAGCGGATGCAGATGATAGTTGAGAAACCGTAACATCAGAGGTTCATACAGACCGATAGACAAACAGACAGACACACAGACATTATCGCGATACTATTAAAATCCTATTCTAGTAGGGGCCCTCAAACGTGGCCATCCACTAAAACCTTTTTTGCATGATAAGAATAAATGTATTATCTGCAGGAAAAGCGAAATAATTGTGATGTTTCCTCTTTAAAGTAAAAATGTTTGCTCCAACAAATCACGCTTATTTGTAGAAGAGGCTGAACCATACATAATGCATAAAACTAACAAGCTCTTATTATTAGTATCACTGGCTCCGTTTGCATCTCGACGCACTAAACATAACCTAACACCCGGAAAAGTTTTAATGACATATCATCCGGCGTCGTTAAATGAAATTCAAATTAACGCATGAATGATCGCGTCGTCAGGTAATTCCGCAACTTTATTAATTTGATAATATAAATTTGGCAGTGATAATTAAAAGTTGGCGTTGTCAACTGTCTCGTAACAAGACGAATGCATTTCTAACAACTGAATATTGATTGAAGTGATTTCGCCGCTGACTTCAATGTAATGAATGGCTAAACTTTGGGAATTATTTTATTGTAATTAATTTCATTTGGCGATGATGGAATTTTTAATGAACTTGGTTTTGAATTAAGGATTTTATTGGAATGAACACAGCAGGAATTATTTTAGCGATAATTAATTGAAGCATAATTATTCTAGAACACACTTAGCAATCTGAAATGTCGATCGAGTTTTATACCCAAAGTATGTATCACATCCAACGGAAATATTTCGTTATATACGGTTGGCAGCCCCGCACACTCAGCTTTTTCAATTCGTCAAAATTTTTATTACTGTCCTATTTCAACCTCCTTACTCCTCAAACCTAGCTCCTTGCCATTTCAAATGAAGCTTTGCAACATAGGAACAACACTGAGAAAATGAAATAGGGAACAAGAACAGTAATCTCTAAAATTAACAATAATATTAAAAGAAAATAAATTTCGGTTATTTTCTGAACAGCCTCAATATCTCAGAGTACAATAAACAAAAATGACAGACGACATATCTTCCGAGCAGCAGCAAGTTTCAGTTACATGTCGCCAACAGCCAACGAGACAAGCAAATATTGACTCCCTGGAATCAATACAACACGCACACTGCGATCTTGTAGCATTTAATAAAGCGTGCATAAAATATTCATTGGCGTTGTCTTCGAGACATCCTTGGCCTGAAGGAAAGGCAGATATTAAATAACCAGTTCGTGGTAACACATCGCAGAGGCGTATCTATATTCGCAATCGGGGAGAACCTTCTGCATAATCTCTACTGCAACTGAAGAAAAGATATTTTTTGTAACTATGCAGATCTACGTGTCCAACAATACTTGCCAAAATCTGCGAAAGTAAAATGCTACATCCCAAATGGACATAGTACTATAACAGATCAAGATATTTTAAGTTTCCGTAGCCCTCTAAGTACGCCACTGTCTTATCTTCTCTGAGGGAAGCAAGTAAGGGAATGAAGGTAAATATGAAATTGTCGTCGAAAGGCGTTGTAGTGTTTTGTGTACGTAGTGTTAGAGTCTTGATGGTAATTTCTAGACGGCGTTGAGAGCGTTGAGAACATTTGCATGTGTGGCTGGAGACAGCTGCTACGCTTGCTTATCAGTGAAATAATAGCGCGGTTACGAACTGAGATTGTGAAGTGTATGACGCTGAGATTCGTTATGGTATTTGGTATTTCCGGAAATTCAATTGGAGATTGTGTTTACCCTTTGCGAATAACAAATAGAGATTACTATTAATAAAATGGAATCTACATCATTAAACAAATTATCTGGCCTGGCAAAAAGGCGCCCAAAGGAAGCAGAAACGGATACTTACTAATCTAGTTAAAGGAAACTTTAATTTATATAAGTAGAAAAAATATTTGTAACGATGGCAAATCTAATTTAATGTAAAGAATTTATTTGGAACTAAATGAAAAAATTGTTCTGAAGATTACAAATAACGAATGAGCAAAGACAAACTTTTCGTGTCATAGACAACCTTGATAAAAGACAGAAGTAATTCATCCTCAACTCATGTTCGATGTTCCATTGTCTTTAGGCATCATCACAGAGCGCAAACTAAAACAATATATGTACGAAATGTAAAAGCATGACTGTATATTGCTGTAGGAAGTCTATACGACGTACGTATAACAATTTATCATATGTCAAGTGCTGTGTACCATGAACTGTAGTCTATAAAGAGCTCCCTACAAAACAACATCATACAATTTGTCACGTGACATATCGTGTAAGACTTGAAAACGTTTTCAATGGCTGCAACCAATTGGCAGACATTCTGTGTGTCGCACACTTTTTGTGATTTTGATGAGATTTTGTAAAGAACATTGCAACAGATATTTTTATGTATCTACTATAAATTTATTATATTCTGTTTAAACAATAAAATATAAGTTTAACACTAATAATTGGTATTTTAGAATTGTAGTTTGGCTCAATTGAAAGAACATTGAGACTCCAATAATCCTTGAGATTCTTTATAATAATATATGTAACAGGATTTATTCATTATTAAAAATCTGTAGATATATTTATTTATTTCTAATTGATTTATGAAATCAATGCGAATTATTTTTCCTCCCGCCATATACGGGTGTAGAAATGAAATATGGCGTACAGGGATTTCAATGCTATTTTTTTATATTGCTGTATCTTTTTTACCTATTCGGTTATTCACTACACAGGAAATGTTGTTCAAAATTTAAATTTTATTACCTCAATATTAGTATTTTACGATAAATCAATCAATTTTAAATTAATATTTACTATAAAATTTGTTACGCGGTCATGGGAAATCAAACAATCGAATAATATTTATCGTTTTATAAGACAGTTTTAGATTTATTTTTATAATAGAAAGAAAAGAACTATAAAATTTGCCATTGTATTATTACAACCTTCTATAAAACTTTTACAGAAAATAATCAACACTGTAATAAATAAATCTAAATCTGTTTTATGAAATGTCAAGTACATTTCGTTTTTGTTCAATTTCCCATGGTCGTGTTACAATTTCTATAATAAATATTAATTTTATTTCGAATGATATATCATGCATTTTTAATATTTAGGAAACCAAATTTTTAATTTCTAAACACATTTTATATTTACACTTTTACCATACAGTAAAAAGATACATAGCATAATAAAAAAAAGCATTGATATCATAAGTGGGAAAGTTTATGAAACGAGGCGAAGCCGAGTGATGCAACTCCACTAACGAAATAAATCTCTTTTAATATGTATATCATACATAATTTTATCTACGATCTTCCAAGCGTATTAGTAAATACTAAAAAAATGTAGAATGATATTTTGACAGGTAGTGTTATATTTGTTGATTTATTGATACAAATTCATGAGGAACGTTTTAAAAGTAACACTATAATTACTTTTAACACGTTGCTACGTTACTAGTGTTAAAAAGAGACACTTTTAATTTCAACCGTTAAAGAGACACTTTTAATAACGGTCTTAGATAAAATATGTACTTACTCTGCTGCCATATGATTTTAATTGAATCACAGAGGTAAAGTTATAAGAAGCGCCATTTTTTATTGTGATAATTAACCACTCAGCAGTAAGCTATGTTCTAGATTTTTTTTAATAATAACTTTAAATGGAAGCGCCTCCACCATATTTTACATACATACGAGTGATTAAATTTATTTCCACAAAATATTATTGCTTACAGTTTGGTATGGGAAAATAAATACCAAAGCCTAAGCTTAGTAATTTGCGGTATCTATTGCATTATTTCCGCACTATTTGCGATGTTTGGGAAAGATTTATGTTTGACACGCTCTCAATGGCAATACATTATTTCTAAGCTACGCACTACGCACTGCCATCGACCGCCGTCTGCTTATATTGTCACTTCGGTAATGAATTGTTATCTTCCTCATTGATTCTGTAAACGCGTTATGTTGCGCACATTCACTTGTAATAAACCTCCTAATAAATGTACTGTTCACATTTGCTGCATTCATAACTCTGCTGTTTCGCTTCTGTAGAAAATTCGGTACGTATTCTAGAAGCCCATAAGCCTTCTATTAGCTCCCACAAATCATAATTAAGATCTTAAAGAAACACTTCTGCATGCATCACTCGGCAACATTAACCATTCCATCGGCATAATACCATTAAAACTTTGCGCGATAAAGAAGAAATTTATAGCATTTTTCGTATCTATATTTCAGCCAATTAAATCTTCACACCATGAAGTCGTACCTACGGAACTCAGTAGCGTAGTAGAGGTTTGTAAGGGGTGCCTATTATAAAACACAGCGTGCTCCGTAACTAATTTAACTTTCTACCAACGAATTTGGCCCAAATTTTAAAACTCTGATACTGGAGACACCATTGTGATTCGAATAAAAGTCACGTATTTTAAAAATGCTGGTTGTAATGTACGCACGCAAAATAATATCCAGTGTAGACAACTTTGCAGATTCAGCAGATTCAACGCTAATTTAGGTTAGTTAATATTATTACAATTGTTTTGATGCCATGGTTTTACCTCTTCACTAGTATCCTTGAGAGTCGTGCATTGACGGCTGGTAACTATTATTCAAGAGTAAAAACCTACACTCAAATGGGTAAAATATATAAAATATATTTATAAAACTGATTTGGTTTTTTAAATTAATATTAGTCTCTAATAATTAGAGAATTTGGTTACCAATACCTTTGATCCTTTTGAATATTGTTACAACATAGCGGAATCGCGCTAATACGTTAAGACCAGAAAGGTCTAACCCCAGATAGATACTCTGTAATACTATAAAGCTGATAATCCATGCTAATAAATCCTAATTATTTTAGTATGTTTCAAAAAAAATTGTCCATGTTTTCTTTTCAATTTATTGTTGTGTGTAATACGACACTTTGAGACAGTTTTTTTCTTCATTCATAAATTGGTCAATATATTGACTGACTAGAATATGTTCTATTTTTCGATAAGTTTTTAGGGAATTCTAGGGAATTTTAGTCAATGCCAATTAGTTAAATTTGTTTGTTTAGGGTTTATGTCATTTTTGTACGTATATTTTTCTTTCTTGGTGTTGTATATTAATAGAAAATGGTGTACAATTTTACTAGAGATACCATAAAAAAGTTTAAAATCTTTATATGAGCAATATCAATAAACAATAATATTAGTAGCATAGCTCACAGCTGATATCGTGTTGGTACTACAATAAATGGACTTAAAACTTGATGTGTGTAAAATGAACGACAATATTTTTGTTCTTGTCAATTTATTGGGAAGGAAACTTGACTAATATATATTATTGCAAAATTGAGGGTGAACGATTGCGTGGGTATCAGAGGAATAAGTGGTTAAGTATAATTGATGATTTGTTGCATGAACGAATTATTCCGAGTGTGACGAATAGACGAGCATGTGTATATGTGAACGAGGCGAAAGTGGTAATATTTGGAGGAGATTGATTATTCGTTGACTATGTTTCAGGGTTTGTGCTACACCCACTGAGTTGGATATAGCGTGATGTTATGTATGTATGTATGTAAAAATGTTAGTGGTTTTCATTTTAGCATCTCCATCTTAATATATTAGTGTTGGTACGACAACGAGAAACCGTATCTAAAGTTTCAAAGATTGGGAAGAGAAATGTTACATAAAATAGCAAAATGTTATTTCTGAATATCGATATCTTAGCTGGTAGTATTTTATGGTTGAAAAACCAAAATGCGCTTATAAAATGCAGAACAGTTCAGGAACGAGACAGAGTGAAATATTTTACGCTCAGATTCGTAATCCTAAAATTTCATTCAATATTTCACAGCAGAATTATTTCAATTTTACAGATGACACAATTCCGAACGCAACTCAAACCTTTCAATAAGGATGCCATGTGGAAGAGAGACGAAATTCCAGAGCGATAAAAGAACTGAGTTGTGTAATATTTTGCTGAGAGTATTTAGTAGTAACAGTGTTTTGCGGTATCTCTACTTGAGCTTTCGCTCTTGTCTGCTACATTTGCGCAGCGACTGTTTGTTGTTTTAGTAGATAACTAACGTCCATCTAACTTTCGTGGCCTCGGAAATTAATAAAAAGTAGCTGTAGGTACAGAACTTTCCAGGTAATTTGTAGTTTGGAAGTTTTGCAGACACAGAAATTTGTTGTTCTCCAGCAACATTATTACCTAGTTGTTCTGTTCTAAGCTTAATATAGACATTACAAGAAAATGCAGTGGTTTTAAATATTTGAATTTGATGTTTCATTTCGATTAGTGATAAAGGTAGTAATTTATTTTGAGCCGGTTGTCGTTAACGGTTTGACCTTTGCATAAGTAATTAGACAATGGTGGTACAGATGCCATTTGCATAAACATGCCACACAATATTGTAGTGTAATCCTCTAAACTTCGACTGGCATTAGGGTATGTTCTACGTTTAGCATTAGAAGCTGCTTCAAAGAAAATTTAGCATTTTTTATTTTATTTGCCTATTTGTTCATGTAAAGCTTAACATCTCTGAAAGCAGTTTCAGATGTTGAACAGAAGTAGATTGAAGTACACTATGAAGTCTGAGTGGATGGATGGACGGTTGTGTTATGTTCAATAACTCACGAACGAGAAATGATAAAGTAGTATAACTAAATAACTATAAGTTACATAACCACAAGAAGAAATTAGTGATTTTAGTTGCGAGCTTGAAGTGGAAGTTAATTAATTCATGAAACAAGAAATTCAATAAAATTTGAATATGAATTAACAGTTTTAAATAAAGTGTGTAATAATATTATGAAAAAAATATGTTTGGATTTTGTAAAATGATATTTAATAAATATTGATTAAACTCAAATGTCGAAAATTAAATTTTTATTATTGTCAATTGTCCTTTTACAATAGGTAATTAATTCATTTGAATTTGGTGTCATAATATATATATCTCATAGAAGAGATTTGAAGTTATATTAACAAAAATTCCTTTTCACCGATTGTCAATTGTTTTCATAATACTAATTCTATTGAGTTGTGTAGTAATCACACTAGAATTTTTAATAGTAGAACTACCTCTTTCATCTCACAAATGGCATTTAAGTTTTTAAATGCCACCTAACATAAAAAAAAATTGTAAAAGAATAATGCTTATAGATTACGGTTAAATATCTGTCGAAAAACTCTGTGATTTGAAATTTATCTTGAAAGGTACCCAACTGTATGAAAATGAAAACAATTCTAAAACTAACTTGACTCCAGTAAGAAGAAATTACTATATTTCTTTTAGTTTCAAATGCAAAATTTAGATTATATGTATGATATAAAATTTATTTTTGTCCAAATAGTGCACATAAAACAAATATCTCAGCTGCTTAGCATAATATAACTTATACACAGTTCATGACAGTTGTCATAAAAATGCTAAACTATGTTTTCTCCAGATAATAATACTATGAACGTGGATGAGGAGAAAGTCGTAATGTTTGGAGGAGATTGATTGTTGGTTGATTGTGTTTCAGGATTCGTATTACCCCCAAAATATGTTAGCGGATGAGTAGCAAAAAAATATATATTGTAAAATTTGTCCGAGATTTTATCAGCTACAGGGATGCATTTATTGATTGACAGCTCCCTTGCTTATAATCCACCACTTTCCTCCTACCCTATCATTCCCTCACTCCATCCAACACACAAGTACCGTTTACGCTTGCATTGTGCATCATCACCAGTATTCCCATCCCAGTCCAGTCCCAATGGACTCCCGGACTGTACAACAGCTACAACGTACACACCCCAACACAATCAGCGTAGATCATGTAAAACAGACATTATATAATCATTATGGGCAGGGATCAAACATCTCATACCATTCACAGTCGCGTTGGGTTTACACCAATTGGGGTGGTTGTTAGCGTTATATCGCAATTTAGTGATTGTGGAGGGTGTGTTTGTGTATGGTTTGGTTGTATGGATGGAAATGGGCAGCGGGGTTGATTCAGAAAAGCTCATTTTATCGAGATTTTAACTTAACCCATTGATGCTCAGCGTATGATAGATCATACGTAAAGATGCCTCACTTATTGTGTTTCTGGTTTCTCCCAAGGTATGGCATTTCAAACTGGATGAACTATGCCAGGTTATTCATTTGAAATTGCTCTGTACACCATTTACCCAAACCCTCTATTGCCTTTGAAAATGAATCTTTACAAGTTACTAATTGTCAGCTGTATTGTAAAAATTGTACAAGTTAATAAACAAGGTAAACAATGCACGTTGCCACAGTAATGCTTACAAGGCTTATGATATAGTATATTCTACAACAAGTAATGGAATGGCACATATTCCACGCGAGCAAAAAGTTTGTAGCCCGAGCCAAAGGCGAGGGCTACGGTTTGCGAGTGTGGGATAGGCCATTCCGTTACATGTTGTAGACTATACTTTCTATAAAAAGGTTTTGGAAATATAAAAATACAAATATAAAACTGTTGAAAACGTCAAACTCAAATAAATCAAATTAAAACAAACAGACGTAACCATAGTAACTGAATCAAGATACTTCATATGTCGCGCTAATAAGCGGTTCTGATTCGTCGAAAATATTCCATACGCCGCGTATGGAATGTTAGTGATTCCATAACAATTTATAGTAGTGGAATGCCCAGTTTCCAAAACAGTGTTATAGAAAGTCATTTAAAATAATTTTTGACAGAACAGTTCTGCGTAACTGACAGGACTTATATTATAATTTTAATTTGATTTACAAATGAGTAACAAGTAAAATGTTATATACACGCAAGTTAACTGTTTTTACTACTTTAAGGAGGTGATAGGCTCACCTGATCGGCTCGTCGGTCATTTCCTCCATTCAGCAGTAAAAATTGTTTTACCTTGCTTGTAATGTAAATAACTATATACTACAAATTACCAACATACAAAAATATGAAATCAATGCTTAAAGAAAAAAGTTCTGGGCATTAACGATGTATTGTGTGAAACTGAGGAGCAATTGAAAAAAATGATTGTGAGCATAAATGGAGTAGGAAACGGTATAAAACTATTTTTGAATGTCGATAAATATTGAGAAGAATGATTTGATTACTGATTGTAATATTTTGAGGAATGGTGTGAGATTGGGACATGTGAATGAAACTATATTTGGACAGTATGTTATCGATGTATGGACGTATTGAACGGGAGATTGAAAGTCGGAAGTCTGCAGGGGTACATTTGCTTGTAATGCTTATGTATCTAGAGATATTCGATTGAGTGTTTATAATGGTGTATTAGTACCCTTATTGATGTATGGGTCCGAATGTTGGGTGTGGATTAAGAAGCATGATCTGCTGATCGTGTTCGGAATATATTGGCATATGCTATATGGTGAATGTGAGATTGAGAAGAATATTTTTAAGAAAGTGGGAGTGTGTCAGTTGATGTAGTTTGGTCACCTCGAAGGTTGGTGAAACTAATTATGTAGGTGAGACTGAGGGTAAACGACTGAGTGAGCATCCAAGAAATAAATGGTTAGGTATGATTGCTGGTTTGTTGTGTGAACGAATGATTCCAAGGATAAAAAATAGACAAGCATGTATGTATGTGGATGAGGCGAAAATGGTACGCCAGGATAACTCGTAATTAGACTCTCTAAATTAGTAGTTGTGAAAACAAAACAAGAGATGAATTATTTAATGAAGAGACTTGAGGAATATCTAAAGAAAAAGACATGGTGCTAAACACAGAAAAAACCAATATTGTTATTTTCAATAAAGGAAGATGCAAGAAAGCAAAATAAACATGGTTATGGGAATGAAGAGAAATACAAAAAGGAAAAGGGCTTAAATATTTGGGGTACACGTTTCACAGAAATGGAGAAGAGAATGAACATAATAAAGAAAGCTAACATAGTTCTACCACAAATCTGGGGTGTATGACAAAGAAAATTTAATTTATAAATTATGATGGAGCCGAAATTTGGGATTGGGAAGAACAAAACAAAATAAAAAGAATCCAATCAACATATACCTACTAGATGGATACTTAGGTTAGACAAACAAACACCGATATACTTACTAGAGGAAGAAACAAAACGGTACAAAATGAAGACAAAGGCAAGTAAGAGAGCAGTTTGGAAGATTTGATTGTTCATTCGTGTAGGATACAGAGTGACGTCATATTTGTACAAACTTATTCGATACGAAATTAAGTAGATACTTTTAAGCGTATACATCATCTCAAAAAGAACAATCCATTTGCCGCAATCTATCTCTATTTTCCAGCGCACAACTTGAAGTTTCCCTTCCCGGCGTCGACGGGTCAGTGGGGCCCACTTGTGCCGGACACTCGCAGTAGGGCGCAGGACTCACAGGAGCAGAGCGGCCACTACATTACACTGTTTGTTTGTTCCCCAGTGTATGTTACAACACACACGCCCTGACTTCGCTCTTACCACTATATCAACTAATACAGGCCCGGACTTAGTGCTGGAGTACCGGATGTGGCAGGGAATTGTGTTTGGTATTAATTTTAGGAAGTTTGGTTAGGGTTGGAAAATTATTTTGTTCATATTTGTTCCTGCTATATCCTATTTATAGTCTGTAATTTAATTACACCCTTTGTAGCATGATGGGCTAAAATATACTTTAGGTAACGCTTTGGAGTGTGGTATTAAGAGGAATAAACCATCTGATTCAAAAACAGACGTTATGCCAATCAAGTTCTGCGACTTATGGGTATTAGTAGAAGATAGTAGCACGAATCGCCACTGTGCAGGTCCCAAAAGACGTTCGCAAAGTATCAAAATAAACGGTTTAAAATACATTTTTTGTAAAAAATTATATAAAATTTCAATAGTTAAAAGATGTATCTCGTCACGTAAATAGTTGATAATTATGTTTTACATCTATGTTACGTATAATCAATCATTGAATTGACGATAATTTTAACATTTTTGTAAGTAAAGTATATAATAAAAGGATAAAATATATTATAAATTCTTCTACTATTGAAAAGATTTTATTACATTTTTTTCATATATTTCCTAAAAATGTAAAATACGAATAGCGTATGTGAAATTACTAGAGCAAACTAATTTCCTTTTTCCATAGTAGTACCTACATACATATTTCACTAAACATTTTTATGATCGTGCAAGAATATTAATGAAATTGTATCAAACATGTTCACATTATGTAAATATCACTTAAAATACCTATATATGTTTTATCGCGTTTCTATATAAACTAAAGAAGAAGAAAGTAATTGCAGTAGAGCGCATCGTCATATCTCTTATATTTTCTGAGATACAGCGATTTTTCATATTTTTCAAAGTACAATTTTGAAGGGCAGAAACTCAAAAACTATGCAAGATATGGAAAAATACTCCTCAGTTTTATGCTTCCCGTGCATTTTATAACAAATTTGCAAATTTTGAAATTTTTGAAAATTTTCGAATTTTTTTCTAAAATTTCGATTGGCGATAAATAAAAAAATATAAGAGATACAGACTTGCGGTGTAGACCAATCGATTCAGCTCATCAAATTACATAAGTATGCAAAATTTCAAAATATTCGGTCAACGAATTGGTTAATTAGATGAAAAAGTCTAAAAATGCCATTTTTCGTGCCAAACGTCAAGGGGTACCCCTTGAGGTTTGGGCCGAAAATCGTCATTTTCAGACTTTTTGCTCCAAGTTTTCAACCCGTTGTCCAAATTATCCGAAATTTTGCATACTTATGTATTTTCATGAGCTGCATCCAATGGTGTATGTTTCAAATTCGTATCTTTTATATTTATTGAGTTATCGCTCATCGAAAATTTGGAAAAAAAATTTAAAAATTTTCAAAATTTTCAAAATTTACTAATTTGTCATAAAATGCACGGGAAACACAAAACTGAAGAGTTTTTTGAGATATCTTTCATAGTTTTGGAGTTGCAACTGCTCAGAGTTGCACTTTGGAAATCATCAAAAATCGTCATATCTCAGAAAATTTAAGAGATATTACAATGCGCTCTACTACATTTAGTTTCTTAGACTTTACTTTATATAGAAATGCAATAAAAAAAATATTCAAAATTTAAGTGATATTGGTGAAATTTTTTGACGAGGAAAATCAATTATTCCTACCTTTCACTTACCAACCGGACAGAAAGTTGCCACTAACCAACTGCGTATTAAAAATTAATTAATAGTATATTAATTGTATAAAAGTCTAAATAACAAAAAGTGAGAGGGCGGTATTGCATATTAGGATCCTATTCCATATTTGGTTAATTTTCTCTAATATACGCTTTTCTGTGGAAGCTAATTTTCTGCTTTTTTTTCTGCTACCTGTCATATAGTTTGGATAGAATACATTATTAATTTTCAAAGTATTCCATAATTTTATTTTTAAATATTCAAAAGCTCGAAAACTTATTAATAATAGTTATTTAATTTACGTGTGAAGTACAACGTTTTATCCAACATCTCTCAATAAATGCAAAATTTATTAAAGAAATATTATTTGACAGTGACATATGCTTTAAATTTTCTAAATTAAAATGTCAATCGTAAGTAGTTACTAAGGTGTTGTGTGTTATTATTGTTATAAATAAAAAATTTCTCACTAGTGACTTTCTTCAACATTATATGTTCCTTTTCTTGTTTAAAGTCGTCATAGTTATAAGAATTTATTGATAGGTGTTGGGACAATATAATATAAACTCCAAAATTATTTACAAAACAAATATAAAATCTAATAAACAAAATTAAACATTAAAAATTAATATATTTTTGCTACATGAATAGTTTCATTACAGCCACAGATTTGAGCCTCGATTTAATTATGTTAGTTTGTGTCTGCATTGAAACACTAACCACCTCGGTATGTAACATACATATGCAAATTTTACAAAGCGTACAATTAAATGATTTCTTTGGTAAGTCGTTGATTTGCAATACCGCAGCAGTGTCTACCACCCCCAAAATCCTTCCAAGACCCCGTCCTGCGCGGCGTCGTTTATACGGCGTTTGACTCCGCTACCTCCAAGCTTTTATCCTCGCTATCGCGGCAATTTGTCCAGCCGGTCGCTTTTTTCTCGCTCTCTAACACTCCAGGCCGTGGCCGTGCGTTACCAGATGACATTTTAGTACCAATTAAGTGGAGATGGATGCTTCGCGCGGAATTTTAGTAAAGTGATCCGGAGCTATCATTTACATAGTTAACTTCAATGGGAGGGTAGTTATGTCGTCTAGGTGTCGCGAATGTGAGTGTAATTGCGAGGTAATGTTAATGGATACAGTTAAAGGTTCTTGATTTTGTGGGAATTATGGTTGTGGGGCTATAAGGCATGTGTTACTAGTGTTTAATGGTCTCGAAATGTGACAACAATTGTATTATATAAATGCTTTAATTTGTACTAAATTCGGATGGTCTTGAATTGACGTTTGAGCGTTATTTACAAATTAAATATTTAATTAGCAAATAATTTATAATAATAATAAATTCATATTCCTTTAAGACAATACAGTACGGGAAAAGTCAGTAAGATAATTACATCTAGATTAAATAACTATCTTATTTAGATAATTTTTATCTTATTCATCTTATCTAAATGTTTTTTTTTTTTTATTAGCTTTGTCTATTTTGGGAGTATTATCTAAATGCTATTTTTTCCACAATAATAATCAATATAAATTTTCTTCTATTTTCAACACAGGGAATTTAAGAGAAATGGTTTTAGTTCGTATTTTGATAGCTTGTGACAGCGTAAATTTTAATATAATTTAAAAAAATAAATAATTTTGTTAATATCCAAGAAATTTGATATTTTGTACAGTATACAAATTTGTAATTTTGGCTAGAAATAGGATATTACGTACCGTGAACTGTAAGTGACAGTTTTTAGGTCGAGAATGTAGTTTGGGATGTCGAGACCCGTAGGGTCGAGATTTCTTAAACATTCGAGAGCTAAAAAATCACTTACAGTTCGAGGTTAGTAAGATATTTTTTGCAATACCTGCGTAAATATAAGAAAAGGAAAAATAGGTATCAAAATTAACAGCTGTCAGATTGAGGTTAAAAATAAAACTTGAATGATATATATTTACTTACCATCCACCATGAACGGTAAGTTTCACTTACCATCCACCGTGGACGGTAAGCAAATGATGTAACCATGAAAACCAATTGTGCAATAAAAGTTCCACTTACTGTGCTTAAATTTTGTTATTAATGGGTAACTTACAGTACAGGTATTGCAAAAACAATATATAATACATGATGAGATTCATTAATAATAAATAAGAGAATTAGTTTTAAAAAATTCAAAGCGAGTGAAATTTTGTAGTCCCGGATATTTCACCTACAAAATTCGTTTAAAAACAATTCACTGCGATATTCTCACTGCAAATACTAATTTATTTTTGTTCGTTCAACTATGTATAAGTTAAAGGAGTTTATAGCGTAAAAAATAGTAGTTCAGAATTGTTATTTTAAATGTAATTAATTTTGAGTCAGCGTTGATTTTTGTTTGGCGTCGTTATAAGGGAGTTCGTTATTTGCGAGAATAATAACACTTTTTATGGAAATTAAGTTTGTACTATCAAAATTAGTTCGGTAAAAACTGGTTTCGTAATAACCGAACATTACTGTAGGTATGTACTATTTCATGCAAAATTAATTTGTGTAATTACCTTTCCCATCAACATGTATAGGTACAGCAACATGGACTTACCTAAAAAAGAAGACCACAATTAATAAATTTGCAACATATTACATAAAAAATTATTTTAGCTTGAAACTTACAATATTAAAACTAAAACTAAAACTTTTCACATGCCAAACTATTACATATTACATTGTTCATTTGTATAACGTACTTTTCTTGAAAATATTGCGGGCTGAATTTCTTATTTCCCTTTATTTAGAAGAATGGTGCGCGGACTTATATAGTTTCATCCGCATCAAGTTTATAGAGCTCTTCTATTAGGAAAAAGATCGTAACTCAAACATTAAACCAGTATTAAAAACTTTACTGAAGATCTCTGGAAAACGTGCATTTTAAATTCCTTAGTTGGAGATCTTAAAATTCCATCTTAACCGAGTCACAAAATATTCCAAGGTGAACTTCCAAAGTTTAACAATAAACACTACAATGTAAAGTGCTATATTTTCAAAGTTTTATTAAAATTGAAGCCAAGTTTCATTTAAAGCACGTATTTTATTTCATTGGACAGTTTATTATGTTGGTAATACCACCGCAGAATTCGAATAATTTTGTTTGATTGTACATGAAAAGTAATGAAATTAATTTCGTTCATGTATAATTGGAATTGTTGGCTAACTAAATAAAAATTAGAAATTTATGTTTGTCTAAACTGAATGCATTTCAACGGAATCAGCGCTATCATGTTACACAAAGTTATTCAAAATTGATTAGTGTTCGAATTCACCACACAGGATCATTATTTTATTATTTAATGAAACCGTATATTGTCTGCAATATAAAATAATAATATCATAAATGTACTATAATAAAAATATAGGTGATACAAAAAAAAATTTCTCCATTAATATCTACCCTAAGCAAAGCAGCACGCCTAGAAATGGGTACATACCGTATGTAGAATTAAAATGTAGCCTATAGGGATTTCAGCTCTATTTTTTTATATTTATATATTTATCTATTCACTTTACAGCAAAAGTGTAAATACAAATGTTGTTCCTAATTTAAAAATGCATGCAATAAGGATCATTTGGTTACCTATATTTTATTATATCATATATCAATCAAATGTAAATTTATATTAGGAAAATTGTAACACAGCCAAACAAAAAGGAAAAATATCTGACATTTTCGAAAACATATTTATTATAGTGTGAATTTGAGAATTAAATTCGTTCCATTTTTATCTAAATAAGTCTAATTTCCGGTTTAATAAAGTAACTTAATTGGCACTTAAATTTACATTACAGTAAATTTATTTGTTTTTAATATCACATCATTTCAAATTATTTTATTGTTTATTTAACATTATTGTATTTGAATGTCAACCTTGATGTAAATTTAGCATGGAATTAAATTAAAGTGGAGTTTAAATTTCTTTATCTACGATAGGGTATAAAATTGATGTTTAGTTGTTAGTTTGAAGTTAGTTAGTAATGGTTGTTTAGTAACACATTTTGTATTTACACTTTTTCTGTAAAGTGAATTGATAAAAATTTGAAGCAATATAAAAAATTGCAATGAAATCCCTAGAAGCAAAATTTCAATTCTACATTTTATATGGTGATGACTAATTTATTAATTTCATTTAAGTATGAATCTAGTAATAAATTTTGTGCAACCAATTTTATTAAAAGTGTAATGAACCATTTGTCAATCAGGCAAAGTGTAATAAAACAAATGCCAGCCATAAAAACAAATGAATAAAATCCAGCATATCGTAGGCGGCGGAAAAGCGCTTCAGCCCCTAGATCACAATCTACATTCCAGTAGCGAACGGGCGTCGCCGTCCATTCGTCGATCCGGACAACCGCCGTCACCGGCCAACGTCCTGCCATCCCGGCGTCCAGTGTCCGTCATTAAATCTGGACGTCGGCCTGATAAGGGGACAATTCAATTTCAAAAATCTCATCCGGGGCTCGCAAGGGCGACCGGACCGTTTCCTAGCAATTAAACAATCATTTGGCATTATCTGAGTGACGAATTTAATTTGAACTGACAAGTAAACATGCAAGGAGCAGAATTTATGTCCGCATTTGTGCGAAGACGAATTGTAATCTGTTAGTTGGGGTGCCCTTCGCGCCAGGGCTAATAGCGTCATTTCGCGGGCATAGACGGAGAGGCGAACTGGGTTTCGGGGTTAGATTACATTGTAATTTCAGTGTAATCAAGTAGATGTACAAGTATATCCCTATGTGTTTACCTTTAAACTACACGTGCTGAATTTGATCCCTGCGTATGACAGCGATTCCACCCTTGTAAATTACACTTTTACCACTCTCTAATATACCACACATCACTAAACTAAGGTATGAAAACACAAATTCAACTGCACACTACAGAGAATTAAACGGAACTGTTTGGTTCAAGCGAATTGATGTTTCGTATTACGCACAAACTAGTTCAGCCTTGCTGTTAATTAGAAATGATAAACATTGAATTATTAAAACAAAAAGGCTGTGTACAAATTTATGCATTAGTGTTAGAATTTAGAGTATAGATATAAATTAAAAACAGAATAGATCAAATTGGAAATTTATAAAAGCTCTTTCCATTACTCTAAATCTAAATAAATAATTATTAGTACATCAATTGAATGTTGTTTCTGTAATAATTGCTCTCCTGTTAAATTAAAGATAAATTATTAAAAACTAAATTATTTAAGTTGCTCTTAGTGAACATTTGATTAACAGTCGATTTTTAAATCCGGCATAAATAAATAAATATATTGTTCTATGGCACTTTACTTATAAAAGATTTCGATAAATATATTTTTCCGTGCACAATAATACTACGTGAAGTTGGCCAAAATAGTAGAAAGTTAAACTTTATCGACTCTTATGTCAAACTTGAATTACAAACCTAAAATAAAAACAAATTATTCTATAATACCATTGGTGAATTTATTTATTATTTACCTTTGAAAATAATTTATCGGATTTAATGCAACATGCAGAACACGTCTAAGAATAAATAATAAATTATAAAAATTATAACCAAATTTCACAATTTGATAGTAGGTACTTTTGTTATCACAGCCATCATCGTCGCTATCGTTTTACAAATACATAATGCTATTTAATTATGTTTTTAATTAATAATTAACGATTCTGAAAAAAAAATATAATGTATACATCGGCACTAAAGTATTATTTATTACTCACATGGTTTATTCGTAATAAGAAATTATACCTTAGAGCCTTGATATACCAATAACAATTGGCTGTGGTTTTATTATTAGGTCATCGCCCACAAAAGATCAGGGATAATTTTTATGAAGAGAAAATTTGTCGGCCGTTAATATCGAACTGAGGATCTTACGTATCACATATTTACTTATATCATAAAATGATTACAAAATAAGAATAAACTATGAAATATAACATGATGGTTTGGGCATACGAAGAGAAGAAAACGACGAAATTAAATCAGAAGTAGAATGGTCATCAGGAGGATGAAGAAGACAAGGCAGCCCAGATCAATATGGCAAAACGAAGTAGAAGAAGATTTAAAAGCAGAAGAAATTAAAAATTGGCAAAGTTAAACAAAAGATAGACAGATGTAGACAAACCTAAGTACAAGGATTTAAAGGAAAAAATACGGAGATTAATCCACTCCAACGCAAGGATCTAAAGAGCTACATTCAAAAAAAAAAAATTCAAAATAATTTCTTGCCGAAAAAAAAAAAAACTAACAAATTGAATATAATTGACTATGCTTTATAGTTCTGTGCCTGCAGTAGAAATTGCTTCCCGTTGAGATCTGAAATTACAGAGCCTAAATAAAAGGTCCACTTAAAATTTCCGCGCAATAATTTCCATCCCGAAAATAACTGTTCAAAATTGCGTTCTCCACCCTTGGATCAAACCGCCCTTTGGGGTTCCGCGGGGGAGTGAAACGTGAGAGGGCGCTCAGCCGGTGGTGGTAATCCTTGCACGTAAGTCGTTACATTTCCGGGTTTAAGCTGAAATGCATTTCAAAACTGAATAGACTTATTTTTCATGCGATGCAGGGATTTGTGTCAGTGTAGCACCGAAGGGGATGCTTTGGTTTAATGGTCGGCGCTGGAATTGTATTTCTTTTTTCTTTGTAATTTGAATGGATATGCGATATTTGAATGAAAGTTGCCTGCGGCTGACAGAAGGATTTACTGTGAAGAATTGTAATTAAAGTTGAATTAAAAACAAGCTTTTGTTTGGTTTTCTTAAACGGTTTTCTGATCGAGGATTTGGTGCTTGACAGATAAAATGTTACATCTTTTACATCTGCTTTTTCGTACTTTTAGTTATTTATGTCATTTCACATTCTAACTACTCGGTTGCAGCTATATTATTGCTCAAACGAAGTTTGAAAATAAATCAGTCAATTTATACATTTTATACTATGAGCAATAGGATATACAATGTTAATACCTAATTTCGCTTTTTTAGTTTTTATCTATTAATTTTAGAGCAAAAGTGTAAATACGTAAAACGTTCAGAATTAAATAAACCTAAATTTATTGATGTGATACATTTCTGTCATGAGATTGACGTAAAATAAAATGTATAATTTTTAGCTATTTCCAGAGTGCCATGGTAAACAAAACATACAAACGTTCGTATTGTTTGAGTTTGACAGATGGCATTTGCCAGAGTTTTAATCATTATTGACTTGTTTAAATTATATCTAAATGGTAAATGTGTCCATGATTACTGAAACAGTTATTTATAATATATATAAAATAATATAAAGTTTATAGGTACATCTGTCAGTTGTCAGTTGAAACTGACACTCAGTGTTGCCAACCTCGAACAATGAAGTTATCGCAAATAGCACTTAAAATTATGTGTTTGGTCCTCAATTTCTTCATCGAAATTAATTAATTCTTCTTTTACACATTGTTTCATTTTACATATAAATTTACTACAATACTTGATATATCTGTCAAAATTCTCCTACTTTTATAATAATTATTTTACTGTGTTGCTCAAAATCGTCGTATAATGGGTTACTTTAGTCATAATCATTAAAACTATTATAAATATCATATGTCAAACTAAAACAATACAATTTTTTTTAAGGCTCTCCGGAAATAGCTAAAAATTATACATTTTACTTTATGTCTATCTCATTACGGAAATGTAACATCAATATATTGGGCCTCATTTGGTGCAGTATTTAATTCTAAACATTTTTGCTCTAAAATTAATAGGTAAAAAGTCACGTCGAAATTAAAATATTAACATTGTATTTCCTATAGCTTAAAAAAAGTAGACACCCAGTATAATAATTTTACTATAATGATAACGAAAATGAAAAAATATTGCTAAAATGATTGGTAATAAAATACAAAATCAGATAAATTTTACTAAGCAGAATATGAAAATATGTCGGGTATATTAAATATTTTATGCAGTCATAAATTAATTATATTTTCTCGCTCACTGAATAAAATATTACCTCTGTTTAACTTTTGAAAAAATGTATTAATTTATGAAACCAATAATTTTTGATATAGTTCATATCTATCAATTATATGCAAGCAATTTTTATAATTATTTAGAATAATTAACAATATCAATTAATTTTATACGACTGCGCCATCGATCCCGACAGTTTTAATGAAATAATTTTATATGAATAAAATAATATACTTTTTGAATATAATGCAATATTAATAATAATTTATTTTTTGCTACACAACTATTTCATTGTTCTTTTAAAACCTCAGAGGATTTGCAAAATTAATTAACATGTCGACAGAAATATTCTTTGATCTACTTTCACATTAAAAATTAATAATATTTAATAATTACTGTTCTCTTTTTATTTTGGATTTGGTAACAAATCTTTTTTTTGTATTTATCTTCTTTCTAGTTCATTTTAATAACAAAATTAGATCATGTCTGTAGTATTCAAATAATTACACAACCATAATATGCAGTGGCGAAACTGTGAACTAACTTGACATTTCATTGTGCTTTCGCGACTGCAGCACTAAAGTTAAGGCACTAGAATATATGAGTATTCTCATCCGCCATTTTGGGTCCAAGTGTCATAAATAAAACAAATTATTGGAATCCAGTTACTTTAATTCTTTTCTGTCAAATTTAGAGTTGATACTGATTAATAATTGTGATATATCCTTCCTTCAATTATTATACTCCATATCTAACAGGTAAGTGTACAGAATACTTTCTAATAATATATTACCGTATGATTTGTGTAGTTGGATTTTATAGAATTTCAAGAAATATGTTTTCAAATTTGACAGATACAAATTTTGAATGTTTTTTTTAAGTAACTGGATTCCAATAACTTGTTTTATCCAACACCTCTCAATAAATGCTTTATAACTATGGCGATTTTAAACAAGCAAAGTAACAGATTATCCACTAGTGGGTATAATTTTGAGGAAAGCCACTAGTGAGTATTATTTTATTTATAACAATAATAATAACACACAACACCTTGGTAACTACTTCGATTGACGTTTTAATTTAAAAATTTAAAGCATATGTCACTGTCAAATAATATTTCTTTCATAAATTTTTCATTTATTAAGAAGTGTTGGATAAAACGTTATACTTCACACGTGGGCAAAGTGGAATAACGCACTCGATAAAATTATCTCACTCAGCCTTCGGCTTCGTGAGCTAAAATTTCTCTCGTGGGTAATTCCTTACTTTGCCCACTTATAAAGTAAATAACTATTATTTATGACATTTGGACCCAAAATGGCGGACGAGAATACCTACATTCTTCTAGAGCTCTACTAAAGTTCCTCTGAATGTCAAATTGTGTTCAAGTTAAGTGCAAATTGTTTAGGAGTTTGTGTAAAATAAAGGCAAAATTTTCTAATATATTATTTACAGGTTACTCAGAAATATTGCAACGCAAAATTTAATCTTCACACAACATCCAATTCAATTTAAACAGAACATAACCTACAAAACCACTATGTGTCATCCGTTGATGTATTACGCATTCCGAAAAAGTACGATCAGTTATTCCGCACGAGGTAATATTAAATAGTTCAATAACAATTCCGCTGCAGTGGTGAGAAGACGAAAGAGACGAGAAAAGTGACAGATCCCTGATCCCGAAGGATCTCCCGGAGCACAAGTGTGGAATAAGAATATAATGTTTCCTGCCGCTCCAACTACACTTACTTATGCAAGATGAAAAGGTCACGTCCCAGTGCAGCGGAACGCGGCTACAGAGACGAATTAAACGAATTTCCTAACGCGAATTCCAAACTTTCAAGATTACTGTCGTCGAGGATTATATTACAAATTTTGGCAAGAGTTCGTAAAGTACTTCCTGGCATTTGTGGTTCTTGATTCCGGCGCTATTTTGATTGGGAAATACAATATACATATTTCAGTTTAAGTTTAATTAATTGTACATACAACAAATACATATCAATAAATGGACGCGCCACCTTTTGAAACTCTTGAAGCTTTTTGGTTTAGTTTAACTAGAATATGAAAGTTGACGTTTAAATTACTTTGTGTTCGAAGTTCCTTTTCATAGAAACTAAGGGTCTGTATCCAAATACACAGTTAAAAGTTGGTATTAAAAATTCCAGAGACACGTTAGCAGTCCAGTGCTTGGATGGGTATGTATTAGAGCTGCCAATTATCTGAATATCAGAGATATCCAGGCATTCGAATCTCAGATCCGTACATTTGGGTATTCGGATAATTATAAAATCCGGATCTAGATTTTTAAATAGTTTTGAAGGGAGTGCATATTTAAGAATTTCGAAAACTCTTTTTATACAAATAATAATATTCTTTAGTATTGAAGTAAATGTAATTAATAACAAATGTTTAATAACAAAATCGATACTAAATTACTAGTTATTTACTTTACAAGTGGGCAAAGTAAGGAATTACCCACGAGAGAAATTTTAGCTCACGAAGCCGAAGGCAAATGATGACAATAAAATAAGAATACACTTACACTTAAGTTACACTTTCCAAAAAGAAATGCTTTTAACTCGCTTCAAATTAGCTTTCTACCTCTTGTCTCTAGAATTGCAGAATTACAAATGTGTGGTAGAAAATTGAACAAAATTTTAAGTGCAAACAAATTTTGTTTTGAAAAATACACTGACATTTATCAGCTATTATACCTTAAAAGATGTAAAATTAAAGAGGCCGATTGTTGAAGAGAAAAAAACACCTCAATTTTAAATTGCTGCGGCCTCGGCTAACTTTCGGTGGCTTTCCTCTTCCAGGATAAAATATTTAGACAAATCGTCCCAGTAGATACTCAGTAAAAAAATCAGAAAAAACTTTGCAGACAACACAAAGTAATACAAAACTCCAGTCAACAAATCACCCCCTAAGTCCTGGGCTGCACTATCCGCGTCGCGTCACAACCCCCCAGGGTGAGTCCATGATGCCAGGGTGCGCGCAGGCTAGGAAACAGTTCATGGAGCGTCGCTTGTGCGAAGTGTAAAAATAAAAGATCGCGGTGCGTTGGGGGTGGCTGGCAAGCGTGACTAGTTGACTTTAGCCCGCAATGAGGAATTGTTGCACCCTCCAGGAGAAAGGGACAAATATTGTAGCTTTTATACATGTGTAATGGTGATATTTGTACTTGAAATCTGTGTGCGAAAATGACACTTTTGACAATATGTTGTTGAAGATACCAGTTCTGTATTTTGATATTTTGTTGGCATCTCTTGTATAGATTTTATTTTATTATACTCGTTTATCAATTACAATTATCTCTTCATATTAGCAATCAATTCAGCGTCTTAAAAAATGCGTTTTTCAAACATTAATCATGCTTAAAATTACCACTTAGTAGAAGTGACATCCCTTTATTTATTTATTTACAAATATACCTAGCCTGACAGGAAATGCCAAAATTTGATAATAAGGACAATATAAAAAATCTGTTGTGGGCAATACAATACCTCCTTCCATAGATTTCTAACAATGCAGGAACACGGACCATAACTATCAATAACACTCAGCTCTTCAAAAAATTTAGGTTATGACACATGTTAAAAAAATAATATGTTTCAAGCGTTGTTTTGTTTTTTCAAATTGCACAGATTAACATATTATTTAAAACGAAAATATCAAAATAAATTTTGTAATTCGTAAATAGTGACAGTAAGAGAAAAATGTTTCAAACAACAATGTAGATAATAATATTTGAAACATTATTATAATAACAAAAATTGTCATTAAACCATAATTTCTGCAAACTATCACTTCCGGTTATTGAATTATCACCAAAAACTAATCAGCTCTTCAAAGGGAATACAATTAATATATACAAAATATCAATATTTTCAGTTTAGTAGATTTTGAGAAACCGTAACTTCAGAGATTTATATAGACTGATAGACAGACATACATACACAGGCATCATCACGAAACTATTAAAATCGTATTATAGGGTCCCTAAAACGTGCTCATCCACTGAAAACTCACTACCGAATTTTTAGTATGATAGGATGTTGCAGGAGGTAAAATAATTGAATAATTAAAGGACACATGGAAAGAAAAAAATTACAATTATTAGTTGACAATTGGCGTTGGAAGGATTGAAAATTTAAAAGAAAAATGTCTATTTGAGAGAATTTAGAATTGTATAAAAGACATACGATGAATGAGAGAATACATTAGAAGATTAGTTCGACTGAAAAGAAGGTAGAAAATGAAAAATAGTCTAGTAGACAGAGTGAGTATGAAAATTAATTAAAGAAAGGGTTTACTCTGCAAACAGACAATTAAAATACATGATATAAAATGTTAAAGTGGGTGTTAGTGAAGTGATGCTTGATTGCAGGCCATAACTTCACGTATGGAAGTAGGCAAACAACATGATTAAAGTTTGCCTAATCCAAAATCGCTGCATCATGAAAAAGTAGAGCTGCAGTGGTGCAGAGTTATTTACTCCGCGTAGCAATCTGTTTTGCAAACACAATTGGAATGAGGTACCTGACGTTAGCAAACATAGAAGCATTAGAAGCATCACAACTTTGCAGACCACTGCGGAGAACTTGCTACAAACTATTCAATTTTAGCATTATGTCGAAGTTCGTAATTCCAATTTATCCACGTTACTATAACTTAAGTTTGTTCGAATTCCTTTCCTTCAGGTACTTGGTAACGTATGGCCAAATATGTTCAAAAGAACTTCATTTGCATGGAGAACACTTCCTGATAAATTTGTCTGCGTTGTTTCATCGATCCTAAATCCTTAGTAAACTCCATGAATATGTGTTTACTCGAAATTTTAAGAGGAAAGTTTTATCCATTATTAAATTAAACATTCCTTTAGACATGAACCAATGCGGAACAAGAGCAATTATTCAGTTTTGGTACTAGTAGTACTAAAATTCGGTGAAGGGAAAATATTAACACTGAACTACAACTTCAAAATATCATTAATAGAATTAATAAAACATGTCCAATTATAAATAGCTAACAGTTAAATTTTGTTTTATAAACTGTGACTTTAAATTATTTTAAACAAACAAATGAAACCCTACATTCAGTAGTACCAACACGATATCAACTGTCACCTGAACTACTAATATATTTGGTTCAAGCTATACGTACAAAAATGACAAACTTACCAAAACATAAATAAAATTTGAGTGGTTGGCAATGTCTAAAATGCTTTAGGATTTCCTAAAAATTGTCGAAATATAGATCACGTTCTAAATCGTTAATAAATTGATCAATTTACTGGTGAATAAAAAACTGACACAGTTGTGTTACACTCAGCAATAAATTGACAAGAAAACTTGTCCAATTTATTGACCAATTAGCCTAAAAATTAGACAATTCAATATACTGCATTAAAAAACAGAAGATATTTCAAAATGTCACATTTATTCTACCCCTGGGGTCCAAGAAACCCTACGACTTTCTTCTAATTTTCCACATGCTCAACATTCGCATAACTTCGATGCTACCTTGAAAGTAAATTCAGTTTCTTTAATCCTAAACAAATATTCAATATAAAATCTTTATATGTTCGTTCTCAATTGTCCAAAATAAAAAAGGTAAATTTAAGCAAAAATACTGTGTTTTGAATAAAATATATCGTTAGCTGTTTAATATCTTTAAATAAACAAATATTCCATGGGTAAAATCCCTAGAAAATATACATCCGGTTATGGGGAAGTAATTTTTCTTTTCTTGATGTTTCCCAGACCCCAGTGTGACTTTTGTGTAACTGTGAAACCAGTATGACTGTCCAGGGTTAATATCGTAAGTTCAATAGGAGTAGCTCATTAATAAGGACCCTTTTAACTTACTTGTATAGTTAAATAAATAAATAATATTCGTAACCATGGCAGCTTAATTTGTTTTGGAAGCAAACTCCATCTTATTTACAAAGTACTTAATAAATTAACTGCAAAGTAAATATTTGGTTTGTATGAATTCACGGGATATTTATTTAGCTCCATTTTTAAATTGCCTCTTGCGTCTTCCCATGACTGTGTTCCAGTAAATAGGTTGATAAAAGATGACCAATTTAAGCCGAGACAAAAACCAGTGGAACACGAAATGAAACAAAAATAAAAGAAGAACACAACGAAGTTCTTGAGCGCACCGTTAACGGCAGCAGCAGATGTTAAGGTGAAACACTAAAGTTCTAATATCGCACTTGAACGAGCACAATCGCTGTGTATTTGGATGCAGACGGCTTTTGTAATATCACTGGGAATCTTGCAACCTGCACTCGCCATGCCGGCCACATATCACGTGGATATGCGATTTTATCTGTGTTATTACCACTGTTAATCAAACGCACGAGAAATAAAATTGTAGCTGTTCTTCAATCTTCGTGGGATTATCTGAAGGGTTATCCGTTAATATTTGAGAAGGATCTGGGTGTGGATTAATCTGTCATGGTTTGGTAATCGGTAGAACTTTAAAATTTAATTGCAGGTTCTTTCAAATAATCTATTACTAGATCGGGAGATCCCCAGTTCCTACAGCCGACAAATTAAAAGACAAATGATTCGAAATTTTTAGGAAGGAGGAGGTTTAATTGATGTTTAGTAATCGTACTTCAATCACAAAACAATATCATGTACCGAGATCTGCTCTAGGCAAAGTGCCACACCCAGAAATAGATAAATGGCGTCAAAGAATATTTTTACCTACTGTAGAATTGAAATGTAACGTATAGGGATATTAATGCTATTTTTGTACATACATTGCTGTACATTTTTGCTTTTTCACTTTACAGCAAAATTACCTATAAATACAAAAGTTGTTCAGCATTAAAAAATGGATGCAATAAGACCGACCCATTTGGTTACCTAAATATTAGTATTTATCAAATTGAAATTAATATTCATTAGGAAAATTGTAACTCGAACATGGAAAATTAACAAGAACAAAAATATTTGACATTTCATAAAATAGTTTTTTATTTATTTATTTAACAGAATGAAATGAACTCTCAAATACGCCATTGTATCATTACCACAGTATAAGACTACAATCGCTGTCAGCACTTTTGATCTTTATGTCGCATCGAGTGATGACCTTGAGCCGAACGGCCATATTGGCAGTAACAGTATACGAAGGAATTTGAATAGCTGTCAGTTGCAAATGAGATAATCTAAAAATATTATTTCACCCGCTCTATAAAAATTCCTATAATTTTCCATGGTACAAATAAGTTGACCTCTCTGTTTTGCACTCATTTTATGAACTTAACATTAAAAAAAAAAAAAAATACTGTGGTTTAATATTTGACAGATATAACTGGCACTGACGTACTATACTCTATTTTCTATAGTTACTAAGATATCGGCCTATCGGCGAACACTGAGTGGCCATCTTTTCAGCAGCGCACCACTGAAATATTCTTATACTCATTAGTCAATACAATCTTCTAAATTTCTACAGAAAATAATACAATACTGTAATAAATAAACCTACATCTTTTTCTGAAATATGAAACATTTTTTGTTTGTTTACGTTTCCATGGCCTTATTCAAATTTTTCTAATAAACATTAATTTTATTTTCATTGATATATCACGAAATATTAATACTTCGGTAACCATATGGGCCTTATTGCATGCATTTATAAATTTTGAACAACTTTCATATTTGCACTTATGCTACGAAGTGAACAGGTGAAAATATAAAGCAATAAAAAAATAGCACTGAAATCCGTATACAATACACTTCAATTCTTCACCCGGTATAATTTTATATTATTTGAAACATTTCCCTTAAAATTCTTGATAATGAACATAATTATAATAAACTATTGGAGTTAATTTGTATTACAATATGTGAACTCATTTCATTCATCGTACATAAAGCTTACTTAAACCAACAACTTTTTTCAAGCAGAAGTGTCTTCCTTAATATATGAAGTTTCAAATTGCAAGTCACGGAGTACATTCATTCATACTTGTACGTATTGGCGCTATAAAACTCCCAGTTGCAATAGTTGTTTTGGGTCATAAAATATGGCATCACGTATGCGGGAATAACGCATTGAAGTCATCATTTAGAATGCGAGAGGCTGCAAAACCGTTCTAGCTCAGAACTCTGAAGGATGTTCTATTATTCGCGTTTTGAAATATTCATCTTTCACGGACTACCACAAGAGAAAATAAAACTGGAAGCTCAAATCGCTGTTCTTTTGGATGTTTTATGACTGAATCAAACGATTCCTGCGGAGATACCACAGCATAAACAATAAAGCAATAAACTTAATATATCTCCCCTGCAAAGGTGAAACTGGAAAGTCATTTCGACCTCATTGACATCCAAAGAAAAACTTTTAAAAGAAACATCCATACTCTCAAATAAAAGTTTTCAATTCCAATATCATCAAGTTATCAAAGAATCAGAAGTAATCTACTTGCGCAAGTGAGAGTCTCGGAGTTGTAAGAGAGACAGGCTTAACGGGGGATGCAGCAGTGGGAGGAAGAAGGAGACAATGGCTGCGACAGCGGACCCGGAGCGATCCGGGCGCAGCCATGCGTGGCTAACTCGATTATCCCGTCACCGACGATCCCGGAAAGAAGGAGACTCCGGGAGGACAACGGCGACTCGTTACTTGTACTCCAGTGTAATTTCATTAGCGGGGCGATATTTTGTGATGATAGTAATTCTTCTAGATTATTCATACCAGTGGAAGAATTAGCAGGGGTGAGAAGGTTTGATTAGGAAATGCAGGAAGGGTTGGGAAAAAGTAAAATAGAAACTTTGGAAATGGATTACGATTAGTGGGCAGATATGAAATTGTAATTGTTTTTAATGGATAATTTGTTGAATGTACGTAATTTATTAAAATTATGAAGATAAATAAAAGTTAATCCGAATATCAGCTAACATGCAATATTTTTTTTCTGTCATTAATGTATTCCTAAATTTCGATGACCACTACGAAAAGTACATAAAATCACATGCTAAACTATTATTGAAAGTTGGTCATTGCATATCACTAGCAATGCTGTGTGATATGAAAGCTCGTTAACCAATCAGATGCGTCCGCAACTGTGTGATATGATTTTATTACTCGCTGCGATAACTGGGCGAACTAACGTAAAAAATTGTATTGAAAAGTTTGACAGTTGGAAATAATTTTCTGAATTTACACAGATTAAGAAAGTTGGACCCTAATTTATCAGATTTTAACATAATTTTTTGTGAATTCTTATAGTACCCTGTTTTAGTATTTTCATGTAAATTTTATATTGTTTATTTTGTTTTTCTCACTTAATTCCAAGATTCGTTTACATATCTTGTCTCTTTCATGAAATATTGTGCACAGGGGCATCCATCTATCCACACATACAGGCATCATTGAGTAATTGGTCGTCAGCGATTTTTTTCATGATTCCAATACTTCCTAACATTTTGTATAAGTAAATAGTATATTCTACAACAAGTAATGGAATGGGACATATTCCACGCGAGCAAAAAATTTGTACGGTTTGCGAGTGTGGGATATGCCATTCCATTACATGTTGTAGACTATACTTTCTATAACAAGATTTTGGAAATTATACAAAAAATACAAATATAAAACTGTTCAAAACATGAAGCTCAAATAAATAAAATTAAACAAACAAACGTAACCATAGTAACTCAATCAAGATACTTCATATATCGCGCTAATAAGCGGCTCTGATTCGTCGAAAATATTCTATACGCAGCGTATGGAATGTTAGTGATTTCATAACAATTTTTAATTGTGGAAATATGTATAATTTGTAAAAAAAAAAGTTTTCTAGCGTTCCAGGGTGTGCATCTGCATCCCCCGCGGTATAATTGCGCTGTATGGATCCCTCAGCTATAGTCAGCACCCTGAAGATGAATGCACAACTCCGTCGGTAACATTGTTACTTGAGCGATTGTCGCCAGTGAGTTCCGACGATGCGTGGATAAATAAAGACACGTCAGAGCTTTCCGCAGGGCAGCGCTACAATAGAACCATCCCCTCACCCTTACGTCTTCTTCATTCCCTTCCAGAGGCTTTACGCTAATGGATGCCGCATTTGATTGTATGTGCGGGGGATACAAATTTCTTACCAGCTGAAGAATTAACATCGTCTCTTTTGTGATAGTTAAGTGAATGTGAATTGCTTAATTATTTTCTTGTGTTTATCATAGGAAGTTTCTAATGATTCTTTATTCTATTAATCTTAATTAGTTTCACTGCGTTTAAAGATATACTTATTCAGCTGTCTTCTTCATAGACTCTGCCTTGTATGGAGACGATTTTACCTCCCGCCAAAATGAAGGTACAGGGATCGTGAAAATATTAAATATCGGGATTTTAGAAAATTTCAAAATCCTTACAACTCATTTTCACTATTTTTACGAGGATGTCTGTGTGAGTGCCTATGTGTGGATGGATGGATGTATGTACAGAATTTCGTTCAGATTTATTTTCTCAGATACTACTGAACACAAAGTTTACATTTGTACATCATAAAGAAGAACTCAGTTGAACTAGCGACATTAAAAGCACTCCGCTTCGCGTCGTGCTCTTAAACTCGTCGTACGTGCTTTAAAAGCTTACTTGTACACTTGTATCATAATATTCTAATATAGGTTTATGTAATCTTTGTAAAATAAATAGTACAAAATGTAATATACCTAATGTAGACACTTGTATAAAATTTGTTTGATATTCCAAACCATTTTACTTTTACGGTTTAATACCTTTACAAATTTAAGAACGAGGCAAAGCAGAAAAATGAATAACAAAAAGAAAATATAACATACAATACTATACTATAATATAATTTATAAATGAAACTCTAGTATCTTCTAGTACCTAATCGTTTAAGTTGATATCATTCATTGTTTTTACCTCCCGCCTACCTCTAGGTAAGGGAGGTATTGTTTTTGGTCAGAAAATTGGGTAGTGAGTTTTCAATGAATAAGCACGTTTTAGGGTCCCTACAATACGATTTTACTATTTTCGCGATGATGTCTGTATGTATGTATGTATGTATGTATGTATGTATGTATGTATGTATGTGTGTGTGTGTGTGTGTAGTCTGTGGCAATTTTTTCGTCTCGCATAACTCAAATACTATAATACCAAAAAATACAATTTTTTGAATTATTGCTTCTTATATTTAAATGAAGAGCTGATTAGATTTTGGATAAAATTGGTCGACCGGAAGGAGCAGTTTACTTGAAGCCCTTAACAGTTTTTCGTGAAAAACATGGTTAAATTTCCTTTTTCAACAATTTATGTTATTTTGAAAGTTGAAGAATATTTAATTCTACATGTGTTTTGATTACACTAATTTTAATAATTTTCATTAGATTTAGAGATAATAAAATATAAAGAAATTAGATTTCACAAATCTTGCATTCCTAGCACACCATGGAAACATTTAAAAATTTTCAATTTTTTACGAAATGTGACACATGTCATTGTGATTGTGAAGCTGTTTTCTTAGTGATATATATGTCAAAAAATTAAATAAATATACGAAAGAAATATAAATTCTCAAATAGAAATAGAAAATAAACAAATAAGAAGGTATGTTTCTGTATCATCAAATACTATTTTGTACCGTTTAAGAGTAGTAGATATTGGGCGGGAGGTTATGTGCTGGCCACATCAGATTTTTTTTTTTTTGTTTAGATGTGGTTTTGATAAAACTATTAGATTTATTTATGAGTATTAGTAAAATTAGTTGAGCGGGAGATCATGTGCTGCCACATCAGATTTTTTAATTATAAATTATATGGTATCGTCGAAATGAGGGTTATTTTATGATCTAAGACAGCTTTGTCTATAGCTGATCCATGAACGGAAAATTGTAAAAATACCAAATGGATTATTTTCGCAAATAACGTGTGTTTTTCTAGCGTATGTCATTGGTAGATCGACAGCAGCAGTCTGGACTTTTGTAGTCCGCAATGTGTAGTAAAAACGAAATCGTTTTTATCGATGCGATTTTTGAAGATAATTTTATTTGGAAACTTGTTTTGTGGAACAGTTTTATTGACAGTTACTTGGAAAGAGTTTAGTTTTTATTCGGCTTTTGTTGGCGATTTTGTCATTTTATTTCAGTGGTTACGTTACATGTACGATTGTTCAGCATTTCCAATTTTGTTTGAAACTACTGCTCCTGTTTACTGCAACTACAAACAATTCTAAGCAAAACAAAGTGTTTCAAAGTATTTTTAGTGCAGCGAAATTTCTTTCCTCTTGTGATACTTCCACTGACAAAAAATTAAACACACTTTACAATTCAGTTTCTTTTACATAAGTTAAATTAATCTCCAAATAAATCACAATTTATTCGGCCCTACCGTGTGGAATACAAAAACAGAGGATCCCTCCAGAATAGAAACAACTATAATTGCATAAAACATCAGCGAACCCGGAGCGAAAAACCTAACCGTCAACTATTTTCCTCCGGACCCAATAAATCGCTTCGTGTCACAAGCTACCGGACGGATATGAACCGGAAGATATCGCCAGATCGTCCGGCGGCGTTGTTCAACTGTTTCCCCCTTCCACGAGCAAGGTCGAAGGAGGGGGAAGCAGATCGTCTTACCGCAAACGTCTTCTGGTAGTTCTGCTTATCCTGGCACGAATCAGAGTTAATTGCTGCTGATCGTGAGATGCCCGGCTGGTGACAGCTGTACTTTTCTAATTACGATGTTTACTGATCGAAGTTGCGAGTTTGAGATGAAATAGAGAACATAATTATGTTTCCTGTTTCCTTCGAAAATACATCGCTTCCCTTTACTTGCAAAAAATTTCTATTCTTCTTAATAATAAATACTTCTAGTAAAAGTTGCAGATGATATATATTTGAAACATTTTTTATGCAATTATTTTGAAACATTCGATAGCAATGAAACCATTCTCGTAATCCTAATACTTACTTCAAAATTGAACATAATATTTTATTTAAACATAAAATACAGAGTTGTCTATGGTTTCGTATTTTTTAATTTACTCGAAAGGTATTCGAATGTCTGCCCTTTAACATCACTGCAATAAACTAAATAAAATATAAAAATGAAAAGTAGATAAACTAAGTGAAAGAATTTCAGTATTATAATAAATAAGAACTGTTTTAAAATGAAACAAAAGATCTTTAAAATCATACAAAACTATGTATTAAAAAAATACAAAATATCATTGCATGAAAATGGAACACTTATACTGCAAATATGTGTAAATTTTTATTTAAGATAAACTTTCGGTAATATTTAAAATAATCGCATAAAATAAAATATACTGACCGATTGCCCACCCGATATATTTCAATAAGTATAAAAAACTTTCAGAACTCATATAGTAATAAATGAAAAGATTTTTGGTTTAAGTTAATATTTCATACGTAATCTATTAAGTACTAGTTTTATTTCCGGAAATTTATCTCCTGGACTATTAAGTTGTTAATGTTACGAAAATTAACGCGAGTCGAAGACGAGTGGTGTTTTTCAAATAGCAATAAAAAGGAAATATTCTAGAAGGTAAATTTTTATAGGTAATCAAATCTAGCACGAAATAGATTCAGCTAGAAAGTCGTAACAATTTCATGAATTTTAGGTAGGAATTTCATAACAATCTGTCATATTTATCAAATATTAGCAGAGCTGTCATCATGGTATATTTGAACAAACCAGAAGTGAGAATAGTTGACGTATCTACCAATCAAATTTTGATTATACTGCATATTATGCATCGTGTATTTTGATTATACTTGAAATTTTATTGGTAGATACGTCAAAAATTCTCACTTCTGATTGGTTAAAAAATGTAAAATAGGATTTTCAATAAAATGTTATACGTAATTATTTTTCATCAGGAAAATAAATAAATAAATAAATAACATAAACAAGTAAATACATATAAACAGTAACTATGTAACAACAAATTAATATTTATAAAATAGATGAATCCATGTCTTGTTCAACTAGCAGCCTTCATCTGTTTCACTGCATTCTTCTGCTTATAGATTGCTATAATTCTCTTATAATTTTTGTTTCTTCAAAATTAATTCAGTGGCAAGACTAGCAACAGCAGATTTCTTTGGTTGGTTAAGAAGAATTGCTTTTTTATATTTTGCACATTTTCGCACTCTTCATCATATGTTATAATTTTAAATGTCTAGTAAAAGATATCAAGATAATAAATATACAATATTTGGGTATAATTCTTTATAGAATTGTTAATTCAAAAATATTTTCATTTATAAAATATGTTTGTTATTTCAAATATTTCATTACTTGGATAGTCATTAAATTTAATACAAAATGTGTTCGTTATCTTTTCCAATTTCGTAAATATATTGAGTAGTAGGTGCTTCTCCTACAGAAAGTTTCTTAGACGATATGAAATTTCCTTGAAATATCTTATCTTCCCACATAAATAAACTTTATATTGAAAATGGAGGTAGGACGTATCTTCCGTGCTATCTACCGTGTTGTCAGCGAAAAGTACATCAATAACATTATTGATTTTACAATACGATAACTCATATTCCATTCAAAACATACATTAGCATGAATAGCAAAGAGTAGCAATGCTGCCTTACAATAAATACAGTTTCACTTAAAATCCTGTACAATGTAAAATAAAAAATTAGGTTCCTTCTTTATCTGGCGGAAGGCTAAAACCCACAATAAGTCTGAGTCAGCGTTAAGTACCAATAACTCGTGGAAGTCCGTTCCATATATTTCAAAACGGTCACTATTTATTCTCTTCGAAATAAAGCATTATAGCCTCGACACCAGCACAAGTAAAAATAGTAAATAGATGACCTCGCCGAGCCCGCATCATATTTCCCGCGAAATTTAAAACCACACACTACATATGTTACTTTGCGGCAAACGATTTATTGCAGCAATTTTGCAGAGGTGCAAAATACTATATTGTATTATGAATGAGTGTCTGAAGAGCCTACACGGTAAGCACTCTAACCCTAACAACGGGAGTTTTTTTTAGAGGTTTGTTTTTTGAACTGGCAATACTTTTTCTAGCGACAGTCAATTTGACAGCTAACAACTGTTTTGTACACAGTTTGGCTTGCCATTTTATCATAAACAGACTTAAGCCAGAACTACGATTGTGCAATTATTGCGCAAATTTATTTTGAAAATTTTATTCAGCGATGAAGCTCATTTTTTATTAAATGGCTACGTCAACAAGCAACATTTCCGCCTTTGAATGAAGAAAATTCACAAGCCATTATTGAGACGGTGTTCCACAAAGTAATAACTGAAGTATATGTTTAATAAACTAATTTTAGTTGTTATGGGAACAAACAAATAACAGAAACTGTAATTATTAATCATTCAATACAGATTCACATACCGATAGAAAAATTTGAAACTCACGGAATATCCTCACTTAAAATTGTGATATTTTTTTATTACATTTCTTTATAATATAAGCGCTAAGAAACCAATTGTAGCAGAGCGATGCGTCAGATCTCTAATATTTTTCGAGATACGTCGATTTTTGGTATTTTTCGAAGTGCAACTTTAAGGGCCTGTAATTCAAAAACTACACGAGATATCTAAAAATTCTCATCAGTTTAGCGTTTCTGGTGCCTTATATAACAAATTAGCAAATTTTTAAAATTTTGAAATTTTTTTGTATTTTTGTTCAAAATTTCGATCGCCGATAACTCGTCAAATATTAAAGATACAGATTTGCAGTGTTCACCAATCGATTCAGCTCGTCGAAATACATAAGTATGCAAAGTTTCATAAAAATCGCTTTACGGGATGGAAAGTTAGAGCAAAAAGCCTTAAAATGGCGTTTTTTGTCCAAAAAGTCAAGTACTACCCCTTGACGTTTGGCCTGAATTTGGCCATTTTCAGACTTTTTGCTCTAACATTTCAACCGGTTGTCCGAATTTTCTTAAATTTTCAGGGATTATGTATTTCGTAGAGCTGAATCGATTGGTGAGCACTGCAAGTCTGTATCTTACATATTTGTTGAGATATCTCCAATCGAAATTTTGAAAAAAAATTCAAAAAAATTTCAAAATTTTCAAAATTTACTAATTTATTATAAACGGCACGAAAAACACAAAACTTGAGATATTTTTCGATATCTTGAATAGTTTTCGAGTTACAGCCGTTCAAAGTTGCTCTTCGGAAATTATAAAAAATCGTCATATCTCGAAAAATATTAGAGATATGACGATGCGCTCCACTGCAGTGGGTTTCCTGGCGCGAATATTATAAAGAAATGTAATAAAAAAAATTTACAATTTTAAGTCATATTTGGGGAAATTTACGTATTTTGAAAAATATTACAAATCATAAAAAGTCACTGTTTGGTGTGCTTTACGAGATGATGGAATAATTGGTCCATATTTCTTCAAAAATTATACTGGCCAGAATAGTAGTCAATGGAAATCGCTATAGAACCATGATTACTAACTTTTTCCCAATTGAATGGTATAAATGTGGAGGAGCGATGGTTTCAACAAGACAGCGCAACAGCGTGTGATTCAATCGATTTATTGAGGAACACTTCAAAATTTATGTAATGCCTTAAAATTATCTTTCCAAAAAAGCCAAGACCATGGCCATTATCACAATTGGTATGTATTTTATTTCATTTTAAAGTTCTATACCTCTAAATAAACACCAATTAATTTACTTTTGCTTCCTTAAAAATCTAATCAACAAATATTGCGACTACATCTGCCATAACTCCCGGTTCATTTTACGGCGACAGATCCTATAAACGACGTGGTAACTTCGTAATAAAAATGAACCAATTTTCAAGTTTCAATTTCTCGTTAAAGCGCTATAACTCGCCGTGTAATACCGGCGCGTATTGCACGGGTCGCTCGTGCGTTAATAAGACTGATATGCGCGATTTATGCTACAAATAGTTCAATTTAAAACTTTAATTGCGCCAATAAGTTACGGTGAAGTACTGCTGTAGGTAATCGAGGAATATACACTGAGGGAGGCTACAGTCTTTAAAGATTTAACGGGTGAAGGGAAACTAAGATGTATGGATATTCAGACTTTACTATTTGATCCTAAAGCTTGATATTTCGTCTTTGATACTAGAAATTATCGAGTGCTATAATTTTATTGGTCTGGTGTTATATAGTTGTTTGATATAAGTATGTCACATTATACTACGATACCTAAACGTACAATATTTTTGCATAAACGGTCAAAAAAAATAAATGAGTAATTTTGAAAATAAAAATGATGCCATTTCGATGTTAAATTTTTTTAAATTGTGAGCCAGATATAAAGTTGAAAACGAAATTTTGAGACATGGTTAACCGTATGTCAGAAAAGGTGTTATTGAATATTTTTTCTGGAAATGTAACAAAGCAAAAATAATATACAATATGGACATATTTTGGTACCTTCCAGAATTTACTCTTACTATTTTCATGAGGATATCTGTATGTGTGTGCGTTCGTATGGACTGATGGATGTATGTTCCATAAAAATATTAAATTTTTTATTTTACATTTGTACATCCATTTCAAAGGACTAGCCCAGTTGATTATGGTGAAAATTTACCAACCGGAAGTAGAATTTAACTTGAATAACGATAAGGTTATTTTTATATATATCGATAAATCAAGTATTTATGACAATTTTTGTTAAAATAAATATCAAAATTATAATTATCTATAAAACATTTTAACACTTTCCGTAAGTGGTATACTGAAATATAATAATGCTGGAACAATCACTGCCGTTGCAAATGCGAGCCGAGAGAGACAGCAAGTTGAGGACTATCTATTTTTACACGCATAGCAACGTTGTTTTTACATAGCAACAACTCAACCAATGTATAACAACCATTTTACAAAAAAGTATTAGATAAAAAAAGTGACTTACGACATCTATCTTTCTCGACACGTTTTTCCCTTTCGTAAAAGAATACAAGTGCGTGTTCCAGTATTACTATATTTCAATGATCTGGTATCATTAAAAACTATAGTATAATTTATAATTTAGTGAATTAAATTCTGGTATCCTATAGTGCATAATCGCTCACTATTGTTTCTACATAAAAAAATATATTATAATATTGACAATAAGTTGACATCATTCATAGCATTCAACTTGTTTTAGAAGTGGTTTACATAAAATTATTAAATTTATTTGATAGTATTAGCATGACATTAAAATGAGTTGAGCGGGAGATAATGTGTTGCCCACATCAGATTCTTTAAGCGAACGACCTGAAAAAGACTTTACCTTACTGTATAGTTCAGTTAACATTATCCAAAAAATAAAAACAATTGAATGTTAATGTTCCTTTCCTCACAACTTTCCTTCATTTCATATCACTGTCTCCAGAAAAGACTATTAAAATCAAGCATATTATTAAAACCATATTGTCGAAATTATACATTACATAATTTGGCTGAAACACTCGAATTTGTAATTGTTCTATATATTTTCTGTTGGCTCTATCAAAGTGCAATTTCCCATTGTGAGGTACCAATACCAATAAATTCGGTTTGAAATAAGTAGTAAAGTGGTGGACAATTTGTATCTAAAAGGTACCGCCCATAAATACGAAGTAAAAAACGCGTTGAGTGACAAAATTCGCTGGCGTGAACCTACGCTCCGTCGCAGAAGAAATCGATCCCAGTAAATAAGAAACAAACTATTTGTGTCCCGTTATCGCAAGTAATAAAAACTTCCTTCAGGGACTGTACCAGAAAACAGGGGATGTTTCGCACAGGCCAAGGATATTGCCCTTTGAATGTCTTTTGTCTGCAGAGTGTTCGTAAAACAGACGCAACTCTGATGCTGTCAGAGTCGGCGTTGGTGCATCGTGTATCTAATATTCCGTCGTTTTAATTTACAACGCGGTGGAAACCGCACCAGAGACTCGGCTTGTTAAGAGACTGCTGCTAATTGGTGTATATCACTTTGTTACCTTTGATTTTGGTTTTGTAATGAGAGGTTTGCAAATGACTGTTGTGGTTAGCATCTTTCGCTGGTTATAAGAGAGTAATTAGATTATTTTAATAGAAGTTCTTGGCGCTGAATTTGTCATCTTAAACTTGAAGGCATTATGAAAGGTAGATGTACTGATAAAAAAAATTCTTGAAACAAACAGATACCTCTTAAATGAAAAGAAAATTGATTTGAAGAGTGCCAATCCGATTTAGTTTTCATTGAAAATTTTTGTAGGTTTCATAAATATTCTTGTATGAAGATTAATGTAGTTTTGAAGGGACATCGAAGTATTCAATTGAGACTCATTATGGGGACGAAGTAGTTTGAATATTAACAGTTTTAATTGAAAATGATATCGTTTTAAATAAAATTTTGAATGGTACCACAAGCTCTGTTTTTGGGTGTTTTAAGAGCAGTGTTTCAAGCTCGGTTTTAGGATTGTAATTATTTATTTAAAAAATGCTTCAATTGGAAGTTACCAAGTAATATATTGTCTACCACTTTTATTTGAAATTTTTTTTTTAAATAATTTTTGAAGAATGTAGAGCGCTAAAACAGAGCCTAAAACACTACTCTTAAAACACCCAAAAACAGAGCTCGTGGTATCATCCAATATGTTTAAATTAAAAACGACTCCATTTTCATTATTTTTAAACATAATGGGTGCTATTCACAGTTCTATACTAAGGGCTACTAACTAGGGTATTTTAAAATTTGGCACTGTTACTTTGCAAAAGTTGTTGATCACCTTGGAGAGATCAACAATTTTTTCATAGCAACAGTGTTAAATTTTAAAATGCCCTAGTTAGTAGCCCTTAGTATAGAGGTGTGAATAGCACCCAAAATTTCTAAGACTGTATTTTATGAAACAGTTGACAACTTTTATTGTTTTTATATTTTTAATATATGTTTCAGACAGTTTTTGATTTTTGAAAATAAAATTTATAATAATTTCATTTTCTTTCAATACAGAAAAACAAGCTAAATAAAATTTATATTCAAAATTAATATTTTATTTGAATTGAACCTAATCATTTTGTAAGAAATAAAATTTTCCTCAACGAATGCATACAAAAAGAAAACTGAAAATTTATTTTTATGAGTGTACAGTATATAAAAGTGTAT
Source organism: Poecilus cupreus (assembly GCA_963942605.1). NCBI lineage: Eukaryota > Metazoa > Arthropoda > Insecta > Coleoptera > Carabidae > Poecilus > Poecilus cupreus. The sequence continues at coordinate 4,059,825 of OZ012718.1, forward strand.
TCACTATACAATTCTCAGAACCTATCGTTGTGCGCCCTTATAATGATAAAAAAGCCGAAAGTTAGCGAACCGTTTGATCGGATCCATGTTTGTTGTTTTTTCGGATTATTTCCAATGCCATGAATCGAATGCCGCTTAATTGGTGTTTGCATTTCCGGTAGACTTACGCACTTGTTTATTTCATGTATGGGTTTCAATGTTTTTGTTTTGTTCCACGCACACTACGCACAGAAAGCGAAGAATCGTGTTTCGTATTTTGAGAGAGGTTGTTACGAAGGCAATGAACCACTTGTTGGGAATTTGTATTTAGAAACGAAGACGGAAGTATTTGTTAGCATTGTAAGAAGAAGAAGTGAGGCTTACGGAATGTAATCTTTAAATAACAGTCCGGAAATAAAGATTTGTTGGCATTGTGTTCGAAAACGACATCATTATTTTCTTAATTATTACCTCCAGCACATATTTGAATATAAGGGAAATCTTATACTGTGCTGGTACATCGAAAGGTTGTTGAACACATCAAATTTTGTTATAATAATTCATTGGCAATGCTACTATTCCAAACTATCGCTGTTTACATTTACTTGCCTCACTCTAGGCGCTACTGTTCCTCTCTATCTAAGTCCCGAAGTCACCGCTGGTCAGCACACAACGCAGCGGGATCAGAGGCGCTGGACCATGCGGCCACTGTGCCCTGAACCAAGCGATAAGGGCTGAAAATCAATCTAAGCAGCACTGACTGCCGACCCCGAGGTCCGTCGCGGCGACAGCCGGCAAGGGGACGCCGACGCCGAGATCTCCAACCGCGGGGACGCCCACCGAGACGAAAACTGACCCGGCCGATTTGTGTACTACACTGGATTATGGTTTTCCAAGCGAAGTTTTCTCGGGAAATGTTTTTGAAATAGGACACAACTTGTAATTATCGTTAGACATAATTTAAATAATTTGTCAAGTTGTTTTCTGTAGATGTTTGTTTCTTTTTGTGTGAGGACTTATGTTTCATATATTCAAGTTATTTAAATTAGCGAAAATAATAAAATGGAAATGTTGTTTGTTATAATAAAGACGTCAACGATTTAACATGAAACAAAGTAAATTATAGAAGCAACAGTACGTCCTCGAATCAGAAACATTCTAGTTATAATAAAGTACGGAAGTGTTTACTGTTCTAAATAAACACAAAGAAATGACAACAACCGAAAGGGAGATGGATCAACTGTACTCCATTTGACAAAGAAAATTTTCAAAAGTAGTATTGTCCGAGAGGTGTAACTTGGCTTGACTTTACAACAGAGAAATTTTAAATTACTTCAACTCGCCAAATTTCATCGATCGCACTATATTGAATTTTTGTCAGCTATGCGGCTAATAAATTCACAAAAAAAATTATAAAACTTTACTAAGATGCTCATTGAATGTCGCTTCCTTTATACCTAGAACAAAACTTACTTCTCCAACAATAGAAAAGTGTGTCATCAATTTTAATCTAGATATACATAATGTTTGATACAACGAGATCTGTTTTTGGATGTTTTAAGGGAAGTATTTTAATCTCTATTTATGAAACAATACTTCAAATAAAAGTGGTAGATAATATATTCTACTGTAACTTCTATTCGAATAATTTTTCAATAAAATAGTTTTAGAACATTGTACAGCGCTAAAACCAAGACTAAAACACTTCTTTGTAATAAACACCCCACGAATCTTTTCTAATAAAATCATCTCATACATCCAATCCTTGTCATTAGAAGTAAATATTTGTTCAACCAATCTAATCATCTGTAAGCACTGCACAACACGAATCTGCTTTTAAGTTTCGCATTCTATAAAATAAAACGCAGCGGCAAGTCTAGGGGTTGAGAACAGAAGACGGAACGTCGATGCACATATTGGATCGGATCGCCATGCAGCCATGCTATAGTACGCTAAGTAACGTTACGTCTACGTCCGGAGAGCGTCTCAATTCATCGAAGCTTGCTGTGCAAAGTGCAGCATACGTGAGACCCGGTATGCTTGCATGCAGCTAGATGGATATTGGAGTTATAGACTTGGAGGGTGTGTTTTGGAAGGGTAGGTCGCTGCAGGAGAAGAATAGGGTTTATTAAGATTCACTATTGCGAGGAAAATACAACACTCACATTCCTATGAGTATTTCATATCCAACTTTCAGCACTAGTTATACAATATACTATTTTCTACGACCACTTAGAAATCTGCTTATTTTATGTTTGTTGTTGCTAGGGATACGAGGTACATTGCAAGAATCATTCAAAATGAATTTGTTTTGTATTTCAATACAGGTCAGTTCATTTCAGTACAGGTGCCATTGTTAGGATCCTTATTCAGAATTGTCAAATATTGAAATAATAAATGCCGTACAAATTTATTATTAAAATTAAATTAATTAGGAAATAATATCGTGGTCGTAAAAAAATTACAGTGTACATACTCGTATGGTTTGCAGCATTCGCCTACGACTCATGCTACAAAGTTTCATATTCGTAGGAAATGAGTACCATTCCATACTATTGAAAGCGACATGCTACAAATTTTCAAAATTAAAATGCCGATCGCAGTAGTTACCAAGGGTGTTGTGTATTATTTTTATTATATATAAAAATTTACTTGACTTTGCTCAAAATTATACCCACTAGTGGGTAATCTGTTGCTTTCTTTGTTCAAAATCGCCATAGTTACAAAGCATTTATTGAGAGGTGTTAGATAAAATAATTATTAATAATTTTTTATGCTCCTGCATAAATATATCTCCATTATTTCAATATTTTACATAAATTATAGTACCTATAATTCACGAAAGTATTATATTATGATTCATAATTCACGGTTATTTTAAAGACGTGATGTGGATCACCAAGCAACGACCGTCTGACAGTTGACATATAGTCAGTTGTCATTGTGTATTCTGACGTTTTTCAATGTGTGTTTTCAACGATTTTCGATCATTTTCAAAAGTAGTTTCCGAATTTACAGGAGTAGAAAAGTATAGTATTGTATTCGTGATTATGGTCATTATTCATTCATTATGGGGTAAATAGCTCCGCGGTAACGCGTCGAACTGTGGATTGTGAGATCCTCAGTTCGAATCCCACAGCTGACAGATGCCAATTTATATTTACCCCTGTGGTTCCCCCTCCACTAACATCTTTGGGGGCTATGATTTGACGGCTGGTAACCGCTCTTCATACGCAAAAATATATCACTTACCGAGATCTGCGTAAGCAGAGTGCCACATCCATAATGGGTAAAAGGCGTGATTGATATATTTATTTATTTATATATTTATATTCATTCGGATGATTTTCATGTTAGTGAATAATGACTATCATAATCCCTCATATAATAATATACTATTTTGTTTTCTCGATGAAGAGTTATGTAGAATAATTCGAAACAAATTTAAACAAAATATATTTACAAAACTTAATCCAAAAGTATTTAATAACAGTAAATAATAAACTATTCATTTAAATACAGTATTCGATATTCAATATGGATTAGTTATTTGAATAGAAGTTCATGAAATATTACTGCTTTCGTCTTTTTACATGTTGATGCAAAATGTTTACCTGCAGAAATATGTCAATGTAATGAAAATGGGTCTTGGGCAAAGATACCCTTGTAAGTAAACAACTTAAAACTATGGAAGGACCCACGCTATTTTTACAAATATTGCTATAGGTATGTACAATAAGCTTCTTTGGAAGGTAAAATGAACTTATACCTTCTTTAGGGCTCTATTTGTATTGAATTCGTTTATCCGTAAAAATTTCTAGAAGTGTTGCAGTATTTCGTCTCAAGTACTACTCGTAAACTTTATCTAGTCCAAAACTAACGAAACACAAAAGTGTCAAACATAAAATATACCACTTTACATAGTTCATCGAAGCATTCAAGTCTTAAAACTAAGAATTCGTGACAGCAAATAAAGCTCGACGACTTCATCAGCTCCACAGTGTTGCCACACTTCGTAGGGTTTGAAAATATACAACGTCGCGTGCATCACAATAAGTGAGTCTCGGAGCTTCGCGTCTCGCGAAATATTTGACCATCAAACTTATGAAGACGAAGCACGTACTTGGAGGAACAGATACAGCGGAGCCAAATTCTCCGAAAACAAATTACTGTGGCGTTTTAGCCCCAGTATTGTTTCCGCCAGCGAACCTCACTTTACATTCTTCCGTGATGAAATGCTTAAATATCCGTTCAACGATTCTTTTCTCCGTGGGGGGCTTTCAGTGGTTTCCAACAACGCTGGCGAATACGAATTATGATAGGACTTTCATTTAAATAAACTTTATTATAGTTTGTTCTTCCCCTAGAATATACTTTTTATTTCGATGCAATCGGTTCGGTTTTCCTCGAATTACACCTCTTAGAGTCAAGCTATGTTTCTAGAGTTCTTCAACCTTTTATTGCCTTTGGAACCTTTCTGATTTGTAGTCTTTCTTTTTCATTTCAAAAGGTTTGTTAAAATTCTATTATCTTTGAAATTATGTGGTGTGTTTTTGCATTAAATTTTGCTACAGATGGCGGTCTAAACATTTTGCCCCGTATGAACTGCGGCACTACAGATTATGTCATAGGGAACAGTTCAATAGTAATTTTTCGAGGAACCCTTCAGAAACTTCTCGAAACCAAGAAGTACCAATGAATGCAGGTTGAAAAACTACTGAAATATTTTAATACTGGAATGCTAACTTTTAGGCTTTCATGAAAACGAAAAATTATCCTGTGACTAATAGATGTCGTAAGGCCACCCTTGTTTGTCTAACACATGTTTTTAGAACGGTTCCTATGCGTTTTTTTGAGAGGTTGCTATGTAAGAACTTTTTTATTCTGATACATGTATTTAAGTAAGCTTTTACAGCACGTACGACGAGTTTAAGAGCACTCCGCTTCGCGTCGTGCTTTAAAATCACTTATGTACGTGTGTCATATAATATTTTTTTATTATACCTGCATAATAATCTGGAAAAAAACTGGAAAGCAACATTTAGATTTTGATTCATTTCATAATTTTGCGCGTTTGACGTATATTGTTTATTTAGAGATTGGTTAGCATTTATTGTTTACGTTACTATGTAGATTGGTTTTTTTACAATTTGTCATGAGAGTTTTGACAGATATTAATAGTATTTTTGTTTTGTTGTTGCTTAAAAACCTTCTATACATAATAGTTAAATGGACTCGTTTCTGTTAATGTATTATTTAATTTTTATAATAAACATTTTATTTCTAAATCATTAAACGTTAATTTGATAACGTTTTCTTATCAACTTTCTAAGCGGACTGTACAATAAAAGCCCAACGACTGGTTCTTTCTCTTTTTTTTTAAACCTCAGTTGTCTTTTCAGTATTATTATAATTCAGTGGATTAATCTATTTACGATACATAATTTCAGTATTCACAAAATCATATTTTTGTTAAGGAAGTTTCTTGTCTGTCACAGCAAACGTTACAATTTTATTTCTAGACGTAAGTACATAAAAAACTTGATCATTCCTATAAGTATTTTTAACATCAAAATGTTAAAAGTTTTGGGACACGAAAGAAGTTAATCACACTTTGAACGTATAATTTTGTATTGAGTAAATTATTGTTTTGCAGATAAATATTTGACCAATTATTGTCCAATCTAATTTCCGTTGGGTTAACAAAACAGTATTGATAGAGTATAATTTGATTCTTATCTTCAATTATATCCTATCTCCAAATAACCCAATTCATTATTTACCAAGCAATTCCTCAATTTAATAAAATTCTCAACCCAAATAATTTCAAGTTTTACAATATCTGCTTCATGTCCCGTCGTTCCTACAAACATTTCATTTGCCGGTCGAAGTCGGCTCTGGAAACAGTGGAAACAGGGAGCGGCCAATGCGATGCGGATCTTTTTGATCGAGACAAATGAACAACAGTCAAAAAACAACACACTTCCTTCCAGGCCCGACCCGAATCAGAATACATTTAAATATATTTTCCTGAATTGCATGGCTTACATACGCCCTTCGCATTCTGTCAGACAAAAACATACAAATCTATTTGCTGGAATCACATGAATTTTACAGCGTTTTTACACTTATTAAAACATTACAATGATATTTTTAACGGCTCATTTAGTTGTAGTAAATATGAGAAAATTCGGAGCAGAAAAATCTGTGTTTCTTTCTCTTTTATAGACATTCACATAAAATGTGCAATAAAAAAAATGATATACGTTTCCTTTATAGCTATGATATAAAAAAAATGTGACTTTTAATTAAAATCTTGGCAAATATTAACTTAAGTTTTAGGAAAACAGAATAAACATTTTCATTAAATTATACTTACTTTGTGCAATGCAGAAGACTCTTCTGCATTTATATTTGCATTAAAAATTAAAACATTTTCGCCCTTTAGAATTAAAATCATAGAAAGGAAAATTGTTTAATTCACTATGTTTATATTTTAAATTTATCTTTTTAACTCCGGTACATACATATATGTAAGGGAAGTATTAAGTTTATGTTACGAATTGATTAGATATTGAAAAAAATTCATCAACAGTAAGTGGTATAGTATTTGAAGGCCTGTCAGGATATATCTTAGTAAATAAATGAGATAGAGTACGTTGGAATCAAAAAGATGTAAAATACCTACACCTACAATTTGTATTTGTCATCAGATTCAAAAACAGAGTTTGTGGTACCAGCCAGTACCTTTGGGTCAAATGAAATCATTTTGATAATTTGTTATTATTTTAGTTGTTATTTGTCCTTAAAATATTCTTACAAATAACAGTTTTTTATATACAAGTAAATTGAATACATCTACAAATATTTCACTTTGTAACATCAAAACAATTTTTTTTATAAAGGTATTCTAAAAGTCTTGATTGAGCCAAAAGATATGATTTTGAAAGAAAGTACGATAATATATTTAAACAAGTATTCGAAAGAATATAACGCAAAATAAAATAATCCACATGAAATATAATGAAAATATTTCTCCAAGAGATTAGGAAAATTGATTTTCCGCAAGGAGTCAATAGGCTGAAGTCAGCGCAACATGGCTTTTAGGGATCACGGTGTTTATTGTGTACTCCAACGCAAGATAAAGGATTCCCCTAACATATTTTTGATTAGACAGATTTGGGGGATTTACGAGAGCATATTGCACAACATGAGATTGATTTTCAGATCCGATTTCGGGTTTAGAAGAGATTAACAACTTTTAATCTCGGGGATAAAGTTGATAGAGAAAATATTAAACTGCGGGGTGGAAGGAAATTGAAATAGGAAAGCTATCATTCTTGTTGGGATTTATTTACTAAGAAAGGAAGTATTTCAATTGAAAATATAAGACAGATTATAGAAATTCATAGAAATTGTTAAATGCACTAGCATTCAACTTGCAATACTAACCATTTGTGTTCAGTATTCAGTAATTCATTCTGTTATGGTTCTGCTGCTTTATCCAATGTAACATTTGCCATATTCGCATGGAATTTTGTAAATTCAAGAGGACTAAAGTGGGATAATATCCTTCGCACTATTCAACATACATTCTACTTTGAGATGTGGAGAAAAAGATACTAAAAAAATATGCTGTGGCTCATAATGCCATTGAATTTTTGAACAAAATTAATTTTGCAGAAACAAAAATTATAGCAAGATCTAAATGTGCCAATAGCAGATTCTTTAGAGAAGCAATATAATAGAAATCTATAAGCAGAATAATACATTGTACATTGCGTAGAATGAAGACTACGAGTTAAACAAGACATGGCTTCCTCTATTTTATGTCATAAATTGTTGTTACTTATGTAGTTACTATTTCTATTTACTTGTGTATGTTATTCACTTGTTTTCCCGACGAAGAATTATGTACATACACTGTACAGTAACCGCACTTCTCGCGTGTCACACCCAAAATGTATAAGTAGCGTAATAATATCCTCATATTTATTCTAAAATCCTGAAAATCAACTAAACTTATTATTGATTAATTCTATTCATGTTCCCCTTCGGCCCTTTCCCTGCTTTAATTTACTGCAATAGAGATAAATAGTTCAAGTCCAATTAAAACCATCCTCCATCAAAGATCTCATTACCCTCTAACATAATTAAAACCAATTTATCTCAAAGACATTCCAGTAAAAAATCCGCAAACACGACCGTTAGATTCCTCCCAATCTCATGATTAATGCAAAATAATTCATTCGTTTCTCCACGGCCAAAGGAAGTCCCCATAAGGGGAAACGCAGTAATGCACCGAACTCTGCAGCGCGCCTGCCTCATCCCGTCGTCAAGTTCGCAATTCACATCGTGGCACTCCCGAGGGAATTTGAGGTGGATTCGAGGGGAGAGGAAGTGATCACGTGATCATGTGAGGTGTACGTGAACAAACATTGGATTATTGGCACATGAAATCTTGAAATTTAAACCGCAACAGATTTTTGGAAGGCTGGGATCATGTAAGATTATACTGTCGTGTGTAAATATACACAAAATATAAGATATTTTACCCTAGACAGTTACTCAAACGTAACCCCGGGGTCTCGAAAACCCTAAAAATGGCAATACTATTTTCCTATAACCGGATGTAATTTTTCTAGGGATTTTACCTATGGAATATTTGTTTAGGTTTATAGAAAGACATTAGATAGTTAATAACCTTTCTGAATCATACATTTCATTCGAAACTCTGCATTTTGTCAAAACTTAACTCTTTTATTTTGGACTAATGAGAACAAACACAAAGGGATTTTACAATGAGGTAGCATCAAAGTTATACGAATGCATAAATCTAGTACAAAATATTTGGACATTATTTAAACCAAGCAAACACTTAATAATGTCAAAATATTTGATAGGAAAATATTGAGCATTTCTTTGTCATTTTGTTTTACTTTTACGGCGAACACAATTTTGTAAATTTTCTTATTTAATTTCTGCAGTTACAAACTATAATAGTATATTATTATGTGAGGGATTATGATAGTTATTATTCACGAAGATGAAGTGAATAATGACCATAATCCCGAATGTAATACTATACTTTTTCTACTCCAGTAAATTCGGAAGTCACTTATGAAAAAGATCGAAATTTTTTGAAAACACACGTTAAAAACGTCAACATAAAAACAACTGATTACATATCAACTGTCAGACGGCCGTTGCTTGGTGATTCACATCATGTATTTAAAATAACCGTGAATTATGGATTTATGGCTCTGTGATTGGTCGAGAAGAGTGAATTATTGGCACTATAATTCATAAAAAAAAAAATACGGGGCATATATTTACATAGGAGTAAAAAAAAATAAATTTTGTTCTCTGATTTATATGCAGAATTTTAAGCTCTACAACATTTGTTTGAAACATTTTTTTTAATAATTTGGGAAGCAATGCGCACGATAAACTGTTTTCCTATGTTAAACGCCCATTGCGCACATTTCTTGTGGCACTCGGTATAAAAATCTTTGGCAAAATTAGTGCAGTAGTTCATTCATATTAATTTGAAGAATTAGTTATTACTTTGTTTTTTTCTCTCAAACCTAATTGTAAAACTATGTAGTAATAATATACTTTATTTTTTTTATTATTATTGTGAACTACTGAATTACTTATTTTAGAAAGTGACAATAACAATTTCAATTAATTACTATTTTATAGATACAGATCCACTCTTGAATAACGTTTGAAATTAGAGAGCTTATTGACACTAGCGCAGCAGTGCCTCGATTTAATTTCCAGTAAACGTCCGTCCACAATTCAGCTAATTCAGGTATGAAGCGATAGGATTTTCCTCTCACCGGGTTTCAGCTCAAATGGTCTGGCCCTGGCGCCTCTGCACCGCCCGCTGCATCACATTCGCTGCGATTTCAATTCTGCGTTATTAAAACACATTTATTACGGACGGTATGCCAGTGTATGCCACGACAGCACTGGGGATCTACACTTATTAAATATCTTTCACTTTAATTACGTGAAACAGATGCGCTTAAATCTCGTTTTTGTGTTGGATTAGTTAGAATATATGTGGAAAAGAATTGTCATTTTCTTGTGTTCATTTGAAAAACCAGATTAACGTTTTAATTAAAACAATATTACTTGTTATTTTATATTTTTTGTTGTTTTAGTTTAAAGAACAATAATTTATACATATATAGAGTAAGACGAGTTTAAAAAGTGCAATATCTAAGAAAGTCATTTGTCAATTTTTTAATGGAAACTATTAATAAAAATAGTGTTTCGCAAACTAGAAAAATTTGCGCAAAAAGAACAGATTAAATTTGCTACTGAAACAGTTTTTCATGGAGTAAGTAAGATTAATTACTTTACAAAAATACTGTACTACCTAAGTAAATATATCGTCACACCATTTACTTTTTTCAGATGCAGCACTCTATTTTTACAAATTTCGGTAATCTCTAAATAAATGAAATAAATACAATATTGAAAGAAGTTTTCATTCACATTGTTCAATTAACTTTAAAGTATTCCAAATTTATATTTAAAACATAATTAATCTGTACCCGCTGTAGTTTATAGCGACTGTTTATAAATTGATTCAACTTTAATTTGCTGTAACTTTTCTGTTATTGAGTTTATTAAAGAAAAGACGCTAGCTATACTTTCAATCTTTTCCGTACCTAATGAATCATCCAGTATACATACAGTAAAAAAATAAACCTTCAACTTAGTTTAGATTTCCTTTTTTGCCACCGAATTTTTGTTTCCTAACTGGAGCAGCTTTTCAACAAGTCATTCATTTATTTCAATCTCATTTACATTTCACCCTTCATGCGTTCCCATTATTCCTCACTAACATCGCATTTTTATCATCATTAAATGCAAAAATCGCATATTTTTTTGTCCATTTCCAAATAATTCCCGGCGTAAATCTGTCTCGTATTACGGGATCTACTCTTCACACATATTAATGCAGCGACGTCAATTTTTTTTTATTTGGATGCAAATCACACACTGTACCGTTTCGAACATTTTGTTCTAAATGAGAATTTTTTATGAGAATGATGAGTTCCAGTACTTGAAAAACTGAGGAATTATTACTTTTCAACATAATATTTTCGAATTCCAATCTATGTGAACAAAGATTTGTTCGCAGATTTTTTTAAATCCTGTTTTACATTACACTTTTTTGGTTAGAAACTTGAACTAGATTTTAGAATTTTTTTTGTCTAGAATCACAATTACCTTTTTTCTATGATCACTACTGAAAATTACACTTGTCCACACTAAACAAAGCTTGAAAATTGTAGATTTCGCAGAGAATAGCGTGCGCAAATATTCCACACGCAAGTGTGATCAAATTACTAATAATATAATAATGTATGATATTAATATGTCAAGTATTTTTACATTTATATATCATAAGATAATTTATAATTATTTCAGAATTTATATAAATCTTCGTTTTCAATATTGAGATTACAAAGAAAATACAACATAAATTTTTAAATCAAATATGTCATTATTTTTTATATTACAATCCATAGATTTATAGTTGGTAACACTGCACACATCTGCGCTTGCGCCCACTTCATGTTGTAATCATAAACGTCAAATAGTTTGAAATGTTATTTCTTTTTTCTGAATATAATTATTAAATCTTAACAAAAGTGTGATCGTAGAAAAAGTATAGTGTGCAACTCGTGCAGAATTACCTATTTCAAGATGTAGTGTTCTACAATTAAAGCAAATTAAGCCGAAACCAATCTAAAATTCAAACACATTACAACAAAAGAAGCAAGCAAGTGACAAACACCATCTCCAATCTAGAGCAGGGCCAGGTAGCTCGTGCAGCATCTTCCAGCATCAAAAGTTAATTAAGATTTAGCAGACAGCAGGAGCGGTTTGATTTATTATTCGCTCACGTAAAGAATGAACGGCTGCTATATTGGTTACGTGACATACGCTAATGAACTCATTTATATGAGGACGATAACTGCGAGTGAACAGAGTGTTCCTAATCGATAAGGGCAGAGCGACCGCGGAAGAATTAAAAAGGTGCGGGATTCTTCTTCGTGAGAGGAATGAGATAGCGACGGAGACCTAGAGATAAGTCCTAGGCCCTTCTGTCCGCTTTGATAAGTAATTTATCGGCAGTGATACCCAGAGATTGAGAAATTGCAATGTGTTAATTATTTGGAGTTTCTCAATTTTGTTCTGTCGTAAAGTTTAAATGAGATTTTTTGCAGGAGATTTATATCAAAACAAACTTTTCATATTCATATTTTATGCGATAAACTTGGAGATACAAAATTATATGTTTATTTGAAACGAATAAATTGACATTTGTATCTAATGAAATTTCGAATTTTATCATCAATCTTTCTCTTGAAACATAGGATGAAATTCTTAAAAGAAAATATTCAATTTACAAAATGTAGGTGTAGGATTTAATTAGAAACAGAAATGCAAAAATATTTGCTCGGCGAAACCAGAAGTGCAAACTGTACATGTCAATATTTTTCGACCAAAATTTTGAATTGAATAACAGTTTACATTGGGAACGAAAATAATCAGCGAATTTAAAATCAGAACCAAAAATGTACATACAGCTGTTTTGCAATTTTTGCTCAATCTAAAAAAGTACGGTTTCCTTTTTAAAACTGTTCCAACGCAAGTTGATATATCTTGTAAATGTTGATTTTTAAGAGCGCCTAATATGACACCTGATTTTGTTATGTGTATGAAAGACACCTAATCCGTTGTTACGATCATGTAACAAAATGATTAAGCAGAGGCCGATCTGGGTAGTGCAGTGGCCTAACATACCAGAGATCGTGGGTTCGAATTCCACTGAAAAGCGTGGTCGTTTGTGTTGTTCATATTAATTCACTAGCATTCACTCATGAGGCAGCATAAGTAGTTTGTCCGCCATCTTCGTGTATATATAAAAAAAAATAGTCAGAGAACAATTTATTGTTTTACTGTGAACACGGATTCGAAATATACAATTTTTAATACGAATTAACACCAAAAATCATCTTCTTAGGTTGTTTGTATTTATTTTGTTACATTTCAGGTTTTTGCAAATTGAGGTTTAAGACGCATTTTACCAATTTTTTTTTTTCAATTCTTCTAATTGCTTAGTAAATAATAGTGCATAGTTTCTTAATTGCCATGACATTTTCAAAAATACATCTTATATGCTAAGCTTACCGAATAGTTCGGAAAATTTTAATGTACTCTTTTTTTATACGTTTGTCCAACTTAGAAGCTTGTGGTAGATCTGCATGTGTAGAGACAAGACGTCTTTGCCCGTCTTTTGTATTTAACAAAATGTAGTTAATAATTATTTATCAAGGCACTGAAGTTCAATTTTTTATCACGAATATGGAATATAGGTACCAACGCTCGTAGGGCCGAGGAAAATAACCATGTGAGTGATAAAAAGGAACTTTAGTGCCGAGGTACATATTAAGTTTTATTTGAAATCTAAAATTCGAAAAAAACTATAAAAAAATTACAATGTAGGTTAAGTTTATACATCTGTCAGTTGTCAATTGAAACTGACAGTCAGTGTTGCCAAGCTCGAGAAGTGATGTTATCGTAAATAACACTCAAAATTATATGTTTTGTCCTCAATTTCATCATCGAAATTAATTAGTTAATTATTCATGCAAATTTAGTTTCATGTTACGTCCAAATTTACTATAGTACGTCAATATATCTGCCAAAATTATCCTAATTGTACAATAATTATTTAACGGTTACCAACACTAGGTTGTTCGAAATCGCCGTATAATGGGTTACTTTAGTTACGATTTCTGAGCTTTTAATGACGATTTTTGAACACTTTAGTGCTGATTTCAAATAAAAGCATTTCCTATAACTACAACTTAAGTTATAGATAATTCATTGCGTTATTTGTAAATATTTATTTTAACATTTTTTCTGATTAATGAAGTTTATTCATTTTTTGTCCATCTTTCTTTGGATAGTCTTCGACTCTAATTTACTTAGTATCTGATTCGGTATTTATTTTAAAGTACCAAAACGTTTTGTTAATAATTATCTATATAAACGCTGAATATCATATTTGAAGATATTTCGATCGTTGACAACAAACAAACTAGCTTATCTAACTGGTTAACTACATCAACATTATGAACTGGGTTTAGGTAGGGCGAATTTCTCATTGGAAGTAATTGTACTTGTCCAAAATGATACTGCCTGTAGCAATTTAAGGAGCAATGTTTGTAGGAAAGATCGTAAAAATGACTCACCGTGTAGTGCTTTGAGATACGCTTTCCCAGCATTGATCATCTGCCTGGCTCCAGGGTTAAACTTGTCCAGGATATTCTAGAAATAAAAGCAGACATTAATATCTTTTTACATTTCCATTCATAGCACATCATTAATCACCGCCGCCCAAATATGCCAATACGGGCCTGCTCGTGCACTCACGCTGCACCTGCTGCAGGAACCCCTCCTGCAGCAGGAACTAATCACAGCTGAGCATCGAGGATTGAAAACTCGAATAAAACACTTTTTTAAACAGCGAACAAATCTTCCGGCAGCGATCAATCAACATCAGTGCGTTATTTTGCCAGTCAAAAGACGACGCCTCTTTGGAAACGAGGAAACAAGAAGAAATAGCCTTTTTCGGTGCAGCTTTTCTGACTTAATTAATAGAAGGAGGTAATTTTGTTTGTGCTAAGTGATAAAAAATTCTGTTATACAAAGGTTGCTCGTGAAATATTAAACTGCGCTTGATGGAAACTTGGAAATGTGCTGAAACTTTGTGTAATTAGCTAGGCGGAGGTAAGAAGTTCATCATAAAAATCATTCATTTTTGCTATTTTATTAAGATGGCAGATAAGAAAAGTTTGACTTACAAGTGCTGCAACTTTCAAGAAGGTAAACATTATTCCTAACTAAAAATGATTAAAATGAACACCTCGCCAGCTTCTTCAGCGCTTTAACTAAGTTTTCAATTACACAAAAAACAAAAACTATTTACAGCAAACTTCACATTGAAGCCTTAATTACACAACTATATTTTAATTTTGATAGATATTAAATACCCAACTTATTTGTGATGTTCCAAGGAGAACATTCAGAATACGATTTATTGTTTTTACTGTCAAAAGTTTCAAACTGAATTTGTAATCAAATGCATCGAAAATCGTCTTGACAGGAGTTCTTGAGTTAAATTTATTGCCACACATGTGTGTAAGAAACTTTGTTTAAATTTTACTTTTCATAAATACTCATTTGAGATTATTGCAGCAAATATTCTGAAATATAAGCTTCAGGTGCCATCTGGAGCTGACAGATTTACAGAGATGACCCTAGATTAGGGGTTTAGTTTTTACGTAATTTTAGTGTTGGCCTGCGAGAAAGATTTCCCTCCCCTTCTGCCGCGTACGATGTAGTTGCAGGTGTTTGGCCTACACAAGACAGATTTTTAACAGACGTATGCAGGCATCTGTAGTGCTCTGCAAGATGTAGAATTTTACGTTTGTGGTCTTGTTGTAAATACCGTATATTAAGTATGTCTCGTATAATTCTACAATTATCAAACAAACAAAGAAATAAATTAAACAAATCATTAATTTATCCCTCAGTAAATAATTCCCGAAGATAATTTCGCGTCAATTTCCATGATAATTGCACCAGGAAGAGAATTTTTCCTCATAATAAACCCCGTATGAAGTACCCCAATCTAGATATTCTAGATAATGAAAACAAGTGCTGCGGAAGACAGCAGATCGAAGATGGTTCATTTCGTGTAATCCGCTAGTTTTACGATCATATCGCTTTTGGCACAAGCTCCTAAATGGATTAACTTTGTTAATGTTGAGTCTCGTATATAAGAAGCGCAATAAAACTTCGCGGAAGGATATAAAATCGAAAGGCACAGATATTTGGGGGAATTCAGACTCTTAATATTTTTAATGATGTTATCTTTATATGATAACTTCAATATGCACTTAGCAAATTGAAATTCGCTCTTAATATTATCCTAAGGGTGCGTTGCATACGAATATCGCCCAGAAATACATACAAATGTTAGAAAATAGATTCTTCAAAGGATACGGTATTTCTGGCTAATTCAGCAACTTTTGAATAGCTGATCTTTTTCACCAAAGGAAGTAATAAATAAGATAAATTTAATCAGACATAGTCGTCAGCGTGGAAATAGTGCAACGTATTTTTTAACATCTTAAATCTACAGGGTATTCAGAACAGTGATAGAACGATTCTTCATGTAATTCTGAGTTGAAAATTTTAATGCCAAAAATTTGAACAACCCTTCGTAAAGCCACACGAAGCTATCAAACTTTTAAATGTGCGATTAAAATTAAACTTAATTTTTGAACTCTTTGCTTTTTTGATACAAAGTATAAGGAAGTATTGGAAGCACGAAAAAAATCGCTGACGAGATTTTTGCGGAAATACATATTTTGTGTCTGTGTGTGTTAGTTAGTTCGTTTTATTTCTATGAGAAATTATAATTATTAATCATTCAATACAGATTCACATACCGATAGAAAAATTTGAAACTCACGGAATATCCTCACTTAAAATTGTAATATTTTTTTATTACATTTCTTTATGATATAAGTGCTAAGAAACCCATTGTAGCAGAGCGCATCGTCAGATCTCTAAAATTTTTCGAGATACGTCGATTTTTGGTATTTTGCGAAGTGCAATTTTAAGGGCCTGTAATTCAAAAACTACACGAGATATCTAAAAATTCTCTTCAGTTTAGCGTTTCTGGTGCCTTATATAACAAATTAGCAAATTTTTAAAATTTTGAAATTTTTTTGTATTTTTGTTCAAAATTTTGATCGGCGATAACTCGAAAAATATTAAAGATACAGATTTGCAGTGTTCGCCAATCAATTTAGCTCGTCGAAATACATAAGTATGCAAAGTTTCATAAAAATCGCTTTACGAGGTGGAAAGTTAGAGCAAAAAGCCTGAAAATGGCGTTTTTTGTCCTAAAAGTCTAGGGGTACCCCTTGACGTTTGGCCTGAATTTCGCCATTTTCAGACTTTTTGCTCTAACATTTCAACTGGTTGTCCGAATTTTCTGAAATTTTCAGGGTTTCTGTATTTCGTCGAGCTGAATCGATTGGTGTACACTGCAAGTCTGTATCTTTCATATTTGTCGAGATATCTCAAATTGAAATTTTGAAAAAAAATTCAAAAAATTTTCAAAATTTTCAAAATTTACTAAATTATTATAAATAGCACGAAAAACACAAAACTGGAGATATTTTTCGATATCTTGTATAATTTTCGAGTTACAGCCCCTCAAAGTTGCTCTTCGGAAAATATAAAAAATCGTCATATCTCGAAAAATATTAGAGATATGACGATGCGCTCTGCTGCAATGGGTTTCCTGGTGTAAATATTATAAAGAAATGTAATAAAAAAAATTTACAATTTTAACTCATATTTGGGGAAATTTCCGTATTTTGAAAAATATTACTAATCGCCATATTTCGATAAATATAAGACATATTATGATGCATACTACAGCAATGAGTTTATTCATGTTTAAATTATACATAAGTAATAAATTTCAAGTAAAGTTTGGAGGAGTATTTAATTTATTTTCTAGTAAACAATTTATTTGTATAAGAAAGTAAATTTTTTATTAAATAACAGTGCTGTGATTGTTTGCAATTGCGTTGATGTAACTAATCGATTAATATCAATAACTCCTCTTCAGCTATATTTTTAAATTTTATTACATATGGCAACTTTTCACAAAATGTTACTCACTTCCGCTACCATTCCAAGTTTGGATAAAATTAACCCTTCAATTGTCAGTGGCAAAAGTATGTCACTACATTATAATGCATTATTTTTGTTTACAAATACAGTACCAGCTGTCAAGTGAGGATCTCAAGATCTACAGTTCGATGTGTTAATACGGAGCTATTTAAACTATGTAATAATAAATATTACTACAAAATATGTTGTTAGCATAATCAATGGAACTAATATTTGAAATAAAATATAATAGCAAAATTAAACCAATTATAAATATTGGCGAAACAATATGAAATAAATATTAAATAATCATAGTCGGTCAACCGAAACTATAATATGCATTTCATTATTTACATTGCAGGAATAATTAAGGTATATAATTATATACAATAAATAATTCGTATCATATTTATGAAACCAATAAAATATTAACATAATACCGATATACACATAAAGTATGCAAAAGCCATTAAAACAGAGGCTTATCGCCGAACTTATGTCAAAACATCAGCGAATATTTATTAAACAAAAAACACAGTTCCCCATTTATAAAATCTCGCGACAGTATTCCTAACTCATACATCATTTCCCTCGCATCACGAGACTTATAATCATCCACGCATCATTTCGTTCTGTCAGCCACGAGGCCCGAACCCGGAAAGAATGAGGGGAAAAAGCAGATCAGCGGCGGCTGCGGCTGCAGGCCGACCAGGCCGAGCAGGCCGACCCGTCGACCGAGAGCGCTCAACCGAGCGCGTAACAGATTGAAATTCCCGTGCGGTGAAAATCACAGTGACCGGTGATTTCACGGCACAGTTCAACTGTTCGCTGCAATTTCAAGTGTCGCTCTACACGCATACAACTGGATTTTCATGTTGCGCTAATTGCAATGAACTCGCGGTAGTTTTATCAGCGGCAAGGGATAGTTCGCTCTGGATAAATACGGGGCAAAATTCACTCCAGCGTGGCTTACACGTCGGACAACCTTGACTTTTCTCTTAGCCTTGACGAAGCTTCTACTACTAATTCTAATTTTGAGAAAAACTCAAATTCCAATATATTTAAGAATATATTTCAATAATCTTAGTTGGGAACAAAAACTAAAACATTTTTAACTATATGTTAAATAATTGTGAAGTGTCAAAAATATGAATCCTTTGAAATATTATAAAAGCAATATTTTTATTATTAGCTAGAAAGTTATAAAGAATAGATATTAATTAATACCTATTTTAAAATAAATTCATAGCTATAATGAAAACAAAAAAAATTAAACAGGTTTAACATCAATATCTCAAATAATTCTCAAAATAAAGTTATATGCAAAGAACAAGTAATGCGTGTTCAGTTGGTTTTATTTGTATAAGAAAGCAGTGTGATTCCCACGCCAAATTTTTTCTTTTCTGCTATATCTACATGTTCTCTCATCCCTCGTTAACCAATATTTTTGTAATATTTTTATATTTGAACTAAATTAAATGCCCGGTTTTGAATTTATGATCAAAATCAACACAGTTCAGCGCATGAGTTATTGAACATACGAACACTCCATCCATCCATCCACATATATGTCATTGAAATGTATATATTTCCTTAAGAATCTCGTCATTGACTCCTATACATTTTAACACTACTAATAAGCAAGTAAAAAGAAATTTATTAAAGTAAGTTATGTGTGCAATTCTTCTGCAACATTTCCCAGTAGAATTCGAAATTGAATCAGGTATGTTAACATTTAAAATCTAAAAACAAGTCAACTTGGCAACACCTTCAACTGTTTTACGACTGTCGAGTTTTATGAGCGCAACTTGCAGAAGCTTTCCAGTAATGTCTTCAAAATGATTTTACCATGGACCAGAGACTGATAATATAATTAAATGGTATTCCTGGAGTCTCAAGAAGCTGGATTTAAAGTAAATCAATAAAAAATCTATTTGGTAAACTTTCAGTGCCTAGAGACCAGTCTAGACCAACCACTGCATAATTTAAAACTTCGCAAAATAATTTAAAACTTTTTAAATTTAAAGTTTTAGTTGATACTGACACCTAAATTTATTCAGTACAAATGATTAAATATTCATAATCCTACTCAAACTATCAAACAATTTATTTTGACCTCCTGTCAAATTATTAGGTCCACATACCACGTTTCCTGCAGAAGCACAAATACTAAAAATTTCATCTTTATAAAGTTTCCTCTTCCTTCGGTAAATTCCAGTCCTCAGGCTATCACTGCCGATGCTCGATCATTCCTCAGATTCTAAGGCATCCTGGCGCCTGCAGCGCCGTTGCGGCCGCGACCGCATCGTGAACTACTCGCCAAGTATTTAAACTTAAGTAAGTTCGCATCGTCAGGAATTTCACGAAGAATTTTATACGTATATTCGGTGAATTTTGACAATGTTCACAGAAGGTAATAATAAGGAAATTTGGGACGAGGGCGAATAGGTATAAGAAAGGCACTATTAATAATAGTTATTTGTTTAACTAGGTACCAAAATACCAGATTTACAGCAGAGGATGCCGTTTAATTGACGAAGCAAAGCCGAGGCAATGAATGCTGCCGAAGCTGTAAATCTGTGTTTGGTGCCGAGTTGAAAACATGATTTTTTTGCCGATTTAAAATTATTATTAATTTAGTGAATATTTTGTAAGTATAGATATTTTGAAGGTTATCGATGTCAAATTACGTTGCCATGTATTTGTTGAACGGTTGCTATGCATTTGTTGACGGTTCCTATTTTTTTTTGTTTGCATGTAAAATTATTTTGCAGTCTAGGCAATAAAACTGTTAGCAGTTCGTAAAGTGTCACCATTAGTGTCAATTGGCAAAAAAAGGTTTATTTTATTTTTCGATTATTAGTTTCTTTTATTGTCGGTTAATGTTTTGTTAAAAAGTTATTATTATTGAAATGAAATTATAACCCTAAAAAACAGTATAATGTAGAATAAATAAATAATATTATAATAAACAATTCTCTTTTAGAGAAATTAACAATGAATATGTAAATGAATAAATATATATTACAGAACAATTAAAAATTCATAAACTAATATTTTCATACAATTTTATATTCATAATTATTAATAATTTACTTGAGTTTATTGAGTTAAATAAATTCAGAAGCTTAATTTACTTTGGAAAGTGACAGTTCTAATTATTAACCTAGCTCCTAAGTGAATAATTATTATTGACCGTTACTAAGGAATTGTCCACTACAAATATAGCGGTAGAGAAAAACAATTTCACGGCTGAAAACGAGCTCAATAATGGCATGTTGCTAGGCTACTAGTGACAAAAAAATCGTTACAATTCCATTATGAATAACGACTGAAACAATTAACCAACTTTGGATCTGAATTCAAAAATCTTTTTTGCAGAATTTAATTCAATTATCGCAACATTCATTCCTTCACTTAAGCTAATCAGTGCTAACGACGCAGATTTTCAGTAGCACAGGTAGCACAAAAATAAAATAAAATCCCAGCTAATGATCGTCTCTTAACTGAACCAATGCATGGAAGCGAACCCATTTATTCATCCACCAGAGCAGTACTACAATTTTTAAAATTTTAGAGCTTATGGAAAATATTATAGGTCAACAATTGAACTTATTCGTTGGAAGGCGCCTGAAATTCCATATGAGAAAATTAATGGATGGTATGGAAAGAGATTCGCCGTTTGGTTTTAATTAGACGTGTCCTGTAACTTCTACGAATATTTATGTAGAGTTGCTGTAGAATTAATTTGACGTTGCGCTACCGAAAGGAATTTTATTCGTTTGGGATATGTTGATTTTAATTACACAGTTTTATACTACATTTACAAAATTCACATGAGGGAAAAGCTACATTAAAATTACCTCTTTAATTATTTTCAGTTCTGTTGGAAGCTGAAAACCAGAAACAATTTGTATATACACATACAAAGTGTGGCACTCGGCTTTCACTATATTCTCTATTCTGAACGTTGAAAAAGTGATGGTATTAGAATTTTTTGCCAAAAGTTCAACGTTATTAAAGATGCCTATTTGTTGGTAAAGATACATTGTTGAATTGTCTTAATTTCATTGGTACAAGAAGCTCACTCAAATCAAGGCAGCATAATAATCATTCCACTGCAACCGTATCACTAATTTGAAACTAATTAGTTCCGGCTTAGTTGCAACTGCACCATCTGTTTCCTCCATTTACAAGCCACCTACCATCTAGACGAAATACCACATACATCTTCCTCCTAAATTCCTCAATTTGCTTCGTACACTTCCTTCAACCGTTTCCAATATATTTTCGTCATTCTCATTAAGGAATCCTACATTAGGGGTGGGAATTAATTCGGTGCAGTCATGGCTTGCTAGAATCTTGAGGGTGTTGATGTTAAATCGCGAAGTCCCCAGAAGGCGCAGTGCAGTCTGTTTTGTTTACAGTGAATTCCCTATGCAAGAGGAATTTCTTACAAATATTGTATAATATTTGTTCAGGAAATAACCAAACTTTATTTATTTAAACTTTATTTAATTAATTTTACAGATTTTGGTCTTTGTCCCCTTCAAAGTACTTCTATCCCATATTCACATACATCATTTCGCAAAGCAGTCTTGGATTTCTTCATTAAAAATATCCCTTAAGATCTGTGAAACATTTGCTCTAATGTCGTCAACGGCGACCTATCAGCACTGATGTTAATTTCGGAAATAAGAAAAAATCGCAAGGAGCAAAGTCTGACGAGTAGGGAGGCTGGGAAAGGACAATTATCTGATTTTTTGCACAAAACTGACGAATTGACAAAGCTAAGTGTGTAGGTGCATTGTCGTGGTACAAGAACCATGTATTGTCTCGCCACAACTCAGGTCTGTTTTTGCGTTTCTGTGAAAGTTTTTCCCAGTTACATGCAAAATTTTATGTTGCATCGTAGCTTCAAAAAATCGCACATTTCAAAAATCTACTAACACGTAAATATGTTGCACTCAAATAACAATATCACGAGAACTAAATGAGATATCAACAATTTAAGAACATGTGGTTACAGAGGAGGTTATGTGCAAAATGCTGCATATCACTAAATATCTCCATTGGCGCGTAATTCAAAATGTTTGGTTATTTTATTTAGTAGCCTTTCGGGATTATGAAAGCAAACGGTTTATATCTCACACGTCATCTTCATTTTATCTTTAAAAGGCCACATACTTTACATTGATGCCATGTGTGTTGCCCACCGGGTACAAGCCCTTGTTACAACTACTAGCCGGTGTCAGATAGTTTTGTAGTTGAATGGTAACGAAAGTACCAATCTAAATCAGATCATGAAAACTTTCTTAAGTAGTGCAATTACTCAGATACCGTGGTTATTTCAATGCGACCGGTGTAAAAACAAGTATAAAGAATTTGAATTCAATTCCAGAGCCATTAGAAAAAAATCCAGGACCTTAATCCCCGGCAAATGGACTAGACACACACACATAAATAGCTCCACTTCTGACTGAATGGTTTTCTCCCCCACGTATTAATCATTGATAACAATATCACTGCAGCTCTGCTGAAGCTGTAGCCATGCCCATGCAGTGCACGGGGAAGATAGCCCACGCGTTAGGGTCGCAAACTGCCAACAAAAACTCCATCAACACCACGACATTACAACGGAGACGACTGAGGAGGACTCGAGGACTACGACGGAAGATCCTTGGAATTTCAATACCGCATCACATAAAAAATGTACGCAAACATTCGCCAGTGGAGAACATGGAATTATTTATTTATCTTTATGTGGGATTCTAAAAAATTATTACGGTGTTTCGTAGTCTTAAAGGCACGTTAATGCAGTCGTGACAGAAAAAGACTATTTTGGAGATAGTCAGTTGAAATCTTTCGGGTGGCACTTACGATTCGAATGAGGATTCCAAAGCTATTCAAATCACTGCACAGAAAATAATAGTACCATAGAATTTACCGAATTATTTGGTAAACTGGGGCCATAAGATGCATTTCCTGAACTATTTACTAATTATGTCGTAGCAATTAAGAAACTAAACACGATTATTTACTAAGCAATTAGGAGAATTTCCAGAAAAGTTCGGACGATCAACACCTGCATAATACATAGTTCCTGTTGTTAATTTATTTTACAATATTTGTTGTAATTTACCATAATGTATTTCTACTTTAAACATATTTATAAACGTATTTTTTGTGATATTTGATGGTATATAGCTACTGATTTTTCATTTGAATACTGAAACATATACCATTGTTAACAAATTTTTCCAAATTCTAACTTCTTTTTTTCAATTCAATTTCTGGACACGATTCAATTTATAGGTAAATTCTACCCTTCACATAATATCATGCAAGTTCTTCTACCGGGTGTTCTAATTTTGCGCAACGATTTGCAACTTTATTTTTCGTAATGGAATACTCTAGATATATTTCTAGAATTTTTAATATCTTTCAGTTCTCTTTTCTGCGAAGATGGGAAGCGGATTAAGTGATTTGGTGCATTTATTTTTTCTCTAGAGTTATTAGTTAGCCAGCGAAAGCTTTAAAAAACACAGCCTGTATATGCTGCCTCATGAGTGAATGATTGTGAATTTATGAGAACATCGCAAAGGATGAAGTTGTTCAGTGTGATTCGAACCCACGACCTCTGGTATATTCTGGTGATATAGCTACTACTACATCTAGATCGGCAAAGTTCTTTTTAAAATTCTTATTCATTAATGTTCTAAAATGATCAGTACAGAAACTATTCATGTTTCCATTAATAAATAATCACACACAGAAATCCAGTTGCAGATCTCTGTACATTAAGATTGCGGAATAATAATTATATTATCATATCATAAGAGATACAGAACAGATTTGAATATATATTTAAAATTAAAATAACGATAAACTCAAGTAAATTATTACTGATTTAAATTTGCCAAATTTATTATTTTAATAAAGTGAAGCATCCAGGACAATAAGATAAAAAATGGCGTATAACAAATATAAGCTCGTTATCCGTTCCATTTGTAATATGTCGCAGCCGTATTTTAAACTCGCCATTGAAACTAACAATGAAATAAATTACACAGTTTTAAAAAACATTCTTCACTGTGAACAAATTACTATCGAAAAAATAAAACGCCATCCGTTTTAGCGGGTACTTTTTCCGTTGTTAATACAATTTACGAATTTGTAACAAAAAAACAAAAGAGCGTAGGACCGGCAGTGGTATACTAGGCATGTTATACGGTCACGTAGAACGTAACGTTGAGAATGTAACGTAGAAACGTAACGGGTAACGCACTGAACGCGAGAGCCAGACATAAAAGTTTCGTTGACCCGGCTATCACGCACGTTAGCTGGGCTGCTGAAGCTGACGACTTCAAGAGCTGTTTCTCTGCACCGCCTAGACTCCCAACACTTTTACTTTAATCTTACTTTAGTGTAACTTATATATTTAATCAGGAAACTTAATTGGGATAAAATGAAATTTTACTTAACCTCCAGATGTGTTTCTTTGTGATTCCGTTATACATTTTTATAATTTTGACGTACATTTTATTATTTTGGCAATTAAAGCGTGCATTACACGATGAAGTTTTGCTTTTCAAGTGACATTAAAAAGTTTTCTCTCTCGCACTATGACGTAAGTGTAAAAGAGATATTCGCATGTTTTGCAATAGGCGAATTATCAAACAAATGTCAATTTAAAATCACTTGAAAAGAAAAACTTCATCGTGTAATGCCCGTTTAATTATATGTTAAACATTATTTTTTATTTTACATCGAAAAAACGATTGATACACATTTAAATATTTAGTCCTTCATAACTGAACGAATCCAGTAATATTCTTCTATCAAATAAATAACTAATAAATGTTTAGCATGGGGTAAATAGCTCCGTGGTAACGTATCGGACTGTGAATTATTAGATCCTCGGTTCGAAAGGGTTTTCGTAAAGCGGTCACCCATCCAACTACTAACCGCGGGCAGCATTGCTCAACTTGCGTTATCAGGTCAACACTCCTATTGTTGTTATTATAAATGTTTAGAAACACAAATATTCGATAAAAGTGCACATAATGCATTTATTATGTAAGATAATATATAATATTCATGAAATTATATTGGAAGAAAAATGTATTATCCATTTAAAAGCCTTAAATGTTTAAAATCAAAAACGGTAGACGTATTTCATTTTCTATTGTTTTGTTTTGATGACAAAGGTCGGGGGAATATTAAATGCAGCGCGGCATATTATTTTTTATGTCATGACATTGAAGCCCTTTATAGACCCGTAGGGCACATTCAAAGATATTTCTTGTTCGTTTCAAATTTAACTGGAAGATGGACAATATATATAAATTTTTGACTTTTTATGGACCGTGAAAATGTAAGAAACGACATGACGATTTGTCTTGGGGAGGTTTAAGATAAAGTATACATAATCACAAACAAAGATATGTACAATACTATTAGCTATAATTTTTATTAGACTTTTTGTACCGTTTATAAATTCAAATTTCTGAGAAGTCATGTTTTGCAAACATATCAGTTACCGAGATCTGTGTAAGCAGAATGCCACACCCATAATAGGTAAAAGGAATGATGAAATATATTTATTTGTATTCAGTTTAACAAACCAATATGTAATCCAGTTATTGTATTGGGTAATTTTTAAGAAAGTGGTTTCAGGTTCAACGAGCAAATCCCAATATCCGCTAATTCATTATTACATCTCAATTTACATCCCCATAACTACTAAAATAAAAATTCCCTACACAATGGGTGATTTATACACCCTAATTTACAGCATATCTGGTTGTGAACCACTGGCGCTGCAATCTCAATTTCCGATGATTAATTAATAAAATCTGAAGCTCTATGAGCGCACACCCACGCGTTCACATATGCCCACAGTTCGCAGGTTCGCACCCCGCGGCTTTAATAGTATTTGAAACGGCGAGATAGCAGAGTGGCAAGAGTGCTTGCTTCTGGATACATAGGTCGTGGGTTCGAATCCTGGTGAGGCCTGAAAAATTTTCACGGCCTGATTTAGATCGGTACTCACTCCCGTCTCCATTCCAATTTGGGATACTATTAACTTGGGAACTAAAAAGCTATCGGGCACCGGCTAGTGGTTGTAACAAGAACTTGCGACAGGTGGGCAACACACATGGCATCTACGTAACAATGTCAATGTGTCTGTTCACTTTAGAATATAACCCCTGGGATTGAATGTTTTGAAATATATACATACATAGAAAGGGTGATATTTTTATATAGAGGTATAGAACTTTCAAATAAAATAAAACATATACAAATTGTGATAATGGTCACGGTATTGGCTATTTTGGAAAGATAATTTTTCTGCCATTTTTGTCTGAATATGTTTTCTGAAAGAAGGACGCCTTGCTGGCTCAAATAAGCCACAATCTGGAAGTCTAATTACCGATCACATTTTGAGGCAGTTAGGGCCGTATATCGGCAATAACGCGGCGAATGTTGGATTCCATGTCGTCCATCGTCTCTGGTTTATCGGCGTATAGTAGCAACTTTAAATAACCCCGCATAAAATGATCCAAAGGTATTAAATCATAAGATCTTGGAGGCCAATCCACAGGTCATCATTGCGTGATATTATGCACTCGTGCAATGTCTCCCTCAATAAATAGATTGAGGCGCACGTTGTGTGACTTTTTGCACCGTCTTGTTGAAACAACCGCTCTTCCACATTAACGCCATTCAATTGGGGTACGAAAAAGTAAGTAATCATGGCTTTATAGCGATCTTCATTGACTGTAACGTTATGGCCGTTATCATCTTTGAAGAAATATAGACCAATGATTCCAACAACCCATAAAGCACACCAAACAGTGACTTTGTTTGTGTAACTCCGTCTCAATAATGGTTTGTGAATTTTCTTCACCCCAAAAGCGACAATTTTACTTGTTGACGTAGGTATTTAACAAAATATGCGCCTCATCACTGAATAAAATTTTCGAAATAAATTTGCCCAATCTGCAAACGTAGTTCTGACTTAAGTTCATTCAAAATGGCAACCAAACTGAGCTCAAAACAGCTAACAGTTGTTAAATTAGCTGCCGCTGGAAAAAGTGTTGCAAATTCAAAAAATAAACATCTAAAAAAATTCCCGCAAATTGAAGAGTTCCCTCATAGATTATTTAACAATAACACTCAATGAAAGTTTTCTTTTATAGTTAGGGGTTTGTGGCAAACAGCGTCTTGCCCTTGCAAAACGCGCAACCGCGACTTCCGACATCGCGACATCCTGTCGACTGTCGCCTGTTTGGTGACGCGTCACGGCGTCACGACGCCCGCTTGCGCTGACTTCAGGCGGAAAATTAATCGCGAAGCGACTCCAGCAAGCAGCGGTCTGTAAATGCCGCCTGCAACTATATAATTAAATTTTGCGTCTGTTATTTAACCCGACGTGTGTGCTAGTGTTTGTATGACTGACTATTATATCTGTTTGTATGCGTTTATACGGTAAGGGTGCAACGCGATATTAAGGGTGAATGCACCGTAAATTCGGCGGCTGCTAATAAGTCAATTTACTGAAATGAAATTGAGAAATTTGCTGCGGGTCCTCTAAATGGAATTAATGATCAGATAACAGCTTGATCTTGAATATCCAGATTTCTTCACATATAAACTAAATTAGAAAATTAAAATTACTACCTATCCAAATATCTATTGTGGAGGGACATAAAACTTAAGTTCTCTTACAAATAAAATTTCTATCCCACTTGTGGAAAAAATATTATTAAGAACAAATGATCTTCTGGTTGTTGAATACAAATATATAACATAGTATTTTTATGACGTTTAAAGAAAAATATTATTAAAGCCAAAAGAAAACTAAAACCACTGATAATTATTTGACTAACCAATAGTAATACCATCGGCCTAATTCTCTAACGAAGTTGCTATCTTAGCAACTTGCTAAGGTGACAAAATCGCATCAAAACTTTATAGAATATTTCACTAGCTAATAAAATCAATTCATTTTGAAACAAATACATTTACAAAGATCAATTCTACCATTGAAAAAATATTCTTGGAGGAGTCTACTACTCCTTGCTCTGTGTTTTATAACAAGAAAAGAACAAAGGTTGCTCGGTGTGCCTTACTCGGGCTGTCATGTTGAAGTGACACTCCAAGGAATATATTAGCTGCTTTAGACAAAGAATTTTTAATTTGGTTTAAAATGTGTGGTTTTTGGCAAAAGGGATTTGTTTGGAGCGGAATTCTATTACTTTATAAAACAGTAAACTAATTAAAGTAATACTAAATATAGTATCAAAAACGTTAAGGACAGTTTATCAACTGTAATTACACAAGAGCTTTTTATTTTGCTGGATAAATTTCTGTTTGTTACGAAACCTTGTTACCTAGTAATTTGACAAGAAAACTGTTTTAATAAAATCACGACACCGTATTTTATATTGGAGTTAAATTATCGATGGAAGACAATGTTTGGAAACTGAGCGAGGAGAAGACTCCAATTTTGTCTGACATCGTGCGATGCTTACATATTTTTTTGCTTGATTGGAATAAGCAAAATTTATATGAAATTAAGCAGATATAAATTTCTCATTATCAGTATTACTGAAACCAAATATATTTGGAAGCTTTTCTGTGATTGCTATTTTTTTTATGACAAGTAATAAATTTATTTATATTAGACTAGAAAATTACATTATTATATGAGGGGTTATGATAGTAATTAGTCACGAAGATCATCCGAGTGAATAATAAACATAATTCCGAATATTATAGTATACTTTTCCTACTCCTGTAAATTCGGAAATCACTTTAGAAAATGATCGAAATTCGTTGAATACACATGTTGTTAAACGTCAACAAAAAAAATAAAAAATACAATGACAACTGACTACATATCAACTGTCAGACGGCCGTTGCTAGGTGATCCACATCAAGTCTTTAAAATAACAGTGAATTATGGATTTCTGGCTTTGTGATTGGTCACTGTCGTAAATTATAGGTACTATAATTCATCGAAAAAATTTAAATAATGGGAATACATTTTTACAGGAGTAGAAAACTTAATACTCACCATTCTGTTTAGCCTAACAACCGATAAAAACACTATACAGTCTTGTAAACAGGCACGGTAAGTTGATAAAAAAAATACCAATAGAGCAAAAAATAATTTAGAGCCTGCAAATTATTTCCCATTTATAATAATTATATAATAATCGGCAAACATGCATATCTTCACCTGTTCATAAATTAAACCCGTCAATTACAAAATAATTAATACCGGAAGCATTAATATTATTAAATTATATCAATTTACCACAATAAACAATTTCACCACTACAATTCACAACAAACCAATTATTTTACCACATCAAAAATGAATGCTATTCCCATGATACGAAATCTACAATGAAAATTATATTACGAAAACCAATAAAAAATTCGGTGCAAAATTCAATCTACATAATTTACACCCACAGTCGCGTCTAAACAAAAGATTCAGCAGCCATTGCTAACGTACATTGAAAACCATCAAATTCCTGTAAGAAATTAGCATTGAATACAAACATGGCGATAACGTGGCTTCCGCATTGTCCGCGTCAGAGCTTCTCAAACTTTTTACACTTATACAAAAAAGATGTATCGTTCAAAAAATCTATAATTTTGTTCTTGTGCAGTGGCACCTACTTGAAAATAACTCAGAAATTCAATAATATCAACATAAAAATTACAATCAAATTGTAAAAAGTTTTCCTTCCAACAAATACCTAATGATTTTTTAAAAAATGATATCAAGTGAGCTAAGTATATTTTTACATATTAAAATATTACTTATTCGGGAACTAAAAAATATTTAAAAAGTGTAAAAAGAAGAAGATAAAGTAGTGTACTTTTGGCGTGTATTTTAATGCAGCAAAAGGCAATACAATAAAATTATAAGAATAAATGTAACTTTTATTATTATTATATTATTATTACAATGATCGATTTATTTATTTTATAATTTATGTTTGAGACCAATTATGTGGGAACGAAACAATATTGGATAAATCTATCCTAGACAAATAAACGGCTCCTTTTTCACATTTCTCTACAAACTAAAATATTGGGAGAAATCCGGGAAGAGTTCTGAAATTTAATTACGGAAACATTTTGAGATCTCGTCGCAAACAAAGATTGGATATTCGCTATCCAGAGCAAAGCGATGGTGCTGACATCTCGGTCAGTAGAAAAACAGCGGAGAACGTTGTCAATTGACAAACACGAACCTCATAAATTTTCTGCACTCATAAATAACAAAAAAGAAACCCTGTTCACACACGCCTACTGCGATATAAAACTCTTCCAATCGAACATTTTTTTCCCTTTTTTTGGTGATCGAGTGATCTTGAAATCTGATTAGATTGAGGCGAATTTCTTTGGGCTGGTTTTCAAATACAAATTGTTGGAATAAAATTGTTTTAAAAGTATTTTTTCTGTTATGTTAATAAGGTGATGAATTATAGTTTCTGACAATAGGAAGTCAACTGAAAAATCATAATGTGGTTCGAGATATTTACATATATATTGGGTAATAAATTTTTGGGTTAGTTTGAATTTTATGTATCAAGGTTAGAATATTTTCATAAATTGTGGTAAAAGCACAGTGTATCACTTTCAAAAAGAACTGTAATTATTCATGAACTACCAACTAATTATTAACAAATCTTGCTCTACACTCTAAGAGCAATTTTACAATTACGTACAGTTAATAATAACATCATTCAATCATACAAAATTCTAATTTTATTCGTACAGATTTATTTAATGAGGTACTTGAATTTTCAAAGCTATTTTATTGAAAACGAATATCTAAGAAATATGTTCTATACTACCTTCAAACGATTTCAATATAATTTAAACAAAAAAACTAAATAAATTTGGTCTGGTTAGATTCATATTGTCAAAAAATAAATAGTTCTGTTTACTACCGACATTAAAAAAAAAAAATTACAACCAATAAAAACTAAAGAATGTAAACAACCTATCCCATCACAAGTATAATAATTCTTCTCCACCGAACAGTTATTTAAAAATCTGACAAACAGAAAACAAATGTAAATCAGCTGCCCTAGAAAAAAAACCGGAGCCGTCAAACCAAAACAAAAGAACACTATATTGAAACTCGGAGAAAAAATAGAACACCGAAACTCGATCACACGTCGAGAAGACCATATCACCTTTGTTATCGCACCTGAACTTCAATTTTTTATCGATGGATGTCGCCATTGGACAGCACGTTATGTCATGCTTGGAATTTCAAAGTTTTTGTATTTGCATGCTGTGTGCGTTTTGCCAGAGAATCGAAGAAGCATTGGAATGGAACTAACATTCTTTCGTACCGTTTGTAGTGCAGTTATGTTGCTTTTTGTAAGAGAAAAAACAATTGAAAAAGTGGAAAGTTTGCTGTCATGGGTAACAATTACTACGATGACTCATACATTTTAAGGACAATACCGATAAATATATATTTAGAAAGAGAAATTAAAAATCTTTCAGAAACCATAATTATTTGCACGATTGGTCTTTATTATCAACTTACCATGCCTGTTTCCAAGGCGGTATGTTGTTTTTACCGGTTACTAGGTTAAGCAGAACGGCAAGTAATATTTACTGGTCTTGAAAATTTTGTTAGTATTTTCATATTGAAATATGAATTTTTCGGGTATTATTGTTAAACAACCAATACTCTACGTTTCTTCTTTGTCTAATTTTTCACTATGGGCATCGATAATTACAAATATTTTTCTTGTTTTTCAAAAAGAATAGCTTATATAGTACCACAATACTAAATTACTACTCCCATATGAAGATAGATTACCAAAAAAAACTTAAGGTTAAACAAGGAATCAAGGTCCAGAATTATTTTTCTTTGAGCATTGATTTAATATTTCTGTGTTGGTAACTTATAAGTATAATTACGTATAAAATATTTTACATTTAAATATACATAGCAATATCAAATGAATAACCTGGCATAGTTTATCCAGTTTGAAATGCCATAGCCATACGCTGGGCATTAATGGGATAAGACGAAATTTCAGAATATTAACCTCGTTAGTCTCAATTACTTCATTTCTGTGAAACTATTTTATTAATCTAAAAATTTTAACACAAACATATGTGGCAATAAATTAAAACCTAAGAAACCCCTATTAAACCAATTTCTAACAAAATTTTAAGTACTCATTTTAATACTTATATCTTTTGCTAATCACCTTGTTACAATGCATACGTATTGAATGAAGAAAATATATTGGAACGGAAACAAATATTGCCAGCATTTGAAAATATTAAAATTACAATTGTAATAATGACAAATAAAGCAAAAATTGAAAGTCGCTCTCAACTCTAAAGCATATCCCAATCGTTTGCAAATTATAAAATCAAAGTCTTGCAAAACAAAGACTCACGTCGCGTCTCATTTCCAGTATTGCATTCGGAAACTTTTCCAGCGACTCGGCAAATCTTAGATCGCGGTCGGAATCTCTATTCATTATAAAGTCACTACGAACCGTCATTTGCGAGGCTGAATTTGCATCAGATCGAACCACTATTCCACTGATGCGGAATACATTAATATATTATTGTCCTCTCACAAATCAAAAAAATACAACAGCAGAGATAAAAAGGCAAAGTTGGTGAAGTTTTTCTGCATACTCGACATATTTCCTTTGAGTGCACAGGAAGGAAAAAATCTATGCACTTGACGAAGTGTGGAAGTTCTGTGAGTGGGGATGGAGATGGAGCCAATGCCAAGGGGTGAGGCTTCCATCTCATTGAGCTGAAACTTTCCCCCTGGAAACTGGAAACCAACACCACGCGGAATAGAGGGCGTAACGCTACTGCAACGCAAGCTAGCGGAACGTAACGGAATAGCCACGCTTCGGCTGCTGACTAACAACCTATTGTTTTATGCAGAATATTATTTTTAATATAAAAGATATATGTTTTCAAAGCAAAAAGAAATAAATACATCATTTACCCCTTTCTAATTCTGACATTTTGCTTGGAGCAGATCTATGTGTACGCGAAAAGTCGTAAAATCAGACTCATCAAAGTATTTATTTGTTTTTACCAAGTGCACATCATTTGAAAATATTTTATGACTTATTCTGCATTGCTGTCAAAAATTTGATTGTCATTTGGATAAATTGATGTAAATTTAGTATGGAAGTTAATTTAACTGGAGTTTAAATTTCTTATTAATACCGGGTATTAGTAAATTTTATCGACTGTGGAACTAAACTAAAGATTTCAACAGAGCTATGTACAGTTAACAACCATCAAGCCTTTTAAAAAGGGTAGTTATTTACCTCGTTATAAAATAATAAATTAATACAATTAAAAATTGGTAGAATCGGAAACTTTTCGTATATAGAAGAACATCGAAACAAGGTGAAAAACTATGAGGGGTCGAGGTTTAGAAGAGGAAGAATAGAAAGGAATGGAGATTAAGATGCAGGAAGCAAAAGGAAGCAGTTAAAGGTAACGGCCATATTGTTGTGGTTAGGGAATAAACTTTCAATATTCGAATTGTAAAAAAAAATGCCTCCATCATCATAGTTTCTAGCCAAGAAAGTCAACAATAGAATCTCTATTGTGCTTCAATGTTCACTTTTCAAAGCACAGTTCTACATGGAAGTACGGTTCGCGATCAAGCGCTCTGCCTTGCACTCCCTTATGCGGTTATGATTCTTTTTACAGTCGAGGAAGCGTGGAGGTACGAAGTTTCACGGAATCTTAACGTTCAGCAGTTCATCTCCTTCTCTTGTGCACTACTAGTGAACGACCGACAGATACGTCCCGACGTAACGTCGTTCGACGTTAGGGTATATGGTGTTAGCTACCTCAGCACTATATGCACCGTTGCGTTTTTCTATAGCGGTAGTTAACGAATCTCCCTCCAGATTGAGTTAGTGGAGTGCAATCAGATGTTTGCTTGTTTGAAAGCTTGTATTTGTTTGGCGTTCAGCAACAATGTACGCGTAAATTGTGAATAATAATATACCACAAAATGATATATTTATTCATCTGGTTGCAAGGTATTAGTTTTGAACTGAAAATAATTACATGGGAACTGTTATTTGCTAGAGGGAATTTAAAATTTTGGATGGATATATTTATAATTGTTTTCTAAGTATTTCTAAATTATTTTATGATTATACTCATCTCGACATTAAACTTGACATCAATAGCGGTGAAATTCATAAATCAATTAGTTTTGTATTTGAATACAATGAATAATTTCTATTTTCCTTTTATGATATTTCACTAAACATTGAGGGAAAGTTTGCAAATTATTGTGCAGAGAAAAATAATTATATGAAAGGCATCACAATCAAGCAATAATTTCTTCAAAAATAATTATGTTTAATATGCCTAAAAACTTCTAGTTTCTTGGAGAAATTTGCAAACTATGTTTGAAATACACTACACTCATAAAAATTACTTCTTGTTTCAAAAAATTTTCTAGTTTTCCTTTAGAATGCATTTGTCGAAGAAATTTTTTCTTACAAAATGATTAGGTTCAATTCAAAAAACTATTAATTTTGAATATAAATTTTATATATCTTCTTTTTTTGTTTTTAAAAATAAAGTAAACGAAGTCGTTTAATTTTAAACAAAACATTTTTATTTAAAATGATATAATTTTCAATTTAAACTACTCCTATTCAAACTACTTCATCCCCATAATGAGTCTCAGTTGAATACTTTGATTTGTTCCTGCAAAACTAAATTAATTTTCATGCAAGAATATTTATTAAACCTACAAAAATTTTCAAAGAACACGAAATTGGATTCATTTAAGAAGAATCTGTTTGTTCCAAGAAGACATTTTTATCAGTGTATCTAAGAAAATATCTAAATACGTATTTCAATAAGTTATCATCAGTAGATTTAATAAGAGGGATAAAATTCAATTCAATCTTGACCCCACCAGCTTATTTTTTTCTTGTTCCAATGTCAACGACCGCTAATGAAAATTATAAACAAATACAGCGACATAAACAAAATGAGAATGATTAAAAACCAGCTCAAATTTCAGAGGGGGGAGTCACATAATTTACTGTAATATTCTTCTGAGAAAGCCCAATCGTCTAACAAATAATTAATGACATTGGCACAAGCAGCACTAGCCAAAACAGCACTCCACTTCCACAAACAACATCCTACAGTTCATGTGTAAGTGCATTAACATTTACTTTGAAAGTGCAGAGTCAGGTCGAACAAGCTAACCATGTAATTGTGTCCATTGAGGGCGTCAGACTTCAACATACGCCTTCGCACGTATTTACGCGCACGCGCGCTTGTGGGCTACTCACAGAAGGACCAATTAAGTAGGAAACGTTTTACTCTAATTTGGATTTCGAGAACTCGGGGAATATGCATTTTTCAGATCAGGAATGGAAATTGAACAAGAAATTATCAGAGTGCAATTTTCTGAGATGCGAGGATGCTATAATATTTGGCTGCGGTGGAAACTGCAAATGGACCAAATGTAATTGTCTCTTTAACTTTAATTGGATATGAATATATAGAGGAATTAAACAGCCAATTTAATTTAGCTTCTTGTTCCGTTTGCTTAAAAGTTATTCTACCTGTAACATTATTGTCAGCCATAATATCCCTAGGGCATTGATAATTACGAAATAATTACCAAAAGAACGTTGCTCGGTGACCGAGTATTTATCAATGGTCAAGGGATGTTCGGTGTGAATTTTTTTGCCATACATATCGTGAAAATGACATTTTGAAAAAACAAATCAAATATTGAAATAACTGTCAACCGACTGTCAATAAGTGATACTTTTTCGGGGTAATTGTGACCTGATTGGTTACTTTTGCACACGTGATCAGAAATACAGGGATTCAATTGAATACTTTTTTAACCAAACAAATTCAATTGTGATATATTAAAGGAACATTATTATTTTTTGTCAATTTATTGTTGTGTATAATGCGACACTTTAACGTCAATTTTTTTTCTTGGCCAATAAATTGATTAATTTATTGAAGAATTAGAAAATGTTCTATTTTACGACAATGTTTTAGATCATTTTAGTCATTGGCAACCATTCAAACTTGTTTATGTTTTGATTAGTTAGTCATTTTTTGTACATATAGGTTGAACAAAATATATTAGTAGTATAGATGACAACTGATCGTGGTGGTACTACTGAAATTGTCACAATAAATTGACAGAAAACTTGATATGTGTAAAACAAACGACAATATTTCTGTTTTGGCAATTTATTGACATGAAAACTTGGCCAATGTATTGACGAACAAAGAGGCATTAAATACAAATTTTATCTGTAAAATAATGGAATCGAAATATATTTTATCAGACTATTTCCGAAATAAGCTAACACCAAAAATAATAGCAATTTTTAACAAACGGTAGACAAAAATACAATAAGCAATCAATATTTTGTCTCGCATGGTAGTCATGTAACAGTCATTTTGTCACTTAAAAATACCCTAGGGCATTTTTTTTTTTAATTTTGTTACTATAATATGTAAGTGATTGGTCAAAAAGTGAAATTGAACCAAACGATCGATTTATTAATATGTGAAAATAGTCGTCATTTCTTTTACTTTACAATATAAATAAGTTTGTGAATAAAATTGGGAAGATTTTCACGAAAATATTTGTTTTATGTCCGGTATTATAAAGAAATTCAATTGTCACTTTTATTTTTAAAGTAAATTTATTTGTTTTTAAACAACTGCATTTTTTTATAACTTAGGAACTTTATATTGCCGCCAAAAATTTGAATAACATTTGGATAACTTGATGTAAATTTAGTATGAAAGTAAATTTAACTGCAGTTTAAATTTCTTTATAATATCAGGCATTAAAATCCCTATGAAAAGAACTACGAGTATATAAATTATTGTTTCTTCGTAGATTATAAGGCCTAGAGAAAGTGCAATAATAAATAAATATAGAGAATTGAGTAAACTATAGAGTTAAAAACAGAAGACTGGCAATTGCCAATGCCATAAATGAAATATCCTAACAGCAAATCAAGTGCAATAAATTAAAATAATTGCGCAAAAGGGTGTGTCGAAGTCCGAAAGAAGCATCGAAACAACAATCGTGACTAGCCAAACCCTCCTAGATCCAAGTCCCAAGTTTCAAACATTTGCCTCTCTACAATATGTTTTAAACATTATCGATGTGTTAATCTTAATTGCTAAAAAATATTCATTCTTGTCATGGAGTATTACTTCAGAAACTAAAACAAGAAACAAGAATTGAAACTTATTACTGGCCAGAGTTTCCAAGGACGAGAAAGACATTTACTTAGCAGCCACTTAGAGTAGATTGCAGATAGAATGGTGCGCAGTTATTAATAATTTTAATCAAGTGATTTTTAAATCTTAATAAATTGTCGGCTATTATAAGTGTTATTGTTAAGGAATGTGAAACTATTAAACGTATTTTTTATGCATTAAATTCTTACTGGATAACAACATCAATCAAGTTAGACGTAGGTATTATAATTGGAATTTGTAATTATGTTGGACAGTGGCACTACTCTGTTTTGTTTATTGTTGCCAGCAAACAATTTGTTATTGTTTATCAAACCTTGAGCGTATTTGATTATTTATAAATAACAGATTAAACAATTATCTAATCTCAACCGCAACTCAGACACATAAAAGAGCTAGTAGTTTTACCCATGAATTTTAATCGTACGATTAGTAAGGTGACCAATATTAGTCCTTCTGGTAGTTTTGTTTCATTAAAAAATGGTTTGCGATATTTTCATGGAACTACATGATTTGAAGTCCCCTGATCCCATTTTAATCTATTGCTTAATGACGTCTGTGTGTATGGATGTATGTGTGTCCGTATGTTCAATTTACATACGAGAAAAGAAAGTTTTAAAAATATTTGTAATTATAAGTGTAAATGATAATGCGAACAACTTGGTTAATTTTGGCAATATTTGCATAACTAGAAGTGGAAATTTAATTGTCATAGGAAACAATAAATTTAATTTATCTGAAATAAGAAATCAGTTGCGAAAGAACTATCAAATGAAAGATGTTAGTAATATTATTTGGAATATAAATAGTTATTTGCAAAGAAAAAATATATATTTCAGAAAATGATATTTAACACACACTGATTAAACTTTTTTCTAGTTGGAAATCAAAGTAAAGGTTTTCATAATGTCTTGAACTCAAATGTCAGAAATTTAATTTTAACGATCGTCAATTGTTTTTTACAATAGTAAAATAAATCCTTCCGAAGGTAGGATGGGAGTTACATTAAAGTATTAAATATCAATTTTGAAATAAATGGTAAATATATCCATGATTACTGAGAAAAAATTTAAACAAGTGAATAATCATTACAACTATGCCCAATGTTATCTGTCAAACTCAAACAATACGACTGTTTGTATGTTTTGTTTACCATGGCACTCTGGAAATAATTTAAAAATTATAAATTTTATTTTACACCTATCTCAAGACATAAATAAATTATATCAATAAATTTAGTCTCATTTTGTGTAGTAGAGTGTTTCTGAACATATTTTGTATTCACAATTTTGTTAAAAAATTCATAGGGAACAAACTATCGTCTAATAGAAAATTTTACGTATTTCTTATATATTCCTTATGTCCTACAAAAAAATATACACCCGATTTTCATTTCAATAAATCGTAGTTGCTATGAAAATTGAGACGTCTATTCTGTTTTTATTATATTTATAAGTATAAGAAAGTTGTGTGGTAACCACAGCAGATTTTTATTTCTTGTTTCAATGTGATATTAGAATATAAAATATTTAGCTGCAAAATTCTTCTACATTATACAACATATGGGATAATCGAATTAAGACTACTTCTGATATTGTATTGTCACAATTCCAATTAACATATCGAATGGAATTCCATCCGTACTCCTTTTGCACAAGAAATAATTGGACACCTTATATGATTAGCTGAAATGATTCACAGATACAGCAGTACAACACAAATAAATTTACAACATCCTACCTTGGTTTATTGCAGTTCCACGAATTCATATATTACTCGGTGGTCTACGTTTATCGTAAGAAAACTACACAAATGATCGCGAATTATAGTATGTACAACTTTCCGTGGCGATTGATTCCATTAGTGTTTCTCAGCAGGTATTCCAAAAGTGGATTAAAGAAATTTATGAGGGTCTACTTTACAGGGTTGTACTGGATAATATTTTCAAATGAGTTTTACACAAACAGACACAAGTAATATCAAAATATGAAAAATTTTAATAAAATGAATTTTAAATGTCGTTTTCTGAAGGTATATTTGTATAAAATTATCTTACTTAACAGTTTTCGGGGAAACAATTGAAAAGATAATCGTATTAAAAATTTCGGAGATTGAAGCATCTAAGCCAAAAATTATAATAATCCACTCCTGAACATCAGACAAACTTGCATCCCGCTGGTTAGGGCTGGCTTATCCCATTAGCAAGTCAAGTCAATCGCCACGGAAAGTTGTACAAGCTATACATCTGAACACTTTAGTAAATAAAACACTGCACTTGTTTCACTGTAATTCACTACATTTTCACTGGTTTAACAGCTCGAAATCAAACGATCCAACGTCAAAAATACGAACGGGCGACTGACTATTCGCTGCAGATAAACACAGCGCTCTGGGTTCAGACAAGTCCAATCAGTTTAGATAGTGCAAATTTTGCGTATAAATTAATATAAATCTGATATAACCAACATAAAGAAACCCGCGAAATAATTACCTTTTAAAATGATGTAAAAATTACTTTTTAGTTTCCGCTAATTTAATTGCAAACATTACTAGGTTCTCTTCCAATTTTTATGTAAATGCGTCAAATTGTGCACACTTCATTTTGCCCTTACAAAGCAAAGAAATTCTTGAAGTAATTTGTAAAAAACGTCTGCAGCAAACAAACTTCAGCTTCATTTGAATAAGAAAACAAATTTAATGAATATAAAACACCTGATATGACGCTTATTTACATAAAAACTAAGGGAAAAAATAACGGAAAGTTTGCTTTTAAGATATCTACACCGACCAGCCCTCGGTGGCATTGTCCTAAAAATTAATTTTCAACTTATTTTATTAAATTTTAATTAGTTTAGCAGAACAAACACTTTCCGAGCTTAAACAATTACAAGGGTAAAGATAAAAGTGTCGTGTAGAGAAAATCTTAGTTATTTCCTTTTTGAGATAAATATATCTATTAATAACTTTCAATCTCAGTTACCATTTACGACTTACGTTAAAGTGGTTTAGTGGAAAGATTATAATTTGTATGAAATAAGACTACTAATGTCTGCATTTATAAGAAAGTTAATCATAAATCCTTCTTCAAACTTAATGCACTACTATAACTAGCAAAATTAATTACATAGATCATTTACTTGAGATACTGCAAGACTTCTAGATTAATAAACTAAAAATAACTACCTAATGTGACAGTAATGGAGACTTTTTCTTTTCCGTTTTATTACCACCGAAATTACCTTCTCGCAATTTATTTAACACCTACAGGCAATTTATTAACCAGTTTTTTGGGGCAAAAAACGTATTGTTAAATCTCTCTTTGCAGGTGAAGACAAAAACTAAATTACCCAACATTCTAGCACCGACAAATCTTAAGTCAGTCTACTTTTTGCAATGAAAACATCAAGTGACCCAGTTAGTTCATCTGTTTCTTCGCTTCTTGAAACTCGATTAGTGGCA
Organism: Poecilus cupreus; assembly: GCA_963942605.1. Lineage (NCBI taxonomy): Eukaryota > Metazoa > Arthropoda > Insecta > Coleoptera > Carabidae > Poecilus > Poecilus cupreus. The sequence goes on from OZ012718.1 coordinate 4,101,390, forward strand.
CAGCGGGCCAAACAATCGAACGCAGAATTTTCAAAACAATTATAACTTCCGGAGACGATTCCCCGGGGCACTAGAAATTTTTCGGAGATTATCCCAGTAAGCTCTGGGAGAAATTGTTAGTAGGTTAAAGTCTGTTTGCACGAGCGTTTAGTTGATGAATTTTCATTATTTGCTTAATAATGACAAAGATTTAGGTTTTGAACCAACGAAAAACGGAAGAGGTTCTCTAGTCGACGCGCATATTTTTTTATTATTTTTTTTATGTATGACAACACAGAACTTTTCATAGAGTAGTCTGATTTTGATAATTCTTTTTTTATTAGATAGGGCACCCCTCGAAGTTGGTCCCATTTAAATTATACCCATAAGGGGAGGAAAATAGGGGATGATTAATTGTACACCAACTGAATTTTTATCTGTTAACTTATTATACCACGTATATCCAATTTTTAAAAATCCACTCCTAAGGATAGAAAACAGGTAGCCACAAAAATTAAAACTTTTTAACAAAAAATTGAACCGACGAAAACCTGAAAAGCTAAACATAAAATAAACTAATTTTGAGTAGGCACCAAATAAACAATCAAAGAAGGCCGACTCAAAATTATTTTTCGCTTTTCAGTTTTTCGTCGGTTCAATTTTTTGTTAAAAATTTTTACATACTTCACTTCTAAAGTGGGGTAAATAGCTCCATGGTAACGCATCGGACTGTGGATGGTGAGGTCCTCAGTTCGAATCCCACTGCTGACAGTTGCCAATTTAAATTTACCCCTGTGGTTCTCCCTCCACTAACTTTGGGGGCTATGACTTGACGGCTGGTAACCGCATTTCATGCCCAAAAATATATCACTTACAGAGATCTGCGTAAGCAGAGTGCCACACCCATAATGGTTAAAAGGCGTGATGATATATTTATTTTATTTTTATTTTACTTCTGAAGAAAAGAACTATTTGCAAAAGGGATAAATACCTTGATAACGAAAAATATACATATACCCTAAGGTGAGAAAATACTATAAGAATAGTTATTTGTATATAAGGCACTAAAGTATAATTTATTATCCGAAGCGATATTAGTAATAAAAAATACTTTAGTGCCGAGTTATACATTATATTTTTTCCAAAATCGTTAAATTATTAATTAAAAACAAATAAATAGCATTATGTATTTATAAATAGTCAGTTAGCTGTTGCGACAGGGATGGCTGTTATAACAAAAATACTGTCACGGTGGTCAATTAGGTCATAAATTTAATTATTTTTTATATATTCTTAGACGTGTTCAGCATGTAATCTGCATTAAATCTGATAAATTATTATCAATAAATAATATAAAAATTTACCAATAGTATTATAGAATCATTTGCTTGTTATTTTATTGTAGAGCAGTACCTTAGAAATATATCCAAGTAAAATAAATCGTCACCTCAAGAAATTTCTTCAAATTATTTTAATAAATGATTACCTACCTACAGGCTTAAAAAATTGAGTAATCAAAGTATCACAAATCACAAATTTAATTAGAATAATTATACTTTCAACCTGATGCTCCACATTTCAAAATCCGCGCTGTCATCACAAACAATTCCACCAACAACATGACTTACGGATTTAGCACGCGCAAATAATTAAATATAGAAAGAAGCACATTTTGTATACCATTTGAACCACATCCGGTAGCTCGAAGGTAAATGTCCGATTGGTCTAGTGTTCAGTAAATTGAATTACGTTAATAATTCTTGTGGTAATCACAAGTTGAAAGGATTCGGCGACAGGACAACACAGACGGTAGATGGCACTGAACGAGGATGTCTACATGCTTGCCCTAATTTAATTAGACTTAAACCTATTTGTGTAATTAATACTAGTGTGAACTGCGCATGCCAAACACCAAGGAATTTATACTTACAATTATCTTGCTTTACAAAGTAGGTAAGTAACATTAAAATGGCATTCTTTCAATAATCCAATAATTTTAAATATGCAGGTGTAAACGAACTTGACAGGCTGTAAAACTACTATGAGACACATCTATTTTATATATCAAACATGACATCACAACGCCTTTTACCCATTATGGGTGTGGCACTCTGCTGACGCAGATCTCGGTAAGTGATATATTTTTGCGTATGAGGTGCGATTACCAGCCATCAAAGATGTTAGTGGAGGGGGAACCACAGGGGTAAATTTAAATTGGGAACTGTCAGCTGTGGGATTCGAACTGAGGATCTCACGATTCACAGTCCGACGCGTCCGGGACTGGAAAAATGACGCAAATGTATTCAACCAACAATTCATGAAATATCAGTAAAAATTTTGATTTTTACTTACTTCATTTCTTTACAATTTAAACCCTAAGAAACCCATTGCTGCAGAGCGCATCGTCATATCTCTTAAAATTTTCAAGATATGGCCTTTTCTCAAATGTTTTGAAATGCAACTTTGACGGGCCCTAACTCAAAAACTAAGCAAGATATCGTTAAACGAACTTCAGTTTTTACTTTTGGTGAGGTTTGAAACAAATTGGTGAATTTTGAAAATTTTGGTTATTTTTTGAAAATTTTCTAAGGGGCGCATCTTGAAAAATATCAAAGATACGAACTTGCGGTTTCCACCAATCGATTCAGCTCGCCGAAATACATAAACCCCGAAAATTTTAGAAAATTTGAACAACGGGTTGAGGTTTTATTGAAAAAAGTCTGAAAATGGCTGTTTTGGCGAAAGAAGTCAAGGGGTACCCCTTGACGTTTGGGCCGAATTTAGCCATTTTCAGACTTTTTGCTCTAACTTTTCAACCCGTCAACCAAATTTTGTGAAATTTTGCATACTTATGTATTTTAACGAGCTGAATCGAATGGTGTACACCGCAAGTTCGTATCTTTGATATTTTTCAAGATGCACCCCTTAGAAAATTTCCAAAAAATTCTCAAAATTTTCAAAATTTATAGATTTATTCTAAAAGCCACCAAAAGTTAAAACTGAAGACCGGGTTTTGATATCTTGATTAGTTTTTGAGTTATAGCTCCTTAAAGTTACACTTCTAAAAACAACAAAAATCGTCATATCTCGAAAAATATTAGAGATACGATGATGCGCTCTACTGCAGTGAGTTTCTTAAAGATTGTATTATATAGAAATGCAATAAAAAAAATTCCAAATTTTAATAGGTATTTGGTGAAATTTTTTATTTTTACTTTCCATTTGCAGTTATTTTGAATTTAGTTCTTACTGTACACTGTTTTACTTTTAAACTTAAAAAATTAATTTAAAATAGAAAGTATTTACACGTATTACCCATGTATACATACGTAAAGTTCTCGAAAGCTTGTAACGGTAGGAATGTAAAATATTTAAAAACATGTAATTCTTGAAATACTTGTATATTAACCACATTTCCTGCATATGTAGGGCAGTGTTCACCGTAGGCTCAAGGGTAAAACATAAGTTTTGTGCGAACGCTAACTGTGTAATTTGCATACATTTATCTTTACATTTGTGTGAGTGCGTTGTTCGTATGTTATGTAAATAGGTGTTATGTTTAAATATACATAATTCTATCATTTATGAGACCTAACTTGTGCGATTTTGATGCAAATTGAATAACAACACAAATGCATGTTTTTAAAGCAACAAATTCCATTTAACTAATATACAAAAATATTTAACAATAGTACGTGCGGAAAGCCAATAAACAGGATTACTAAAATATCAAATTAAAATCAGTGTTTTCGCAAATTATTTAAATAAACAACAAACAGATTTGTTTTAAATGGCACTAAACAGAATTTGATTTACTTCTGACCTGACACTAGTTGCAGTAGATGTACAGATGTATGTTTTGACATTGCATACCTGGGAAAGAAAAAAACAATTACTATAAAATAAATAACATCAAGCATATTTAATTTTATAACTGGTGTGGAATTGATATGTGGAATTTAGGGATTTCAAATTTAGTCAAAAGCGCAAAAGCTATATTCACAAATATATTTAGTTACGAAATACGCAAATATAATTTGTTACTTGCTAACAAATTTGAAACTTGTTAAATTAACAAAAATTAATGGTGGATCGTTTACTAAAAATTTTGTCAATTTTGACTACAAATTTTTTACTGTGTATTTACACTTTTGCTCTAAAGTGAATAGTAAAAATTTACATCAAAATCAAGAAAATAACACTGAAATCTCTATATTTTATATTTCAATTCTGCACCCGGTATAACATGTAAAGGCAACAATGTTCTTCCTTTCATTCTCCTGGCAGGCTTTAAATACAGATACATCTCCCCAAAATTTACCATTACCACATTGTCAGTCTCATCATCATTACTGACCATCAATCAACCCTAAATCAAAACTCATCTTTTAAAAACCCTTCTATCAAAGCTGTCATCGTGACCATCCCAAACAACCTCGCCACACTTTAACCGCGGTGTCCCGGTTTGACCGCGGACTTGGTGTCTTGGTCTCTTGGTTGCCCAGCGTCACCGCAACGGTGGCCCTCGCAGTCCATCGCACACCGGAAGTGTTGTGGAAGGAACTGCTATATGCGGTCAATGGGTCAAAGAGGGACAGTTAGACGAAGGTTGATATTTATCATCCCTGGGAATGGACCACGTTTGACCAGTATTATCTCATAATAATAATAAAAACATTCTTATAATTGCAATTTGCAATTGCAAGTCACAAAATTGATATAACGTGGATTTGGTAAAGCATAAATGGGGTATTCCAGAACGAGTTTAATTGAATTTATCCAAAGTAATAACTTGTTTGCATCGTTTATATCACAATATAATGGGATAATACAATAAAAAAATGCTTAAAAACAAGTTTTCATTCATAAATACAAATGTTAGAAAAATGCAATTTTTAGGCTATTGTAAACTCCTTGGAAAATTGTGACGTCACAACGCCTACCGCTCACTTCATGCCTATATTATTTTTGAACATTTTGATACTTTGATTCCAGGTATAATACTTGATAATTAATCGACAAAAACTGTAAACACTGATAGCAAACAGAAAAAATCTAAATTTGGCGAAAACCCCACTAGAAGATGAAGGCTCATTCGCCTCTGTCCTTCTCGCGTGAGCATAAATAAATGGTCGATAAAAGAGATGGAAGAGGATGACTGTTGATGGATTCCATGATTACAGACTGTGATTATCGGTTTATTGAGTATAAAGATGTTTATTTTTATGGGGTGTCATTGGTGTAGGGGTGTTTATGACTTTGATAGATCGAAAAAGCATTTATGAGCTGTTGCATCATTACCATTCAAATTTTAAGTCCCGCCTGAATAAGCAATATAAATGGTAACGAGCTATTAAATGAGAGCCTATAATCGTAAAGATTGCATAAGCAAACATCAAACTAGCATCTTAATCTCTCAATTAACAATGAGAAGTTCAATTACTAAACAATGTAATAGTTACAAAATCTAAAACTATTCACTAAAAGACATTTTGCAAAAAAGCGCTAAATAATTCAGACACGTATTGACAATAAACATAAAAACGAACGACCAAATCTTCGTGGGTGTCAATAAAATCGTAATAATAGTGCATTAGCGCAAAATTTCTATTCCCACGGCTCTTCTATTGCACGTTTTCGGAAAATAAGGACGCAGTAATTGAAGAATAGTGTCGGACGGGAAAACCAGGTTAAATGAAAACAAGACTCCAATATCCCAGAATGCAATTCAGAACGGCGAGGTCTGCTAGAACAACGGTACCGTACACTTTCACTTGTTTATAGCTGACTTCCAGCGATAGGCAGATGTTCGTGATATATCAGAGTTCTTCATCATCCGAGCGGTCATTTGCAGCAAATTAGAAGACGTATATGGCTTTCTTACGACGAAACTGTTCTTTCTTCATTAGTGCGCATTGATCATTTCGTTATTAGATACGCTCTTCCTACAGTAGCATATATCACAAAGACTTGCTAGTGAAATTGGAGAAACTGTCAGATTTTATTATGAGGAAATTAACAACATTCTGCATTTTGTAAATTTTACTTTCTCTTCCAGCAGTTAAAATGCAGCCATTACACATATTTTAAAATAATAAAATTTAAAATGTTTCCGCATTTATACATATTTCAAAACTACACCACAAAAAAAAACTATTCGAATATAATGTATATTTTCTGAAAATTTACCAAACATTTTGTTAAATAGTAAATAATCGTGTTAGGTTAATTGTCATAAAATTTTAAGAAAATGCGTCTTACAACCTCAGTTTACTTTAAGTCCTAATTTTATTGGAGATAAAATCCTTTTTGAAGTCGCAGCTCAAATTTTTGTTGATCATGAAATCAAGTTTTATTAAAATATGGTAAATTCGACTGTAAATGCTCATACACTTTCCATTGCATCGCAATTTGAAATGTTGCTTATGATACATTTCACTCGACCATACACCACTTAAAAATTGCTCATTCATATTTTATGATTTACATATTATAGTTAGAGATATAGATTATTCGGTAAAGACGAGAAATCTCTAGAACATCTCACACAAGACTGTAATGCAGAGAGATGGAAAGAGAACGAAGAGATGGAATTTACTTAATAAATGATCGAGAAACATACAAAGACTGGATGGGGGAAATTTTAAAAAAAAAGGAAACATGGATTTATTGTTTTTCCGATTAACTTAAATAATGTAAATAGCATAGTAATGATATGTAAAATTTTTGTAGATTCTAGGCCGAAAGGCATAAGTAAATAAATTAAATTCTAATAACTTACATTAGATATTTAAAAATGCATCACACAAATTCCTGGCAATACATTCATTGATTCTTATATAAACGTCGGTGAACATTAGTTTCCTGTCCTCTGCATACTGCTTATAATACGAAGACCTGGTAATATATCTTTAATCTAACAGAAGTTGTAGCTGTTGAAATTCTGGAAATCATAACCCGCACACCTGCATATCATGAAATCTTTATTATTCCTTTCAATTGATAGTATATTTTGCTAAGCTGTCGTAACTTCTTATTTCAGAACAATAATCTATTAATTACTATGAATATACCATTAACAAAAACAATAGACACTAAATAATACTAATGAATGTACTTTTACTATTTCTAAACAAAGTACTAACAGGTAATCAATATTATTTCATACATCTACCAACTCTTAACAGTCAAGATCATTACATTTGCAGAGAGCCGGTGAACTGGTTTCAAGATATTTTTATTGTTACTGTTCGACCTTTCCAAGTACATATCTGGCATGATCTACTTCATTTATATACGTTTATCAACAATACACACCCACATACCAAATACCAGCTGCATTGCAATGGCATTCTCATGTGAAATGATACAGTTATGCAATCGATTTAGTTTAAATGAATATGTGAGATTCCTCAGTAATATATTCATTAACGGTGTTCTAGAAAAAATCTTATACACATGCACACGTTATATTATTATGCAATTGTTAAGAATGTTTAATTACAGTGGATAATGGTTCTGATTGTGCCAGACCTTCTGAAATACAATAGTTGCAAGTGACATTTAATTCTGTGTTAAATTCAGAGCAAAATAAAATTGATAAAATTAATCATTCAAATGTTAAGGCCATCTAAATGCTATTGTTAATTAAGAAATTAGTATGAATAAATATGTACGATTTGAAAGTTCTAAAGAAATATATAATTAGTATGTAGAAAGTATCAAAAAAACTTTTAGCATCTAAAAAGTTTAAGAACAAATGCACCGTGACATAAACTGCTCTTGAAACTTGCTCTGAACAGTAATTGAAGTAATTATCGCTTGGAAACTGCAAGAAGAAGAATTCTGTTATTTTTTATCCGGTTACTTTAAAAATATTGATTAAAGCTCAATGCTTTCAAGACGGCAAAAAACTGTAATGTTAAATGTTCGTTGAAAGTTTTTCAGTGGTAACGACTGTAGCATCTTCAGCCAAGCATCAAATGCAGCAATTTAACACTTCCTATTCCGTGTAGTAGTAATACCGGTAAACGCAGTGCCGGTTACCGCTCGGGTTACCGGTCAAACATTCACCTGACGCCGGTGCATAACAATCAAAACATTCTACAGCAGACGTATGGTTTATGTCCCCGTTGACCTAACCTTATTGTAGGGCATTGTCATTTGCATGCTCTGACAGTTTCTGTTTCACTTCTTACTCGAAAACGATTAATTCTAGTCATGGAAAATATTGACAAACCTAAAGCTACCTTCAGAACGACTCATTTATCAGTTAGAATCAGCTGGCAGCTTAAGTATTTGTAAAAACAAACAAAAAAATTTTGTCTTCGACCGTTCTTAAAAGTGACTCTTTGAACGGATTCTTAGCAAGTTAAATGTCTTACTTTCTGGCACTAGTGTTAAAAGTAACATAGCAACATGCTAAAAGTAATTTTATTGCACTAACACGTATAATGTCACTTTTAACACATATTATAAATAACTATTATCATTTATTCATGTCATTTCAAAACTGTTTTCGACAATAAAAATTGAATAGACACATCAAAGGATTCATCAAATTTCAATTAATAGGTAAGTATGTATTAACGATTCCAATTAATTCATTAAATAATACTATTACATTTGGTTGATGCCGCTAGATAAAAATTCGAATAATTGAAAAAAATTCTAATGAGTGATGTAGAATTTTCCGCTTAGCTTAATTTTAATTATTCTGTAATTAAAAATTAAATTCGAGGGCAGATTTTTCACAGACGAGTTGTTTTCACTCATTTCTGGAAACTATGTGTTGGTTTTTTACATTTTTCACCTACCCAGCGTTTTAGTATCAGGAACTACAAACATACCAAGTAGATTTTCTTTCTTCTATAAATATACCTTCTTTATCTATTTGGTAGTATTACAATTTATAATCTTTGATGAACGTTGACACATTTTGCTTGACTAACTTTCATCTTCACATCGTACAGTAAACATAATTACTGAAACATCATAATAACCCTTCATTAACAATCAAATTAAACGATTCAAAACACCGGAACATTCAGATTGATACAGTTAAGAAACGGTTTGTTAATTCCATTAAACAATTTCATCACGATATCATGTAACACTTGACAGATCCACGCGAACACAGGAAACAAGATAGCAAATCTCGTGGGCGCGAAAAGGATCGTTTACGAAACGACACGCGACGTGGTGAGTTGCGTGAGCGTGATTCTTGAGCGTGATTGTCCCAGACGTCACGATAGGAAGTATAGTGTTACAAGAGTTTACTTTGCTCTTAGAGAGTAATTGTTTCGAGCGGACAATGATAGGTTATACTGCGAAAGTGAAGCAGAAGCGAAAATTGGTATGGAATCAGCTTCGCAACAATGCATTGATTACAACAATGTAGTGATTGCAACAATGTACTGATTACAATAATACAAAATTCTGTTGTGGGCACCACAATAGCTCCCGGGATAGATTTATTATCAAACAATGAAGGAACACGGACCACTACTATCAAGAAACGCTTTTAAATTCAAAAATTGAATTTTCAATTAGGACACATGTTAAATATGACATTTTTCAACCGTTGTTGGTAATGGTGACAGTAAGAGAAAAATGTTTCAAACAACAGTTGTAGATAATATTTGAAACATTATTCTAATAACAAAAAGTGTCATTAGCCTATAATTTACTGAGATATTTCAAAATAACTTGATACGGTTTCAAGTAAACTACCACTTCCGGTTATTAGATTACCACCAAAAACTAATCAGCACTTCTAAGGGGATACAGTCAAAATTTTCATATTAATAGATTTTGCGAAACCATAACTCCAGAGATCCACAGACGGACAGACAGACAGACAGTCTCACACACAGACATCATCGCGAAACTCTATTCTAGGGACCCTAAAACGTGTTCATTTACTGAAAACTCCGTATCGAATTTTTAGCATGAATCCAATACCTGCCTTACAGAATGTGGCGGGATGTAAAAATGAAATATTTCTACATATTTTGACACTATTATCTTTAATTTTACTTTACCTAGAACCGAAAAAATGTTTGTTGGTAATTTTCGTAAAATCATCATCAGTACCATGAAATAACAAAACAAATGTACCAATTAAATGTTACACATTTTTATCCAAAACATTTGATATCAAACGCTGATGACAGATAAAAACAATAACATTTATGTATGCGCGGGAAGTAACAATATAAACACAAAATAAATTTTCTAATAAAAATATAATAAATTTCCGGAACATTTTCAGCAGCATGCAGTTTAATCCACCAATAAAATTCCCAGTTTTCCATGCCATTGGCTAACACCACGAACACGATTCGCGTGAATTAGGTTTCGGTGTGTACCTGGTAATGTAATAAGCGTGTTTGGCTAAAATACAGCATACGGGCCAACCGGTTAAGCCCGATAACGTATCAATGCTGGCCACAGTAGTTCGATTCGAATCCAGTTGCAATGTTGCAGTGTTGCAGTATTTTCGAAAGTGTGAAGAAATGTACGATTGTGTGGCGTGAATGTGGCTGCGGATAACCACGTAACCCAGATATCAGTTGCAGCCAGCGAAATTATACGGTTGCTATTTATTATTAAAGGCGGATCCCGGCTTGATAGATTGTTTTTGCAGGGGTTCTCAAACTGCTTCGTTTAGAAGACATTGGATGAATACAATCGTACACAGTAAAAAATTTTATTTGCGATTTGTTAATTTTGCGTTTGTTAAGTATTTTTATTTTAGTTAATATTGACAACTATATTGTTTTAAATTAACAATTTGAACAAATATGACAAGGTCAATTCTGAATTTTTAACGAGAAAAATTGTTGTTTATATTTATTTGCGGGGTTTTAAAATTTTAACAGACTCGTCAATAATAAATAAATTTAGCTAACTTATCAATTTGAAATTATTGTTAAAGAAAGTTTGTATCCTTTGTAGCACTTAATTTATTATAAGAACTAGGATTTATTATTCTGTTTCAATATAATTACTAAAATATTTAGTCAAAAGCAAATAAATATAAATGTTAATATTATTATATTCACAAATATTTTTAGTTACGAAATACACAAAAATAATTTGTTACTTGCTAAAAAATTTGAAAAATTTACAAAAGCTAACGGTGGATCGTCTGGGACTAAAATTTTTGTTAAAATTTGGTCAATTTTGACTATAAATTTTTTACTGTGTAGGCTAGTGACATAGCCACTACGCCACCGCGATCGGCTAAAGATTTATTATTATTATGAATTGTTGAATTAAGCGGAACAATATTCTCGAAAAAAAAATAAACAAACCCTTATCAAGTCTTGTTATCGTTTTGTTTTATGAAAATATATTTTGTTGACATTATTTTCCTATTTCAAAAATATTTTTCCTAAAATAATTATAATAATTATAGGTTTAAATACTGCTACAAAAATATATGAATTGCCAGTAATACTTTCGAAAATAATTTTGTGTGTGCTATCATGAAATTTTGACTCGGAGTGTACAACTTAGTCGTGCAACAATATACGTTAATGTTATACATTATACAGATATTTTCTGCCTTGGTTAGAAATCGTTTTGCCAATATGTATTCATTGTTAAATATTATAAAATTTATAAATAATTCATATAATATTGAAAGTTTTCAGAACTCATAATATAAATAAATATACAGAACTATATCCAGATATTGTAATTCATATCATCTTTGAGAATTATTTTCTAGCACAAAATGCATCGTTTGAGAACTGCTGGCATATACGAAAGGATGGAGAATGTTATTAAATTTATTTGAAGGAAGTTTTTATTACTTACAATAAATACTTTCAAGTGTGAAAGTACTATTGAAAATATTAGATTTTGTTTCTACCGATATCTTAGGTAACATCTGAAAATAAAATTTATTTAGCTATTCATTTATTTAGACAATAAGTCACGTATAAGGAAATTAAAAATTATTACTAGTAAAAGCAATTATCTTAGTCTGTAATTAAATATTACGGTTAGAGTAAAATAAACTCCAGTGGCTTTAAATATTTAAAATGTGACTTCAACTTTAATCTATTTACTTTGCGAATACTAACACCTAACGCATCGCGAAAGCCTGTCAAATTATCTTATCTCTCCTTCCTTGCACAAAAAAAGAAACAAAAAACTGATGACATTCAGATTTCGTTGCATCTTGTTCCATCGAACCCGCAATCAACTTTCAAATTGCCACGGTCCCTTTAAAGTCAAAACGGTAAGCGAAAAACTTTTTAATGGTATTGAAATTATAAAACTTTTAAATTAGATGATCCTGGTGTACGCTAAGTGGCCGTGTCTGGAAGAAAACGCACGTTTCCCCCCTCTGGAAATACCGGAACCCGGAACTGCACTCAGAGCCACCTATGTAGGGGCGAAAGAATTATGACTTTAGCTGGTCTAATGTACATGAAACTGAGGGGCTAGTTTTGCATGTTTTGCACTTTTAGCGATAAATGGTTTCTTATCTTAGTAAATTTTTTATAGAAAGAGATTGCAGTCTTTTGATGTTAGATAAGAGATTCTTGAAACTGCAGCAAATAGAAAGATGGTTAGCTTATATTGAATTAATTAGTTTCTTTTAATTAAAACACCAGTACTGAATGTAAGATTTTATTTTATTTTATAAACTTTATTCAGAACATTATTTATTCAAGTACCAAGTACCTTTCATGAGATATGTTTAATTACCAAGAGTTTAATATATTATTAAACACACAGCCTTAATATAATTTTTAAAAGGATTTCATGATATCTGGCGTGGTTACCACAAAACTTTCTTATACATATAAATTTGATTATTTAGTCATTACGCCTGAAACATTTTTGTTACAGATAATATATTTCCTCCCTTCAGGCAACCTAAATTTAAAGCCAAACTCGATAAAATTCAATTTTTTAGCGAAGATCTATTCATTTGTCTATATGTATTATTTTTATTTTATGACTATATTTGTGTTTAATTTTAATATTTTGACTCTAACTTAGACCTGATGATGAATAAATAATTCACTGCTAGTCCGATTTTTTATTCTTGTCGTATTTCCTCATTAATCGATCATCGCACCTTTTTCATCACCTTTAAATAAAGTTTTATAACATATAATTTGTTATTTTTTATTTATCAAAACCGGAAGTAATATTTGCATGTCCGTTTATTCCAGAATATTTTGAAAATAAATGATATTTAAATCGTTGCCCATCATCTTAACTCACCACTTAAACTTTTTGATTGAAATTTAAAAGAAAACATTCATTTTTACAGTATCCAAAATAACTAAATAAAATAAGTGTAGAACAATTGTTTTATAATTATAAAAACAGATACCGAACACTTGTTCCAATGTTAAAATATTAAAAGCAAATTTGGAGTGGATCAAATAGTGTATCCAGTAGATCAAGAGTACAATAATTCAATTTAAAACCAGACGTGTCAGAATCACAGCCTGGCCCCTGGCAATGTCGGCCGCAAGTAAAAATCTGTTTTCCGCGACAAACGCATTGTTTTTGACAATAATTTAACTAATGTACGCGTGCGTACGCCAGCGATGTTATTAACAGCCCGACTAACAAATAAATAACGAATATAAATTTGATAATTTGTGTGTGTACACGCTTTGCTTGATACCAGGATATTAATATGTAAATAATGTCTACATGAACATAAAATATTATGATTGTAACGAAGCACAAATCGATAGTTATAAATGTGATAATCGCCCCAATAAAGGTAATCGGTTATAAGGTTTTTTATTGTAGCACTAATTGCTGTAATTGCATCGGGAATAGAATGAGGCACGTTTAGTTGTTAACGGCGCAAATTTTGATTTTTAACGAGGCAAATTATGTAATAAATATATCCCCATTATTTTAATTTTTTCTGTGAAATATTGTACTCATAATTCACGACAGCAGTGATTCATAATTCACTCTTCTCGAGCAATCACAGACCCAGAAATCCATAATTCACGGTTATTTTAAAGACGTGATGTGGATCACCCAGAAACGGCCGTCTGACAATTGAGATGTAGTCTGTTGTCATTGTGTAGTTTTATGTTGACGTTTTTCAAAGTGTATTTTCAACGAATTTGGTTCATTTTCAAAAGTAAAAAATTTACAGGAGTAGAAAAAGTATAGTAGTAAATTCAGAATTATGGTCATTATTTATTCGATTCATCTTTTTATCAAATTTTTACACTTAACATTTGATATTTTAACATTCGTACTGATTTGACTATAGTTACCTACCTGATGAGTGATGCTTTAACATTTGCTTGATTTAGATTTAACTCATTAATGTTCAGCGTAAGATAGATATTGTATAGGTACTGATGAAATATTCTTTTCGGTTGAAAGTAAATGAAAAATATCGTTTCAAAATAAACCACAAATTCCAATTAAAAACTACGCGATTAGAGGGCCGCAATTAAATCAAAAAGACTCTTTTCCAATAGATTAACATACAAATAGCTTAAAAGTTTTCCAACAACTAGCAAATGAAATTCTAGTGTGTAACTGAGAAGAAATTCAATTACCGAGGCGATAGCATTGCCAAGTAACCGTAATAAAATGCATCTGAAAACGATAAATGCAATATACGTGCCCGGCGACAAGTGAACTGCCGAGAGCCGAAATATTATATGAAATTATATCGGCTCTTCGCCTTGCCTGACTCGGCTGCAGGGGAATGATTGCGCCTCGGGACATTAACGCCGATTTACTAGCTATATCCTTCGTGAACACTCCGAACAGAATTGTACTCTTATTAAATATTATTATTAAATGCACGCATTACATATAATTGCACCTTCTTCAATGTCATATTTGTATCAGTAATACCTTTAATGCTATTTATACTGTAAAAATTATGTTGTTTCTTTTACACATAAATCTAATTTTGATTAAAATAGTTGGTCAGATCGATGATCGACTGTGATATGGAGATTAAATAATTAAATTCTTTGGAACTGCAGTTGAAAAGTAATTTTTTTTCTAAAAATCGGACATTTTGGTCTTGACGCATTATTTTACAATAGTTTATTTATACCATTTATATATTGACCAGTCTAATTTTACGACTCCAAATTTTCCATGAGGACAGTGATTGTTTTATCCAAAAATAACGTATTTTTTCTTTTGATATCATAAACTTTTCGACTGCCATTCGGAGGAATTAATTATTTAATCTAAATTTGATTGATTAATAATTACAATTGAATTGTATAATAAATAGAATAGATACTTCAGTAAATTGTTTATTCCCATAGAATTTATGATTATTGAAATATTTTATAAAACATATAAACAATTTTTTCAGAAATCCATACTAAAGTACACGATATTTCTACACGAAATGTCAAAATTTTACTTCACAGACTAATATATAAACTTGAATTACAAACCTAAAATAACGAACAAATTATTCTATGCAACACTATTGGTGAATTTATTTATTATTTACCTATGGTAATAATTTATCGAATTTAATGCAGATCACATACAGAACACGTCTAAGAATATATACAAAATTATGAAATTATAACCTTTGACACTTCGAAAGTATTTTTGTTATCACAGCCATCCCCTTTGCAACAGCTAGCTTTACAAATACATAATGCTTTTTATTTATGTTTATAATTAATAATTTGACGATTTCGGAAAAAATATAATGTATATCTCGGCACTAAAGTATTTTTTATTACTCATATGGTTTATTCGTAACAAAAAATTATACTTTAATGCCTTGATATATAAATAACTATAAAATTACAATTAATTTTTTTTTTCAAATATATTAATTTAGCTATCATTCTTGAGACCTTCTTGATACCAAAATCTAGAAGATTTAATTAGCAATTGTAAAAAAATGATCGTTCAAAATTAATTTTTCCTATTTTAATTTAACTTCTCTCACTAAGCCCGTTTATTTACTACCAAATTCGGCGAGACTCAATTATCTTGTGTAAAAAAATAATTGACGATCGTTCAAAATTAATTTTTGACATTTAAATTAAACTCATCTCCTCAAGACCTTAACTTGATACCAAATTCAGTGGGACTCAATTGTCTTGTTTAAAAAACAATTGACGATTGCCCAAAATAAATTTTTGGTACCAAATTCGATTTAATTTAATCAATATTTACTAGGTCATTTTTCAAAATATATTATAATATTACTAAAGTCTTTCATTTGAAACTATTTTTCACATTTGATTCCATATTTTAAATAAAATGAATTTATTGTTTGATGTGCTCAGAAAACTTTCACTTCCGGTTGTGCAATTATGACCAAAATCAACTTAGCTCTTCGCATAGACATGAGAAACTTATAATTATGAAGATTAGTTAATCAATCTTATTCCGTTCGTGAATTATTATGTACGTACACATATATACATCCATCTATTCATCCACACAGACGTCGTCGATGTCCATGAAAAAAAAAAATCTTGCAATAACCACCTTGAAGTTTGTAGATGCCAGAGATAAGGAATCCTTGCACCAGTCCGTTTCCTTACATAACCAAACCAATGTTATCACTATCTGTACCCCTTCAAGCTTTCGTCTGCTCATCTTGTGTCTGGCACTGACCCAACCGTCCAGCTATTTAACCATCCTAACCATAAACCGTCAAGCACCAGCTTCAAACCAGAGCTAGTATGTATAGTCTGTATCCTGCAGACCTCCGGAGCTGAGTGGTGCAGGTGTAATTACATCTGACCATCCTACTCCGGGACTTTATACTATGGGGATCCGGGCACTGAGCTGTAACGTCATCGCATGTACTTGTTAAATTAATAGTGATACATGAACCCCGGTTCAGACAAACGAAACAGAGAGGTGTTGTAGAAGGACATTGTACAACGAATAGAGAAGACTAAAGTGTGTTCTTTTTACTTTCTTATACAAAGTATAAGAAAGTATTGGAATCACGAAAAAAATCGCTGACGAGATTTTAGCGGAAATACATATTTTGACGTCCACTGAATCCGTTAAGACCAATTTCCTTAATGATGTCTGTGTGTGAGGATGGATGGATGGATGTCCGTGTTCTCAATATCTCAAGAACGAGACAAGATATGTACACTAAATTTAAAATTTATAAGTTTCATGAAAATATAAAGAGCTGAGTTGATTTTGAATGAAATTGAAAATCCGGAAGAGGAAGTTTACTGAACACACAAAACAATACCAATTTTATTCAAAAATAGAATCAGCTGTGAAAAAAAGTTTCAAATGAAAGATGGTAGCAAGAATATTTAGAATATAAAATGTTATTTGCACTTTTTTCGTACATGCTTCAAATTTTGGTAAAAACTAAATTATGAATTTAGTATAGTAATACATTTCAGTAATCTCAGTTACACTGGGAACAAAAACTATAATATTTTATCATCTATGTGTCAAACGTGTCATATGATTTCGGAAAGATGGACGCTGTGGCTGGCTCGATTAAAGCCCAATCTGGAAGTTAATTTTCGAACATTTTTTGAGGCAGCTGGGGACGTATATCGGAAATAACGAGGCGAATGTTGGCTTCCACGTCGTCCATCGTCTCTGGTTTATCGGCGTAGACTAGCAATATCTAGATAATGGAGGACAATCCAAAGGTTCATTGCTCGATATTATTCACTCATGGAATGTGTCCCTCAATAAATCGATTGAGCTGCATGCTGTGTGACATGTTGCGCCGTTTTGTTGAAACCACCGCTCTTCCACATTAATGCCATTCAATTGGGGAACGAAAAAGTCAATCATGGTTCTATAGCGGTCTTCATTGACTGTAACGTTATGGCCAGTATCATTTTTAAAGAAATATGGACTAATGATTCCAACAGTCCATAAAGCAAACCAAACAGTGACATTTTGTTTATGTAACGCCGTCTCAATAATGACTTGTGGATTTTCTTCACCCCAAAGGCGACAATATTGCTTGTTAATGTAGCCAGTTACCTAACAAAAAATGAATTTCATCGCTGAATAAAATTGCACAATTTGCAAGCGTAGTTCTGGCTTAAGTCTATTAATGGTAAAATGGTAAACCAAACTGCGCACAAAATAGCTGTCAAATTGGCTGGCGCTAGAAAAAGTGTTGCCAATTCTAAAAACAAACCTCTAAATAAAAAGCACCCGTTATAACTAGAGAAATAATGTAAGTATTTTGCTTCGCCGTTCGTCCTGATTGCAATGATTCAGATTGTTAAACTGTAGATTGCAGACGAGGTGCAGTGAGGTGCGATAAATATGATTTGTTTCAACACATTCCATTCAGCTATTTACCTTCCCGTATACATATTCAGGTGCTGGAGTCGTTAGTCAATGACAAACCTTTCATTCGTCGCTACGTTTGTATGTTTCTCGTCTGTCGGCAACGCCGACTTGACTACAATTCGATAAATACATGACTCGTGTCAAATCAAATGACAGGAATTGAAAACTTGTTCCGCTAGAACGCACTTTATTGATTTATACAAAGAGAACGAGATTAATTGTCGACACATTAGCATTCGCTATTGAACACTGAATTACCTCCTTAACTACTTAATAAAACGATACACATTTTCTGGGCAAGGATAAATTAATCCATCTTATGCTTTTAAACAGAAAATAATAGGAATAATTAAATGATATTCAACAAAGAAGTAAGAGTTCTTTCTCACGAATCAAGTTTAATTGACCGTTTATAGTTGATCAACAAAAGTTGAATGAAAACTATTGTTAGAACTTTTGTTTCAATTGAGATCAACTTTTTAGCGAATCAAATGATCAGAACCCGCGTAATGCTTATTTAGTTATTTGTATCACTAGTCCAGAAATTACCCAGTTTCTGGACGTGTGATACATATTATTTTTCCTGACGATTTTGTCCAAAATTTATTAAATGAAATTACTGATTTATTAAATATCAAATACTATGCTTTTTTATGTTGAAAATTTTTTGGTTAAAGAAATATCCAATCGAATCCCTCTATTTCTGATCACGTGTGCAAAAGTAACCAATCAGGTCACAATTACACTGATAATTTCCCCGGGAAATTATCACCTGTCGTAACAGTCGTTGAAAAAGGAAATTTAACTGTGTTTTTCACGAAAAACTGTTAAGGGCTTCAAGTAAACTGTTACTTCCGGTTGACCAATTTTATCCAAAATCTAATCAGCTCTTCATTTAAATATAAGAAGCAATAATTCACAACATTGTATTTTTTGGTATTATAGTATTTGAGTTATGCGAGACGAAAAAATTGCCACAGACTACACACATACATACATACATACCTACAGACATCATCGCGAAAATAGTAAAATCGTATTGTAGGGACCCTAAAACGTGCTTAATCATTGAAAACTCACTACCCAATTTTTCGACCAAAAATAATACCTCCCTTACCTAGAGGTAGGCGGGAGGTAAAAACAGTTCCGACTGAAAATTCGATTTACTTTTGGTTGGGAGTGTCCCGCCTCAACATCCTCAAATAGTAAACCGCAACAATGAAAATATAAACTAGAAACTAGAACAGTTTGCTCCATATTTCTTTGTGGAGTGCTCTAGTGTGCTCTTCAGCGTTCCGCACGCGTGTTTGCGTGCAAGTGTGGCCAACGCTATTACGTGCAGCCTGAGGCTATTGTGTCGAAGTATTACGCCCTGTGGTAGAAGTGCTCTTTTGTTTAGCAAATTATGAGCCGCTCGTTATTTTATGAATAATATATTGTAGTTGAAATGTTTACTTTGAACTTTAAATATTAAAGGGTTGCTAAAGTTCTGTGTGTTTCGATTTATGCGGTTGAAAAGTTGCTTTATGCGGAAGCTATGACGTAGTGGAGGTTATACTAAATGTATTGTGAAATTGAGCAAATTTACTCACTCAACTTGAAAGATATTAGTTATTTTACGTACGTACACGCTGTGGAGGTCTATTGGCGCCCAGCCAGCATTTCGTCATTTTCTTTTTAATAAATTTCAGACACTTTTAAGTATAACTTTTAGCATTTTCACATGCTTTTTACATAACCCAAATCGATTGAAACTTTAATGCAAACAGTCGACATGATAGCTCCACATAAACTACTATTGCGAAAGTTTATTACAACTATTGAGTTTCCAAATTATCAAGAGATGGCGTTGGTCACAATTCACGAAAAGTACATGTCAAACTAATTTTGTGTGATATCTTATGATGGCGAATGCTTGCTTTAGTATTGGTAGTTTGCTTTTATTGGCAGCAGAACTGTAGCCATACACATTGCAAATTTTCCTGTTTTTATAGGTTTTTTTTTTTTTTTTTTGAAGAAAATTCAATCTTAACCTATAATCTACAAATACAATGTACCTTTCTTTGTTAAAAAAACTACTATTGTCATTAATTTTTTAAAAATTACAATTAATTTCAAAATACAATGAAATTTATGTACTATATGGTTAGTTTAGTTTTCTACCACTAACCGAAGGCTGAGTGTGATAATTTTATCGATGGGTAATTACACTTTACCCACGTGTGAAGTATAGTGTTTTATCCAACATCTCATGCAAAATTTATTAAAGAAATATTATTTGAGAGTGACATGCTTCAAATTTTCTTAAATTACTCACCAGTGACTTTACTCAAATTTATACCCACTAGTGGGTAATCTGTTACTTTCCTTGTTTAAAACCGCCATAGTTAAAGAGCATTTATTGAGAGGTGTTGGATAAAATATTTTATTATTTCAAACAAGCGTCATGGCTAACTATTCTTTTACAATTAAGGATAATTAATGTGCTCGCCATTTTATTTTTTAATAATGTAATATATGGATTATTTTACAAGATTATAAAGCAAATTTGACGTACTTTTCAAATTTGTAAATAATATAGTACTTATGTTTTATTTGAAATTTCAAAGTTGATATTTAACCGGAAATGATATCATGAATGTACATCCGCTATCAATTTGCTTATATGTTGTTGCATAGATCATGTTTTGTGAAATAAATTGCTCTGTTGATAAATTATCTAGATATTTGCTGAATCTATTTAATAATAATAATATAATATAATTTGAAAATAACACTCTGTATAATTGTTATGTTAATGTTAATGTAAACCAAAACTCTGCCTCTTATATGGAGTTAAGTACAAATTAATTTATACAAACTCTTGGACTAATCAAACCATAAAAATACAGTCATAACCTTGTAAAACTCTCAAGAAACATTAAAAATACTCAATCCTTTCATTATAAATCTTTAACAGCATTTAACAGCTATCAGCACAAGCATTGAATGATTCATCCATGATATTCCATTTATCTTTTATTAAACAAGTGTATAAAAAGCGGAAATTGTTCATTGTTCATACTTGAACTCAAAATAAGAACCTTGAGCATAAGTTATCTAACGTATAACACCGTTAATTAATTCTGAGTAATTGTTCAGTGTTCTTGATACGCCTATCATAATGGCATATCTTAATATTTATTTTGTATATACATACATATTAAGCGAACATTTCTGTATAAGATGCATGATCGTAATTGTTGTTGTCGTGCTGATTGTTTTCGTTATTAGATCATATTACCTACACGTACACACAACATGATATTTCCATATGAGTATCTTCGTATTACTGAAATATAATAATACTGGAAAGTGCACTGACGTTGAAAATACGAGCCGAGAGAGGCAGCTAGTTGAGGGCTATCTCTCTTTATTGCACAATGTTTTATATATCAACTGCTTAACAAACGCATAGAAACCGTTCAACAAAAGCATAACAACCTCTTAACAAACGCAAAATAGCCGTCCTACAAATAAGTATTAGAGAAAGAAGACTGACCCAAAACATCTATCTGTCTCAGGCTAGTTTTCTCTTTTGTAAAAGACTACAAGTGTGCGTTTCAGTATTACTATATTTCAGTAATTCAGTGATTTGTATAGTTCGGAAAGAGTTAAATTATTTTTTCAACGATCAGAACTGAAAATTATACTTTCTCAACAGTAAACAAAACTTGAAAATTGTATATTTCGCACAGTCGTGTGGAATAGCGTGGGCAATTATTCCAACTTACTAATAATAAAATACTGTATGATATTAATATGTCAAGTATAATTACATTTATAAATCATAAAATAATTATAATTATTTCAGAGTTTAAATAAATCTTCGTTTTTAATATAGAGATTACAAAGAAAATACAATATCATTTTTTAAATAAAATATGCCTTTGGTTTTTATATTAGAATCTATAGATTTAAAGTTGGTAACACTGCGCACATCTGCATTTGCGCCGCTTTCAAGCTGTAATCATAAACGTAAATAGTTGGAGTTTGAGATGTCATTTATTGTTTCTGAAGAGTAAGAATTATTATTATTAAATCTTGACAAAATTTGGAATCAAGATATTTATTCACGTCATTTATAAACTACAAAATTAAGTTAATTTCTGAATTTACTGACATTGATTTCCAATATCTGTGGCACACTTTTCTTAGAGCATTTTATGTATTTTAAATTTGAAAAGCGCGTTTAATATTCGAATATTAATATCAAATAAACTTTTTTCAAGCATAAACAATAAAGTGCAACGCCATTAGCGTTCTATGGTGTCAATAGATTCACTTTCTTCTATAAATATATAACTTTCAAATCATCTACAGCATAGCTCATCCTAATACAATAATTCTCACGGTATCACAGCGAGTACACCTTTCACTTCAATTTTAAAAAACCCTGCAAATAATGAACATAACCTACATGAAATCACATTTCAATTTCTACATCCTAAATGTATTAAAATTGTAGCAAGTTGAATGGAAAGAGACAAGAATTAATAAGCCAGTGTTGAAAGTGTTAAGAACTGAAATTAGTGTCATTCGCTTTTAAAAATTAAAATTACAAGTTTGAATACGGTTACCTTATGTTGCCTGTTTTGAAATTGAAGATATAGTTAAGATTAAGTAGGGTTATTATATTCCCACAAGGTTAAACAATGAAAGTAAGAAGTGGAAAAGAACTAAATATATTTATTTATTGTTTGATGTTTGTGTTAGTTGCTCATACTTGAAACTGCTTTCTTGAATCTAATCGAAGAACAAATTCCTTCGACAATAGCTTTTAAACATTTCAAATAACAGGTGTAAATGCCAGACAAAAGAAAGTTGAAATCAGCAACTCATCATTTATACAACTATATCATTAAACAATTACACTCTAATCTAACAATGAAGAAACAACTGCCTAGCCTTCAGGTGGAATTTAACCTATTTAAAGTCCATTTCACAAACAACTGAAAAACACATTGCCGCAACTACAGACTATTTATACTGAGTGCTAACTTTTTTTTTTTATATAACAGAAAATACAATTCAATTTTCATACTGTAGGGACAGTTTAATCCCTATGGATTTTATACTAAAAGTGCAAAAGCAAAAGAAACTTCACAATTTGAGCCTAATCTAATTACAAATTGCATTGAAAAATAAAATAAAGAACTTGAAAATTTATGTTGACAGATCTGCCAAAATATTGTTATTGTAAATATCTAAATTGGTGTCACTATAACTAATATAATTTTTTGCTATTGTAACAATCCATTTTTTTTTTCCGAGTAATAAAATTGCGTCCGTTTGAGTAACTGTGATAGAAGTCAGACCAAATGTCAAAAATCCATCAACAACTGATACAGTAGTTTTCAATCTGTAATTAGGCTCAAATTGTGAATTTTCTTTTGCTTCCTTGGGGGCTATGATTTGACGGCTGGTAACCGCACTTCATACGAAAAAATATATCACTTACCGAGATCTACGTAAGCAGAGTGCCACATCCATAATGGGTAAAAGGCGTGAATGTATATTATTATTATTATCTTTTGCTTCCATTTAGTGAAGGAGACCAATTTGATTAATATAATTTAGACTTTATCATTCCAAACATTTTTTGTATTTACACTTTTATTCTAAAATCCGTAGGGAACAAACTGTCGCCATAATGTGTAACAAAAAAAAAGCACCATCCAGTATACCCAAACTTCATTCTAGTTCCTCAATGGTAGGTTGGGAGTCTATGTACCTACAAGAACAAAATTCTCTAGTTTCTGATACGGGTTGTATTCCAATAAATACTTTAATGCCCTAACTATCCTAACTCTAATCACGTCCTAATTCCCTGAGTGATCTGCAAATAACTTTGGTAGGTAATCAACAGTAATTTTAAATATATTTTAACCCCCGAGTTTATTGAATGAACCTTTTGGTCATCCATATTAATTATCTCACTAAAATATGTTAAACGAACTAATAACTTTCCTTGGGAAAAGTATTTCGACGACGATCCTGTGTTAAATCTCGCGAAATATCTCCGAAGAAGCCTCGTCCTTGCCAGAGGCAAGACTGATGACATTTCGACATCACAACGCGGAAGTCATAAGAATTTGCTGCTTGACAACATTTGTATATTAGCGAAGAAGAGTTTGAAACTCTTTAAGTTTGTCTTCTGTGACTTATGATATGTACTCGAGAAAAAACAGAAGCAGTAGGTTTTTCTCCCTAAAATATGTCTCTGAAACTTAGATATCGGCTCAGAAACTTTGGATGTGTATGGTAAAATGTTCGGAAAGTTTTTTCAATATTGAATTTGGAATTAGAATGTTTGCATAGGGTATCGGGTTCACGAAAGAAAACTTTGGGCGTGCAGTATAATATAAATAATATTACACTTTGATATTTTCGGCTCGGAATATTTTCTTAAATTTTAAAAGTTGGTGTTTGCATAAAATTCACAATTTTGCTTTAATCCATCGAGAAATGAAAGTGTTTGAAAGAGAATCTGCTACAACTGCACTTTCTAACAATGACCCGAGCGCTTCCACGTTGTTGTATACTACATTCAGCTGTTTCTCTGCTTCAAGTCGTGGCCACCTGCGATAGAGTACCTCAGGGTATTGCATCCAGGCAAACTAGATACCAGCAACGAATAGTATCATCGCATCTACAGTTTTTTTTATGCTGGAAAGAGAATGTGTTTTACGTAACACTACCAGTGTGGTTAAGGATGGATAGTGCATACATATGAATGAATAACGTTTAAAAATAGATTTCTTAAAGGTTAATAATTAATTGGTTTACATACAGATGGGTATATGGTTTATTGCGTCTGTGCGTATATTCTTACTTCATACTATGTTGGTGGTCTTAGATATGTCACTATACTACACTTAAGCCAGTGCTAGAGTACCGCGGTAATTTCAAGTTTTACAACTATGTCAAATTGCAATTAACTTTTAAATCACTCAAAATTCGAGTCGTTATTTCTTATTTACGCATTCCTACAGACATAAGTATAGATTGCTATTATTTATAGTAAATTTATAGACATAATTTTCATTGATTCAAAGCTAAACAATCAGCAAATCAATTTGGAAGTAATTTCTTGTTACTTTTTTATTATGACCATTTTCTCAATGAAGTCTATTGGAATGAATGCATGAATAAATGAATGGATGGATGTCTGGATGTGTACATATGTAATAAAAATTTCATAATTATGAGTTTCATAAAAATGCGAAGAACTGATTGATTTTGGTAACAGTGCCAAAACCAGAAGTGGAGATTATAAAACAATAATTTCAATACATTTCGAATAATATTGTTGGAATATAAAATGTCATTTTCAGTTTTCTCGTATTTGCATAGTTCCGATTTTGTGAAAAACTAATTAAATATTTATAAATACATTTTGAAACATGACGTAATAAATATTAATTAAATGCATTCGAGATTGGTATCGACAATTAAATAAAAAACGTCAATTCTTTTGTACAATATTTAATTGAATCCTACCGAGGTTGGTATCAAATTAATGGTCGCAGAGAAAAGAGTAAAAACAATATCAAAAATTATTTATGAACGTCTGTCAATTGTTTTTATAATATTTTCGAGTCTGGTATCAAATTGAAGATTTTTCAAGGGTGCAGTTTATATTTTTATTTTATTTTCCCATTTTGGATTTTACGATAAATGATATATTCTTTAAAATATGTACATAAATATTTTCTTAATTACTCTTGAATTATCTACTTTTTTATATGCATAAGAACTAATTTTTTAAAACTACATATGTATACTTATTTTATCCACTCAACTCAAAATAATAAAATATTTACCTTGTGATAAAACTACCTATACCTTTGGTAGGAGTGGTCTACATATTTTGAAACATTTGTGAAATAGTATAATTACAGTTAAAGATCTGTAATAATTTTTAATGATACCATTTACTTTTCCTCTCTCTTTTAATCTAATTTACAAACTAGAGTCATCAATTTTAATTACCATAATATTAAATATTTCATACTTCAAGCAACAAATAATATTATGTTTTTCAGCTCGAAGTTTCTTATCATGCTTCATGACAAGCAAAAACGAAGCATAACAACTGACACATATTTAGCATCATTCACTCTCACTTCTTAAGCTTTAACAGTAGTGTCTGCAGATCATGTATGCTGTACAGCATACATTAACTCGGTAGAAAAATTAATTGCGTAAATAATGTAATTATTATGTCATTACATTGGCATGTTACGCTTATCATTCAGAAATAATATATGAAAATTATTATGCACTGTATGAAAAACTAATAATGATTGAAAAAAATGCTGTTTTAATTTTGCAAGAATAGCTGTTAATATCCCTATACCTGAGAGTTTCAACTGAGACGAACAAATTTTAAACTAGCTAGAAAAATATTTATTATTCCTAAATTTATTGGGCACTTGCGAAATATTGTAGTTTCAAATCATATTCATTACAAATTATACCATTAAATATTTTTGTGCAACACTAAAAATATAAATGCCCTGTACTACAATAATTGGAAATTATTTCTGTTTTGCTGAGTATCCAATAAACCTTGAGGTAGAGTTTAATTTTGCTATATCAATACATGTGTTTAGTAAATTTGTTGTTCTGAGATTGGTAATGTTGAGTACGATTTTATTTTTGACAATAGCTATCAAAAATGTTTGTTTTGTGTTAATTTAAATAAATGTATATATTAAAAGAAGCTTTCGGAAATCATAATATAAATAGTACAATATCTGGGTTTAGTTCTGTTTAATAAAAATTATGCAGAACTAAACTCAAATATTGTAATATTTAAATAATAGTATTAGAGCAAGGGACTTTTACTAGTGTGTAGTGTAGGACTGAAGAGACACTTTAACATTCTTGACTGTTTGACTGAATAATGTGTGTTTATTTTATGTCTTTCTTTTACCATAATTTCGTTTGTATGTAACTAGTAATAAGAGCAAAATAAAAAGTAACTGCGAGTGATACTAAGTAATTGTGTACAGTGTATTACTGTTATATTTTAAAACAGAAGTGATTATCAAATACTGCAGAATATAGTGGAACCTTAAGCAAGTCGGATACAGTTGCATTTTTGTAGTTCGAAGCAGTGTCCACGTCTAGTATGAGAATGTATTTGCATAATATTCTACAGAGGAAGTGGGATTTATTTTACTATTACCTAACCTTAAAGAATTCATATGTAAATTAATACAAAGTACAACACCTTTGAATCCTACACTTTCTTCTCTAATCCATGCATTATTTATGTGTTCATCTTATGAATATCCAGCGTATGCATTACTCCACGATTTCGCAAATTACAACCATTACTATTACTATACTTTTTTTGCATTATTTTCATTGAACAAGGAAACCGAATAAATGTAAATCACAATTTATAAAACAATACCGCTAACAAATATTGGAAATTACATGGATGTATAAATGTAAAATTATTATTATGTACAGACAGAAAGTGCGTGTGCGTTTGCAGTACTCAATACCCGTACAATCAACGCCTGCATGAATATACGTGATGCAAGACTACATAAAATATTTAACAGTATGACACAATGGACATACATTAGGGACAGGCACGACTGACTACACAACAAACTATGAAACATATTTCTTTCATCATTCATCACATAGAGATTCTAAAATCTGAACACAAAACCATTCATTATATTTACTATAACTTGATTTTAACTTTGAATAGGCGACTTTTGTCACAGGTAAACACTATTAAATAACTACTTTTCTTTCTAAATTCAAGTGTAAAATAGACCTGACTTGAATCATATAAGTGACATTGAAAGATTCGTGTAAACGCATATTGACTTTACTTTGTCATCAGTGACAATAAATTACCTCGTATTTTAACCATAGAATGCTACACTAGAGTCTAAGAAACCCCTCGATTCTCATCTAACTTGCCACATGCTCAGTATTTGCGTAACCTCAATGCTACCTAGTACTAAATTCTGTTTCTATAGTCCAAAATAAAAAAGTTAAGCTTTTGCAAAATGCTGTGTTTTGAATAAAATATATGGTTTGAAAAGGTTATTGACTGTTTAATGTCTTTCTATATACCTAAACAAATTTTCCATAGTTGAAATCCCTAGAAAAATTACATCCAGTTATGGAATATTTATTTGTCAAACTAGAGAGGAAAGCGCTTCTTTTTCCCCCTCGAGTTCGAAGTTTGCCTCATGAACGCAGCGAGTGAAGCATTTCGAACGAGAGTGGAAGAAGAGCTTTCCTCTCGTGTTAGACACAACATTTTTTTCACATGTTTCTAAAACGATTTGCTCGGACCTAAAATACACTTTGAGAACACAACTGACAAACTGACACGTTAAAAGTTAGGTTATCAGACACAAGACGGTGTAGCAGTGTTGCCAATGGACCAATCTTAAATATATTTAATAAGTTGTCAAATTGTGATTTAAAGAAAAAATATTTAAACACAATTGTAAGATAATTTAAATTATGTATCACTAAAATTAGGATTTTCAATCAAATTTATTTATAATTTTTGTAATATATTTTTTGTAAATAATATTCATATTGGTAACACTTCTATATTTTCCTCTCTAGAGAGGAACAACACATTTTCCTGACTATTTCGGGAGAACGGTGGGGTTTCCTACCATGTCGTGAAAAAAATGTTTTTTCTTTTCTTGGGGTTTCCCGAACCCTAGTGTTACGTTTGTGTAACTGTGACTGTCCAGGGTTAATGTATAGACGTACTAGATAGTAATTTTACTTTTCAAAGTCAAGTCAAAGTAAATTTTTGCCGCCCGTGTAAACATAGTCAATACCAGAGCTGCAGAACACCACGAGACCGATATTTCGCAAACTACAAATTATAACTAGAAGAATGAAAATCGAATATCGTGGAATCTATAATTGGTGATCTAGCTAATGATCGATTTGTAAGATGCTGCATTTCGCCATTTCCTGAATTTTCCGATGAGATAAAACTCGAAACAGTTTTATGCGCACATTTGCATAGCTATAGCATGCTATAGCGTTAGAGATCACACGGCAGGATCAGTGAATGCACCTATATTTGCGATCGCTCGCAGCGTAATGCATACTGTGCAGTCACAGTGCAGGTGGGCTGGATAAATCCAGGATTATTCGCACTGCACAGTTATGTGTGCTTGCACAAGGACGCTGCTGCTAGCAGCCGCATAGTAAACACACAAACACGCAAATATGACTGCAGGGCCGGACTCAATGCAAATTCTCACATATGGAATAATATTTGTACGAAAAGGAACGGAAATGCGCATTGTGCAATGCGTTGAAATCTAAATAAATATTTGCAGATCTGGATCGAAATAAATTGGATGCATTTTTAGTGCATTGTATTCGCACGATACTAATGAACGAAAAAGAAAAATAGTACTGTGAATATGAAAAGCGAACGCTACAATAGCAATGCTAAGGCAACTTGAACTTCAAGTCGGTGTTGACAGTTATTGCAAAATTATTACACCATAACTATATTCAATTATGAAGAAACACAATTGATCAGAATGAAATAATATTGAATTACATTTCAATGTGAATTGGTGTCAAAAATTAAATAAATATATCATCATGCCAATAAAACTTTTGGAATTAAATGATACAATACAGCTTCTAGAATCTAGACTATATTATACATTAGATAATATTCTACTAAACTATATAGAAATTTCAAAAAACACATAAATGATAGCATACAACATGGGTATGCATTACGAGACAAAAGAGTAATTTTCAAAGTTTGGAAATGAAATAATGAAGAATAACGCAAGTTAAGCAATGCTGCCCGCGGTTAGAAGTTGGATGGATAGAAAGCTTAAAAAAATTAAAAGATCTTAAAATAAAGTCAAAATAATTTCTAGTTGTAAAAAAGAGAACTGTGATACAGTAACAATAATGTTCATATACGTAATAAAGAATATTTTTTTATATTGTAAATATTATATATTTGCATTGATTTACAAAATTTATACGCGTACATACATAATGAAATACAAACTTCAGTGTGTACAAAATTATTTAGCATTGTTTGATCTATCAAAATTTACAATACATTTAATTGCACGTAAAATGAGTAGATATAAGCTATATATTTAATTAATAAATATGTGCGTCATTAATATCACATTTAATTTAATTATTTCAAACAATGCATTGATCAGACGAATCAAAATAATTTTATTTGTTAATACTTACAATTACTGAAAAAGCAGTTGATTAGTGGACAGTGCACTCACCTAAAACAAAACAAAACAAAACAAATTAGTCGTGTCACAGAGAACAATTTTTCAAAACTATTTTCATCCCGTGAAAAATTTAAAACGATCATTCACTACGAACAACTAACCTACAAATTACAAATTTGCGATCAAGTAAAATTAATCCAGGAAAGTATCCACTGCCATTAATAAAATATATCCCTACCTCATTTATAAAGTTAAGGGAAGAAGTTCGTAACACATAAATTTTCATTATCTGCGCGAAACTTTTACGTAGCGGTATAATTACGCTGGACATTTCTTACAGACTACGGTAATAAATAAGAACAGATTTGTTAGTCGAGATGTCGAGCATCGGGAACAGTAACGGATTTACGCCCGTCTTCACTGTTGTATCACTATAGTTGCTTATTGTTCATTCCCCAAGGAAACTCACTTTCAAGATAAGTTATATTATATATTATTATTATGCCAAGTTTCACAGTGATTTTCTAGAAAATAAATTGCAATATTTACTAACCTATGTCATTAATATATAATGGATACCAGTTATAGTTATGCACACAGGTTAGTGAATCGAAAGGCACACTATAGGGTTTTTTGAAATGATCAATAATTTTTTATTATAATTTTACTCCACCTGGAACCAAAAAATTGATAGAAATGTTTATTGGTAATTGAAAATTATTGGTTTTATCAGTTATGTATAATTTAGAAGAAAAATTAGACATACTTAGTGAAATAGTTTTATGGTCAAAATAGTGCTCGATAAAAATGTATTAAATAATATAATAGTTATTTATGTTTCAAATCAAGAATATGGAATTTAGTTGCCGAGGCCCGTAGGGCCGAGGAAAATAAACCATATGAGTGATAAAAGGGAACTTCAGTGCCGAGGTACATATTAAGTTTTATTTGAAATATAAAATTCGAAAAAACTGTAAAAAAATACAATATAGGTTAAGTTTATACATCTGTCAGTTGTCAATTGAAACTGACAGTCAGTGTTGCCAACCTCGATAAGTGAAGTTATCGTAAATAACACTCAAAATTATGTGTTTGTCCTCAATTTCGTAATCGGAATTAATTAGTTAATACTTCTTGCTTTTGTTTCATGTTACGTTCAAAGTTACTATTGTACGTCAATATATCTGCAAAACTTCTAATTCAATCTTAATATCAGATTTGTTTAATTATTTCACGACACATGATTTTAGGAAATTTTACAATAAACATTACCGTAATTTTTCCGGTTCTAGATAGGGTAAAATTATAAACATTAATATCAAAAAAATGCAGAAATTCTTTCTCTGCAATAAGCTATTTAACTTTTTTTAGCCAATAATTGAACAAATGGTGCGCCCTTCGATTAACCAACCTGTATATCACCGTACCTATACTGTTCCCGATTAAATGCGACATAGATTGTAGAAGAAGTTGGTCTAGGACGTTCAGAAAATAATTTCTATAACACTGTTTTGGAAACTACGCATTCCACAACTTCAAATTGTATTGGAACAACTATCATTCCATACGCCGCGTTTGGAATAAATTCGACGAATCAGAGCCGCATATTAGCGCGATATATTAAGTATCTTAGTTCGGTTGCTATGGTTATCGCTCTTTGTTTTCATTTTATTTATTTGAGTTTCACGTTTCCAACAGTTTTGTATTTGTATTTTTTGTATAATTTCCAAAATCTTGCTATAGAAAGTATATTCTACAGACTTTTTGCACTTATTGAATATGTGCCATTCCATTACTTGTTGCAGAATACACTATTAGAACACATCGCAAATTTAGGTACAGAATTGTACCTAGTAACCCCTCAAATATTTTCCTTCATTATCAAACAACAGGTTCTCAAATTCCACAGCAAAATACTGTAGTAAAGTAAACAGTTTTTGTTAAAAACAAAAAGTAGGTGCAAACTTGATAAATATCTAAACAAAACCTTCATTTGTATATTTCTGGAATTTACAACAAAGTGTTAATTGCCACTCATAAATAATGTCACAAAAACAAATCCTATAAACCTAAAATATACCCATCATTAACTCGACAACAAAACAATCCTAACTGTCATACAAAACTAAATCAAAAGCACAATTTCATCCAGAGCGCTTCGTCGTTATCACTGCTCCAAGTATTTGAGTCCGCTTCATCTTTCGCTGTGGTCGACAACTCTCTCATTCCACCTTTTGACAGTGTTTGGACTGGAAAATTTTTATTCGGCATTGAGTAGTTTATTTTGTTTTATTAGTAAATAATCCATTGTTTGTTCGTTCGAAATTGGGTTGCTTTATCAGCTTTGAAATTTATTTGTGTCCGAAATATTTTTAGATCCATTTTGATTTATTTTTGAATAGATACCAAGCGATAGCAAATATTGTCATGCAAATATTCGAAATATGCGCTACGAATTATAATTTGTAATAAATGACAGTTGCAAGCAGTTCGTCACAGAAAATATTTTCTACTTTACATCAAACACTTCAAACTTCAATAAACAAAATTTACGATCACTAAACATCTCAAAAACATTCTTCATTTTGAACCATGTGCATGGTACTTGCATATTTGTTTTAATTTCAAGCATAAAAAATTATTTATAACGGCTGTAATGTCAATGTAATAAAATGTTTATTTCGCACTTTTATTGCGGTCAAAATTAATAAATTTTATGACTGAGAATGAATGTCGAACGTAGGACACGATAAGCGCCAGATATTTTCAGTTTGACTTCTTGAATTCTAACAAGAAATCTTGTGTGGCCGACGTACGATTTTCTTATGCATACAAAGAAATAGAAGAAGGGAAGCCCTTTTGAATTATATAGGGTGATTAATAAACATTTGACTAAAACTCTGTAACCAAAAAGTTACAAAAATTTAAAGTTCTTTTAAATTAACGCCCACCTATTAAATACCGCTGAAAATAATTGAAAAAAAAAACATTATTTTCTCGTGGCCATAGAAATATATTTCTTTCAAATCTAACACTTTGTTATTATTTTAATTTTAAATTACGCATCCAACAAAAAATAATGACAAAAGCTGTGAATTGTAAAAATAATTTTTTCTACTCCTGTATAAATATATCCCCATTATT
Organism: Poecilus cupreus; assembly: GCA_963942605.1. Taxonomy (NCBI): domain Eukaryota; kingdom Metazoa; phylum Arthropoda; class Insecta; order Coleoptera; family Carabidae; genus Poecilus; species Poecilus cupreus. Next base: position 4,135,100 of record OZ012718.1, read on the forward strand.
TCAAATTTTTCGATGAAATATAGTACCCATAATTCACGACAGTGAATTATGATTCATAATTTACACTTCTCGACCAATCACAGAGACAGAAATCCATAATTCACTGTTATTTTAAAGACGTGATGTGGATCACCTAGCGACGGCCGTTTGACAGTTGACATGTAGTCAGTTGTCATTGCGTATTTTTATACGTTTTCAATGTGTGTTTTCAACGAATTTCGATCATTTTCAAAAGTGATTTCAGAATTTACAGGAGTAGAAAAAGTATAGTATTATATTCGGGATTATGGTCATTATCCACTTGTATGATTTGCATAAACTTCATTTAATATATACTGTTAATTAATGAAACTTATTCCACAAACCATAATCATGTCTACATATTTCTCTTTACTGAAAGTATTAACCATTTTGCACTGAGCAGATTTTGACGTTTATGTATTGGCATTATGACAATACATTACTATTATTATACTGAACAACAACATTAATTAAACTGTCTGACTAATGTTGAATTTATAAGAATCTGCTTCTGTTTGTATTAACTAAACTAAAAAATAAATAAAAGAAAATCAAAGTAAAATATCACATGAACTAATTTATATTACTGTTAAATACTCGATTTGTTATTATCAGTATTGTATTGTATTGTATTTTAAGTCCATACTCCAGATGTGATTTGAAGTTAGGTATGATAAAAGAAGTTTTAGTAATGTCAAATAAACATCTTAATAAAAAGTATTACTAAACTAAATAAGTATTATTAAATTAAAGAACAAATAAAATATAAAGTTAGGTTATCTGAAACTTAAAATAAAACGGAAATAGTTTGTGTTTTTCAAGTTGGCCTATTCTAAATCCAACAGAAGGTAAAAAGTTATACAGTTCCAAAAAAAAATGGCTACTAGCGAGAAAACTTTTCCAGATATTCTTTCCAATCGTCCAGTATCTGTCTACTGCAGCTTTGATGTTCACAGTCGCCTAAGTATAAAAATGCTTTGGGGTAGATAACATCACAAGAACAATGGAATTTCTGAAATATGAAACTCCCCTTGATAACTCAACCAATAGAATTTCATGAAAACCATTGGGGTCAAAATATTTTTATAATGAAATGATGCATTCAACTACGGAACTGCAGTAACAATTCGAACATCGAAAATTGAATGTCAGCAGAAAACAAAATGCTTCCTGACAAACAAAATAAATGTGGAAAGATATCAGAGAACATTGTTGTAAGCAGAGAAACTAATTTTTCATTCCAAGTTTGGATGATTGCAAATTTCAATACGAGATGATTCTGATAGCAATCTCACGATTTTATTGTGACAGTAGAAAGCACAGTATTCTTGTTAAAATTATCTTACCAAATAATCTAGTGCAGATAAACTACAAGTCTTTATTTACAACTCGACAAATTTTAAAAGTAGAACTTAATTTCGGCTCTTGACTAATTCATTGTTTAATGAGCACAGATAATATCAGCGACTCGACAGTGCTCTTAAAATAATCTTCAAAGTTAGTGGACTAAACATGTAATTACACCAACAAAGAAGAATTAATTTAACTATTGTTAACTACAAAAAACAGCACGTAAAAATATAATTTACCAATGAGAATACCAGGTTCGTTCAGAAAATAACCGGACATATTAAATTACACGCTAAAGGAAATATTTAGTGATATGACATTGGAAGCATTGTGTAGCGCATAACCTTACCTCCCGCCTTAGATTTCTTATCAAACATTGCAGGAATACGGATCACAAATATCACGAATGCTCATCCCTTCAAAAAAATTACTTTTCAAAAAAATAATATTTTTCAAACGTTCTTTGGTTGCTTTTTTCAAAATGCACAAAAATGTAAGAATATATTTTTTTTCTATGACCGTTGTTGCTTAGTAAGTTAAAGATATGACTTTTTAACACTAGAGTTAAAAGTAACATAGCAACGTGTTAAAATTGATTTTATTGTGACTTTCAACACATTGCTAACGATTTGTATCAATAAATAAACAAATATAACACTACCTGTCAAAATATTCCACATTTTTTTAGTATTTACTAATACACTAGGAAGATCGTAGATAAAATTTTATATGATATTCCTTACTTACTCAAAAATGCCTCTTTTAACACTTGTATGAAATAACTATTTTTTAACGTGTTGTATTTCGTAAAAGGTGACAGTAAGAGAAAAATATTTCAAACAACAATTGTAGATATAATATTTCAAACATTATGCTAAAATAAAAATTGACATTAAACCATAATTTACTAAGATATTTAAAAATAACTCAATAGGGCTTCAAGTAAACTACCACTTCCATTTTTTGGATTATCACCAAAAACTAATCAGCTCTTCCTAAGAGGATACAAAATATCAAAATTTGCCAGACAGACACACTAATATCGAGACCATAGCAAATCTATTAAAATCGTATTTCAGGAACCCTATAACGTGCTCATCAATTTTTAGCATAAATCCTATATCTCCCTTACAGGATGTGGCGGGAGTTAAAAATAAAATTCGGTTATATTCTAAACAGAACTCATATACATACACTTCAAAAATAAACTCATCATCATTCCATTTGCAAGATCTTATGGGAAAGTTCATCCTTATCGTTCTTATTTCAATAACAAATTACACCATCAAGTAAGTGACTCTCCCAGGATTTTAATTTCTGCATTTCATCCTTTTAGCAGTAGCATTAATACGGTAAATTACATATAGCTTTAATCGCTAGTCATATCTAAGTGAAGATCACAACCTACTGCGCATATTCAGCGAGCAGAACGCGAGACTAGAAAGTCACAAAGTTTTATCCGCTGAGAGGATTAATCTCGAGTATTTTATGAAACTTTCAACTTGTGCATCTACAACTGGTATTAAGATTTAATTCGCGCTTTGAGAAGGGAAAGCAATACGATCTGTTAAAAATTGGGAAACGAATACACGTTGACAACTTAGTTCAGTCTTTCGCCGCAAATGCTCTGTACCCATCTTTATGTTATTTGGAAGTATACTCGTATATCTACGAGTTCAGAAACATATCATTTGGCCCAATTAAAACCTTTAGAATAACTTTAAAAAATTGTTCTGGTCTTACAAAGGAAAAACTGTTGTACTCAATTTATTTGTATCTTATATGCCCGGTTTCACCAACGATAGTAAAATTTTAAACTTGATTTAAATAAATAAAAGCATATCGAATCTTTGATATCAATGACAATTACTCCATATGACATGTAACTTCGATTTGCTTTTATTTATTTAAACCAAGGTTATATTTTAAGTATCGTTGGCGAAACCGGGCAATAGTCCGTTATTTTTAAGATTTTTTTAAAGAATATTTTAAGGAAAAGTAACAACTGACATAACATAAATATTTCATTTGGCCCAAATTTATTGGCTGGTACCAACACTGTTTTTGAATATGAAAACTAATAAGGATTGTATTGTAATAGTTATTTACGATACAAGTACGATATAATGAAAAAAACCCAATAAATATAAAATAATACTTTTATTTATGAATTAGGATCACAATATTAAATGAGAAGTTTGCCATGATAACAAAATTTTTGCAAATTTGGCGAATTTAAAAATTTTAATCACTTGTTGCTCGGCAACCCGTGGCTAATGAGTTCGTGTTACTAAACTAACAACTAAACATCAATTTTACACACTATCGTAGAAAAAGTATATTACTCTACATCATTTTTATTCTAATGAAATTTACTCTATTTCATTTATTTTTTATATGTCTGAAAACCCTGATAGACCTTCAAATAATCTACCACTTACTGTTGATGAATTTTTCCTCAAATTTTATAACTTGTAACTTATACATTTGTGCAGGAGGTAAAATGATAGACTTTAAGATATAAATAGAATGAATTAAACCATTTCTTTTATATGATTTTAACTGGGTTAAATGAAAAGATTCTGGGCTCGTATATGCGATTTCGTATTGTTGTATAATTTTATTTGCAGTCTGTACGAATGGAAATGTTAAAGTTAGCAAATTCTGTTTTATCCAGCTTGATGAAACAAAATCCCTAAATTTACATTTTTGCTATAACAACCATACATTTTCAATCCCAATAGTAAGAATCGAAATTGGAAATACGGTATTTCGTCTGTTACATGAATACTAATTTAAATCAAACTGAATTTTTTTATACGAGTATGCGCATAAATGTATAACTTTCTCCATAACCGAATAAATTCATAAATTTTAGTTGCAAGCAAGATAGTTGTGAATAAATTTTTTAACAAAACGAATTATTAATTTGTTTATTAACAATAGATAAAATTATGAATATTTGAATTTTGCCTGCCACGCAATCAGCGGTCATATAGCTCAATAAATTATCTGTTTAATTATTGTAATATAATCTTATGATAGAAAGTTGGGATTTATTAATTATTGATGAGATTTATTTGCAAATTTAATGAATAGCGTCGATAATAAATTACCAACTCTATACATAATTGTGTAGGATAAACAATTAATTACTGCATTTACAATTTATTACAATTTATTTAGTAAATTTAATAGTGTTTTGTTGTAAATTATACAACAACTAAAATGTGAAAATAATTAAAGTCTACTAATTAAATCGTCATCTTCCCAAGGCAACATTCTATTTAATTGTCTTATTTAACATCTTCAAATAATACTGTGTTAACTATTGTAAACGTCAAATTTCGTAAGAAAATAATATTAGTTTCCTATTATTATGAAATATTTTCGTGAGCATGTAATTATCACATTCGTTCCTCTCAAAAACTTGTTTAAGTTGCGTAACTGGCCAAAAATTTATTCTTAATTTGGACTCGCCTTTTAAAATACCATAAGACTCATATTGTTGTCAAATATTTATTACCTGTTTTAGTAGACGTATTAATGTTAAATAAATATCAGAATAACCAGATTTGAATGACCTCCATTCTCATAATGCGGCAATATTTCAACAAAGCTGCGCATAATAATAATAGAAATAATTTATTTGTATTTATTATAATGTTTATGTAAATGTATAATAGATATATTACTTGACATACGTGTACCTACATAATAATTCACATAATTTTATGTTTCTTCCGTATACGCATACCTAAGAGTATTCAAATACGAAAAAACTAATTGTTTTTAGTTCACAACATTTACCCATTTTCCAAGTTATATTAGATATTTATGTTACAAGTACATAATTTTGGCTTTTAGGGACGAAACAATAAAACCCTATTATGTTTTATGTTTTATATTTTACCAATATATTTATTGTTTATCTCAATCATTCTGACCTGTTATTATGAAAAAAAATTATTGAAATAACAAAAATCGATTTTTGCAATTAATATTACCATTACTAAAATTAATGTTCCTATTTAATTACTTACCTAATAAATTAAAGAAATTTATTTTGATAATGGGCCTTTCTATTTTATTCGACTAGTCTATGGAGAGGTATTTTATGGCTGTTGCATAATATCATAAACAAGTGATAATAATAGTCGAACATAATAGATATTAAAGAAACAAGTTTATAATTGAGGGTTTTATGGACGAAACAACCCTATTATGTACATCTTACATAATAGTTTATTTTACAACTAGCATGGATTGGTACACATTTCCTATGAGTATGTAGTATGAGCCGAAGGACATTCCATGCGAGTTGTACACTATACTTTTTCTACGACCACGATATTATTTCCTTATTAATTTAATTTTAATAAAATTTGTCCCACTTTCACCATTCCAATTGACAATTCTAAATAATTATCCTAGCAATGGCACCTGTACTGAAATAAAATGACCTGTATTGAAATACTCACAAAACAAACTTATTTTGCACGATGCTTGCCGCATTCCCCTACAACAACAAACATACAATGAGCAGATTTCTAAGTGGTCGTAGAAAAAATATCGAGACAGAAACAGTCAATTTCATATCATAAACAAAATGAAACAAATAGAGGTAACTAACATAAATTATATTACAATTCAAATCATTTTTAAATACATAAACCATTAGAAATATTGGGGTCGTAAAAATTAGTATATATATACCGCAGGAGAGAAGTATATTTTTCCTCTCGTCGTATTTTAACCCTCGACTGCGGCTCGTGCTTCAATTTTATCCCGCGGGAAAAAATCATACTTCTCTCCCTTACTGTAAATATGTATATATACTATTATGTTCGACTGAATTGGAGGTTATTTTTCTTTAGCATAGAATGTCATTTATATTTAACACATACCATTGACAAGAAAAAATTTGATAATTTTGAAATGTGTTTTTTTCTGTTGTTTTGTTATCAAATTGCTTATTGTTTTTATTTTATCGGACTAGTCCAATTGATGAACGTGAAACAATATCATAAACAAGTGATTATAAACGAGTACAATGGAACTTAAACCATATTTTTGCGCATGGAATAATGTTGTCAAGAAACATTCCTCGAAGACTTCACTAGGGTCATGTTTCGACGGCTGGTAACCGAACTTCATGCGCAACAATATATCACCGAGCAGAGTGCCACACCAAAATGGGAAAACATGTTGAAATGCATAGTAATGAGTAATACTAACATTAAGAATAATTGTCGCATATAATAGACAGATACGTGCAAAGTGGCAATTACTACAAAATAATTAACAATTAAAACAACTGACAAGTGTAGTTAACTGGTAGAAGAATTAGTTCTTGTTCGCAGCTTTGATGGCGCTGGATGTCACAGGTAGTTAGCGCAGTTGCCACGTCGAACAATGGAGATGGAGATGAATTTGCGCTGTTATTAAATCCGACATAATTTGTTATTAACGCGAAGAATGCTGAGAGATGCGTCTTTTGTGAGATAATACGTCAGGACTGCTCGCTCGCTGTTACATGATACGCGTGAAAATTGCGAACTTCCTGCGGAAGGCTCAGCCTGCAGTATTAACATTTTCATAGAATGATTTTTTTCGAATCGGATAATATAATTTTATAGGGATTGGTTTTTTGTTGAGTGTATTCCCACGATATTACAACTATTACGCTTTAAGCTATTTGAAAATATAGCATTACTGCTGTAGGTTTCAAATTAATATTGACTAACATATTTTAATATAAAATTAATGTAGCGCAGAAAATTTCAGTACTCACTGTTAATAATAGTGAACAACGAGTAACCCTGCGTCAGTATGGTAATAGATTGTAATAATAGTGCGTTATAAAAGGTATTATTCCGATTTTTCTATACATCAGAAAATTTTCTAATTTAAAATATCATAGGTATTAAAGACACCATAATAGAACCAACGATAATCCGATGCCATCGGAAACTGTATATATATTTTTTTATACACATACTCATGCTAAGATTAGCTAGAATTACAATTTAATTTAGTAAGATTAACGCTGTCTCGCTGTCATAGAAAATTGTTAATGTTTCGCAATTAAAAAATAAAATACGTTTGTAAATATCATTTTCCGACGACTGCTATAGAAAGATACCTTTGACGCTTGCACTTATCAAAGCAAAGTTGATGTTTTCTGAGGAATTTTATTTTGTCGCCCGTCTCCAATAGCAACAAGCGACAAAATTTTTGTCGCTCTTCTACAGCAACGAGCGACAAAAGTTTGGTTTTTTTTTACTAATTCCTCACCATGGGTACAAAGTAAAACAACAGCAATCTATGACAGGAATGTCAAATTTGCCAAAATTTTGTCGATCCCTCCCAATCCGTTCGAAATCTCTCATCATACTTATTCATTTGTCCTTATTTTGTCAGATTCGGTTGATATTTAACATATTCACATTTAACTTATACGAATGCTTTTTTTGATGTTGATTTTAGTTTTTTTCGATATATTAGACCTTAATCTTCTTCGATCGTACGTTGAAGACTAATTTTTGAGTAATAACGGCGAGATATAAAGTATCCGGGACCAAATTTCTATTTTATTTTTAAAAATTCATTTCTCAAATACTCCATCTCAGATTTGGCTTAAATTTATGTAAATTGTAGAGGAAGACTTCAAGGTAAAAGAACGATTTTAATGTTGAATAATGGTATTTTCACAGGTAGTCGACATGATCCAACAAAATTTCATAATTAATTCGTAATTTTGAGTACTTTATCTTCTAAATTAGACAAAAAGTGGTCCATATTTTTTGACTTGACAAGGTTATAGAAACCGGCCCTTAGTTTCTATGAAAAGAAACCACGAATATAAAGTAATTTGAACGTCAGTTTTCATACTCTAGTTAAACTATAATTTTAGTGACATTTAGTCAAATTTAATTCGCAAATACAGGGCAAATAATCCAAGCACGAAGAATACAGATGCTTCCGAGAGAAAGAATAACAGAATCATATGCGAAACTTTATATCCTGAGAGGAGGAAAGACCTAGAAAATATGTAGATTGACTGAGTAGAAGAAGAATAATGAAGGATTTAAATGGCATCTCATAGCAACAAAATTTGTAAAAAATTGTTTTAACAACTCTACCTAGATTACTAATTATTATAAGGACAAATTTTGTTCATTATCCGTAAGATTGTTCGTTGTGTATTGAACATATTTCTACAGGAAACAATAATTTGTTCAAGGCGAAAACGAACTTCTGGTTTTCGTCGTACATAATATAATTAGAAAATATAATACCGTTCACGTAGACTAAACAATAATCCCAACAAGAATTCTACCAGTAGAATTGATCATAATTGATGATCCCACCAATATCCAACCTAAAACTTTACAACTTGCGTCTTCCTTAGAAATTAGACGCGATACCACCGCAGTACACATTACTCTGACACCAAACAATCCCTATACAAGTCTCTGGGCCTCGGCAGCAACTTTCAAGTGAAATGTTTGTTTAAACTTTACAAGAAACTCGCATCATCAACCTCAAGCAACCAGGAACAAAAATCATCGGAGTCGAAGTACATTCCGTTAGGCAAACAATGCACGCGCCGCACCGAACTTAAACAAGACGAATGATTAATGACAATGACACACATTACTACATTTAAACAAGGGAACGCAGCTGATATTCAAGTGTTAACATGGCATGCAGGTAGCGAGGGAACTTAAGAACTTATCACCGGCTGACAGGATGCGCTGCAGGGTCGGATCCGAGATTTTCACGACGGAGGAAACTGAAAATGTTCCTAAAATCTGATGCTGCTGACAGGGTGAGAAAGGCTTGAATAGTTCATTTTACTAAATAGTAAGAATACTATATTTTTTTCACGACCGGGAGAGAAACCCGGTTTCTATGATACCAAAATCATGAACAAAATTAAACAAATCAAAGGTAACTATCATAAATTATATTACCATTCAAATAATTTTTAAATACATAAAAACCATCATAAATATTGCAGTCGTGAAAATAGAATATTATTATATGAGGGATTTTGAAAGTCATTATTCACGAAGATGAAGTTTACAAATGCAAATCATTCGAGTGAATAATGACCATAATCCCGAATATAATACTATACTTTTTCTACTCCTGTAAATTCGGAAATCACTTTTGAAAATGAATTAATTCAAATAATATTTAAATATTTTTTATTTACTTACTAAACAATATAAATATTGGGTCTTGAAAAAAATTGTATACACACCGCAGGAGAGAAGTGTATTTTTCCCTCGTCGTATTGTAGCCCTCACCTACGGCTCGTGCTTCAATTTTACTCCGCGGAAAAAATCATACACTTTTCTCCCTTAATGTAAAATATACTATTATCAATTTTTAAAGAATTTAGAAAACCAACAAAATTATTACTTAGCATATATACCGAGTAATTATTTTTTTATATGTTACATAAAAATTAAAATGTTATTTTCATATAGTAACGAAAGTTTGATTCCTATGGATTTTAGATTAAAGTGTAAATACATAATACGTACAAAAGCAAAAGAAAATTCGCAATTTGAGCCTAATTACAGATTTCCATGAGAAATAGAACAAATAATTTGAACATTTTTGGTGACAGATCTGTCAATATATTTGTAATACTTCAAACTGTTCTATTTTTAATTGATTGATTATTAATATTAAAAATGGAAACATATAGCATATAAAAAAAATACAATGCAGTTTTATGTGGTGCTTAAATGCTAGGGTGTCATGATTTTATTAAAACAGTTTTCTTGTCAAATTGCTAGGTAACAAAGTTTCGTGATCAACAGAAAATCCGGCAAAATAAAAAGCTGTAATTACAGTTCAATTTTTTTTTCTATTGTGTAAATGTGATATTTTAGTTCAACTTGCATCAAACTATAAGTATCAAAATCTCTTGGGAAAATTAATATTCCTGCTCTTCTAATTTACCTTCCCAATAACAAAACTCCCCTTAGAGCGTCCCTGCATCAGTTCTCCTCAAGAATCCAGGTTCGTACATCACTCTTCTAGTTCATATCGGAAGATTTCGCAGACACCAGCGACGCTCACGACGCTGCAGACACTTCCAGCGTCGCAAGCGTCGCGGCGTAGCGTCGTTTGTCCCGAACAAATGGCCCCAGTGCAGGGCGCAGCCCTAATATTCACTCCTACGAGAAATTTATGACAAATTATATGCAGTAAATAAACGATGAGATATTAATGGGTGAATCCACGAAGGGTAATTTTCAATGAGCTTCGTGAAATTGCTTTCGGAGGCTCAGTGCAATATTTTAACGCATTGAAGTCTTGCCTAAAGGTATTAGATGGGAGATAGACCTACTGCTGACTTGCACGTTAAATTGTATGGATCATTTAACTAATTTGCACGAGGAGATACTATTATGCAAATTAGAGGAAAATGCAATTATACAAAGGAGAGATTATAAGCCAATATTAAATGTTCATCTTCTTTCGCTTCTGTGGAAATATTATTTATTATTGATAAGAAGTGTTGATGAAACATAACGATCACTAACTTAAAGTGAAATATTTTTTTCTGTGAATATTACTGAAAATTACACTTTCTCCGCACTAAACAAAGCTTGAAAATTATATATTTCGCAGTGTCGTGTGGAATGGCGCAAGTGTGACCAACTTACTAATAATATAATACTGTATGATATTAATATGTCAAGTATTATTATATTAATATATCATAAAATAATTCATAATTATTCAGAGTTTATACAAATCTTCATTTTCAATATTGAGATTACAAAGAAAATACAATATCAATTTTTTAATCAAATATGTCTTTAGTTTTTATATTACAATCTATAGATTTATAGTTGGTACCACTGCGCACATTTGCGCATGCTCCGCCTTCATGTTGTAATCATAAACGTCAAATAGTTTGAGTTTGAGATGTCATTTCTTGTTTCTGAAGAGTAAGAATTATTATTATTAAATCTTGACAAAAGTGTGATCGTAGAAAAAGTATAGTGTGCAACTCGTACAGAATTACCTAATTCACGCTCGTGTAATTTCAGCACTCGACTTCGTCTCGTGATAAAACTTTCACAACTCGCGTGAAATAGAAAACTTTCTGCACTTGTTGCGCAATATACTACTACAATTACAATTGACGACAACACGTTAATAAACATAAACTTAAGTTTAGTTACCAAAGTACGCCTTATCTCGATAAATTCAGAAGTATTTTAGTGTAGTATAGTACTATTAAAAGTACAAAATAACCGTTCAACGCTTAAACTGTAAATTTAAAATGGAAACTGTGTGTGAAATTCGAACTGAAGATCTCACGATTTAAAGGTAAACACTTTTTAATACTTGAATCTTCCGAAGCAGTTTTGAGAGTAAAACAAGAAATTATATTTTAAACTAATCTCTTCGTTATACTCATATTATTATGTGTAACCAACGGGAATAGGTAGCAGTTGTGACAAAACACAATTTTTAAACACTTGCATTTCGTAATTGAAACAACTGTTTTATAGGAATAACATAAAAACTTTATGTAATTATCTACGGACTTATACAATAAGAAATATTTATGTTAAGAATTAATAGCAATAATAAAATTAATATCTTAGGTTGTATGACATTAACTGTTACAATATAATTACGGTGTACGTGTCAAATAATTGCAATACGTGTTGGAAACAAACAGAATATCAACGTACGACATATGCAAACCATATCCTGGTTATTATTGCAATTTGATGCTAATACATTCACAATTATCTCCATTGCTTTCCGTCAAAACAAAACAAACTCAACCTGTCACAAAGTAAAGGAGGAAATGCACTCGGATGCGCAAATGTAACCACTAAAGCAGTCAGCGATGCATCACAAACAGCAAATCGCAGAGTGCCATGCTACAGCGCTGTCACGCTGCACGGCTGATCAGTTTTCAATTAAGAATCTGTGTTAGTGTCACGCTATACGTTCGCTAACGCTAAGTTACGCTGTGTTGACGTTAACTTACGATAAGTTTATGTTAACTGTGTAATTGCCGAGTGATTTGCCTTTGCTGCTCGTTTGTTTGGAATAGCTGTAGCGTTTTTTGTTTCAGAAATTTAATTATTGTATTTGAGAATGTGTGGTTGGGTTTTAATGAGTATTTAAATTGATTTGAGAAAACTGTGTCTGCATTCTGTCTGGGTCATTTTTTCCGGGTCTTCTCTATTACAAGTGAAATTGTCTAACCAAAAAATGTAAAATAGATAAATAAAATAAATATATCATCACACCATTTTATTATTTTTGGGTGTGGCATTCTGCTCAAAGCAAATCTTGATATTATGATATATTTTATTTCACGAGAAATGTGGTTACCAACCGTAAAATCAAGTACTCCAAGGATAGTAGTATGGTGGGGGAACAACAGTGGTAATTTTTTGTTTTGAAAATTTCAAAAACTGCTGTGGGCACCACAATACTTTCCGCCATAGATTTCTTATCAAACAATGCAGAAACACGGACTACCACTATCAAGATACAGATATATCAATAAATAATATTTTTCAAGAAACAAAGGTTAGCATATATTTAAACGAAAATTTTTCTCTATCGTGCTTTAATTCGTAAATGGTGACAGTAAGAGAAAATCATATTTGATACATTAAAATGATAATTTACAGATATTTTAAAATAACTTGACAGGGCTTCAAGTAAACTGCCACTTCCGGTTATCGGATTATCACCAAAAACTAATCAACTCTTCATAAGAGGATACAAATATTCAATTCAGTAATTTTTTTTAAACCATGACACAGAAATCATCGCGAAACTATTCAAATTGTATTCTAAGAACCCTAAAACGTGCTCATCTACTCACTCACTACTCACTACCGAATATTTAGCATGATTCCTATACCTCCCTTACAGGTATGTAGCGAGAGGTAAAAACAAAGCTATTATATTCATACTGCAACATTTTAAACATCTAAGTATTGAAGGAATCAGAACCAAAGAAATCATAATCCATTTCAGCCCTGTAAAAGCAGAGCAAACAGAAATCGTGGCAAAGAAAACATATTACAAACTTGAGACGAAATGTATAGCATAAGAAAATAATAAAAACGTTCTTTCCAATCCCACTTCAAAGTACCAAAAGAACCATAAAAATCTAGAGATGAATACAAGATCGCAAAACCTTTGAAACACATATCAACTCTCAAAGATTAAAATAACAAACGCAAACAAGAGCACGCAAAACAAGTGCAACGACAGCTATAAAAATTCTTACCACATTCTTGATACACGACAAATGCAATGGAAAATGTATCTAGATCTGCAGATCTAGATATGTACATTGTCCGGATACCTTTACGGCAGGTATTGTGCAACTGTAGCCATAATTATAATTTCATAAATTTCTTAAAATGGAATAGTTTACTTTTTATTGACAGGTAATGAAAGGTTACATTTTCTGTTTTACCCCTTTGTTCAATTATTCAGCCTGCGGCAATAATGTTTTTAAAATTAGTCACAGAGTAGTGAAAGGTAGCAAAATATACTGAAATTTTATGCTTCATATACCATAGTAATGTTGCAAAATGCAATAAGTACAAAATAACTTTATTGAAAGTCAATTTACGATTTACGATTTAACGAGTTAAACATATAATATGTAAATTCTTAATTCAAATATCATCTTTCGAAAAGGAAATGATTTATAGAAAGTCTGGCAATAAAAGACACCATGAAGGCAAATGGCGAAGATGCAGAATGTTTATATACTGTAAAATGACAATTCGATGCAAAGTGAAAGGATATTTGATGCAAAGATCAGATTATCGACCATCAGATAACATAATTTAAACAATTTAACAATGAGTAGGCGAGAATACACTGCATGAACATCTTCAAACCTTCCGTGATAATGATGCAGAATTCCTAAACTAATAATCATGAAGAGAAAATATTATAATGTAAATGCAAAGATCGCAGATAATAAAATCGCTAGTTTTAGACATAATTACTAGCTTTTTTCCTCGATTTCTATAAACTTCAAACAAAGAATTTAACTTTGTACAACACGTTATTATGTTGGTAAAATTGTGAAGCAAATAGCACTGAATGTTTCAATCGTTTGTACTTAGAACAATTATATATTTGAAATATTTTATACCAAGTTAACTTTCAAATTTCTTTCTTCACATTGTTATAAAAAATTTAAATAATATATCATCACGTCATTTCCCTATTTCGAGGTGTGGCACTCTGCTCAAAGCAAATCTCGGTATTACGATATATTATTGCGCGGGAAGTGCGGTTACCAGCCGTCAAATCACAGCCTCTAAGGATGGTAGTAAAGGAGGAGCCACAGTGATAAATTTTTGGTGAAAATTTCCGAAATTTAAGTAATTTAAAGTTGTCGGCAGTGAGGTTCGAACCGAGGATCTTATGATCCACAGTCCGATGCCTTACCACGAAGCTATTTAATATTTACTCCACAAACTGTTATTACCAGCACATAACCTCTTGCTTTATTATAACAGCGTATTGATTACAACAATGCAAATGCATTGATTACAACAATGCTAACGCACTGATTACAACAATGTACTACTGATTACAATAATGTATTGATTATAATAATAATGAAATTGTAATCTCAACCAACTTAAAAATACCTTTATCAAATTTATTTTAATTAAACTTAGGGGTTAAGACATTTCATACATACACAACATCATGCTGTGTCCCATTCAATGGAATAATAAAATCATGAAAATAGTGAAATCGTATTCTAGGGACTACCAAACATTTTGATCTGTCACAATACCTCCTTTACATATAGGTATGTAGATAAAATATATAAAATTTTCACGTTATTTTATCTAGGTGTAACAATAATCGAAATAATGCTAAAAAAATTACCACTTGACCACTTTCCATTAATAAATCATGAACGGTAGAAATGTACTGCCCACTAACCAAATAGAAACTACCAAAAATGTGTCAAATATCTACAGAGCAATGAGGCAAAAACCTCAATAAATATGAAATTGACATATTCTACTCTACACAAGAACCACAGCCATTACTTTCGGAATTCTCTTCTTTCCCAATGGATTCAGTGAACCGGAGCTCAGAATCGTAAACAAAAGGTGCACCTGAAAAAACGCATTCCTATGTAATTAGCTATCATTCGGTTTACGCAATCTGGACTTGGCAACAGGTAAACCGAAAGCATTCCACCATTAAACTAATCAGATAATTGAATTACAATGTTCTACACCTGATGAGTCTGTGTGATATCCGATATCCGGGATATTCAAATCGTTCGGTAGGAGAGATATTTTAGCGAACTGTGCTAGATTTTGACTTTTATTGTATTGTTGTGGTTGCTTTTTTGATAATGATGAAGTGTCACAATATATATTTCCTGAATTTGGGACGGAATTTAATTGGAACATTTCTCACCATTAATGAATTGTAATCACTACCGCAATCCAAAACATCGTATTACGATATATTTTTGTAATTAATTTTGTCGAATTTTGTTCCTTTCTACATAAATATATGATAATGACATTTACCTATATCTTTCGCAACTTTAAGAACAAAATAACAATGACTTTTTCAACCGTTGTTTTCTTTAAACAGGTTGAGCTGGTTAGCAGTTTAACAAAATAAAAATATATTTCTTCTTTAACGTGTTGTAATTCGCAAATGGTGTAGATAATAATATTTGAAACATTATTCTAATAACAAAAATTGTCATTTAATCGTAATTTACTGAGATATTTCAAAATAACTGGATAGGGCTTCAAGTAAACTACCACTTTCGGTTATTGAATTATCACCAAAAACTAATCAACTCTTCCAAAGGAAATACAATTGATATATACAGAATATCAAAATTTTCAGTTTAGTAGTTTTTGAGAAACCGTAACTCCAAAGATCCACACAGCCTGACTGACTAACAGACAGACAGACACACACAAAGACATCATCGCAAAACTATTAAAATCGTTTTCTAGGGCCCCTAAAACATGCTCTTCCACTGAAAACTCACTACCGAATTATTAGCATGATTCCTATACCTCTTTTACAGGATGTGGCGGGAGGTAAAAAATGAAAAATATTTGACATTTTATCAATTAGATTTAGATTTATTTATTGTTGTATTATTTTTTGTAGAAGATTGTAATGATATAATAGCAAATTTAATTCTGTTAAATAAATTAATATAAAGCTGTTTTATAAAATGTCAAATATTTTTCAACTTTGTTTAATTTTCCATGGCCGTGTTACAATTATCCTAATAAATATTAAATTTAATTTGATTAGTATATCGTTAAATACTAACATGTATGTAACCAAATGGGCCTTATTGCGTGCATTTTTATATTCTGATCAACTTTTGTATTTACATTTTCGCTATAAAGTGAATAGGTAAAAATTTACAGTATCATAAAAAAATAGTTTTGAAATTTCTATACGCCACATTTCAATTCTACACCCGGTATTGTATGTAATCTATATCAAAATATGACTCATATTGTAATTTTTCATAACAAGTAAATTTCTAACTTTAATATACGTAAATTTAAATGTTCTCATGTTGACATGACATTAGAAAGCAATCATGTTCAATTCATGTATACAATAATTATTGCAATACAAACTAGAAACTATAAAAACAAAGCCTGCTCATAAGCTCATTTATTTTGATGGACAGGACAAAATTACGAACAATAATTTTCCTAGTACGAAGCGAAACAATAGTGTTCATGAACAACAAGTTTTAAATAATATTATATTGTGTGCATAACATGAACAATCCAACGATCTCCCTTTCTTTGAATTAGCTAAGATAATATTATAATTTATAGTTTCATGACGAAAAACAGCAGTGGCAAAAGGCAAAAACTATTCTAAATTCTTGTTACGAAACAGTACTGTTTCTTGTGCTCTTGTTCTCATCACTGTCTGAGTCTCGGTGGTCATTTATAACACCAGAGACAAATTTCAAATTAATGACATAGTTAAGAGTGACATGCAATTCCGTCACTATTAATAAAACTCTTTCTTCTTATAACGAAAACATTCCAGTCTCGCGCAGACTGATTTATCACTTCCAAAGAAAACTATGAAGAAAGTAATTAGTTATTCATTTGTCAATTACTTCTATGTACAACCTGTCATTACTATTATTACTTTACAATGGGTTGAGTGAGTAACTCGACATACTTTCGGACTTTTCAAAATTGGCTGAGAAATTATGACGGAGAAATTGTAAATTAGTGAATTTTAGAATGTTTATTCGTTAATTGGACACTGAATACATGCAGCACAAGTCGTAAATTTGTAGCACGTTACTAGCAGGACGCACTTAAAATTTATTTGAAATGGAAACTAAATTCAACACATTTTCAACAAAATGATTTTAGAACTATCTTATGACGACCCACAATTCAAATTATCACAATTAGTAATTCAAAAAGAAGAAAACAAAATATCTGATCAATACTACAATTAGTTAATTAATTAATATCTAGTTTTTAAAACTTTCTTAATAATACTACAAATATTGCTTTATACATATTTTTGCTACTTCACAATTATTTGAGATATAGATGTAAAAAATATTATAGTCTTTGTTCTTATTGTAACTAATATTATTGATATATTTTAAATAAATAATTTAGTTTTTTTTCAAAATTAAAAGCATATAAAAATCTGATGTGGACACCACACTACTTTCTTATACTCATAATACCAACACTGAACACGTATGCTCTGTTCCTTGCATAAGACTATTTTGACATATAGATGTTAAACCTGTATAATTTTTGTTCTCATTGTAACTATGATTTTATATTAAAATAAGTAATTAATGTTGCTTTTATAATATTTCAAACAACACATATTTTTGACACTTCACAATTATATGACATAGATGTTAAAAATGTTTTAGTTTTTGTTCCCATTGCAACTAACATTATTGAAATATATTATTAAATATATAATTTAGTTATTCTCAAAATTAAAAGCATGTACAAGAAATGCGCAAATAACATTTTATATTCCAAATATTTTTGCTAAAATCTTTCATTTGAAATTTTTTTTACAATTGATTCTATTTTTGGAAAAAAAGGGAACTAATTATTTTTGTGTCAAGTAAATTCCCTCTTCTGGTTTTTAACTTTATTTAAAATCCCTGCGTATTTTCTTGAAACTTATAAATTTTAACCATCCACACACACAGACATCGTTGAGAAAATGTTAATACGGATTTAGTTGACATCGAAACATGTCTTTCCACAAAGATCTCGTCAGTGATTTTTTTTATGATTCCAAACATAACAACAATATATTCTTATTTTGTAGCAATATGTCTTAATTGGATTTATTGTTACTGCATTTAATTTACACTTACAGCAACCCAATATAAAATTAAATTAATAGTCCACTTGACACAAATAACTAATTGTATCTCAAAGGTAAATGCCATAAAATTTTATCTCCAATATCGCAATCATGATCGCAACAATAAATAAGTTAAGGTAATTTAAATAAATTAGTTTGCCCACCTGAAACGATAATTAGATAATAAAAATTATTGAGTCCTACTGCAAATTTTTTGTACAATTATTGGTAAGATTTTATCATAGTTAATTTTATCGATTGGTATCTACTTCCTTGTGTGATGTATGTAACAAGGTTGGTATGAGAGAAAGTACCAAAACATGTGGCTTAATAATAGAATGGAATTCAACATTTTTTCTCATGAGTATAAAACAG
This sequence comes from Poecilus cupreus, assembly GCA_963942605.1. Classification (NCBI taxonomy): domain Eukaryota; kingdom Metazoa; phylum Arthropoda; class Insecta; order Coleoptera; family Carabidae; genus Poecilus; species Poecilus cupreus. The sequence continues at coordinate 4,154,285 of OZ012718.1, forward strand.
ATATTAATAAAATTCTTGGGTCAGCATGTAAATATTGATTGTATTAAATCATAGTGCAACAAAAAATCTTTATTATATTTGTTTATTAAACCACAAATGATAGTGTAATAACATTGAATTAGTTTGTCCTTAAAAAAATCGAATCAAAATAATAGATTAAATAAAATTATAGTATGTACACTTTAATTAGTTTTTTGCATATTTCTCGTAAACGTTTTTATTTCCTATTTTCAACCAAGCATCAATGTCTCCCAATGTTCCCATTTTAAAACAATGTTTTAATTAACTCTTTGAAGTACAAACACATTTGTATTCGGTATGAATTCCTGTAAAACATCGTCGTTAATTTGTAGCACTGTAAAAATATCGAATCTTTTGTTTAAATAATTGCTAACACAAAACAGTTGTTAAACAAAAATAAAAACTAAACAATGGCATGGAACAAAGACTGGTTTGATTCTCAGAAAAAATCGTACAATTATTGGATAATTGCAAATAATCTCATAAGATTTGCGATCATTTGTTTATAATTATATCCATGCGTATAGAGCTCGCAGCTTGCGTGATCAATTTTAAACAATTTAAAATTACTACATGCATTATTACTAGGTCATCATTTTTTGACCTCGGTTCCAGACTATTTTAGTTTTTGCGAGATTGTAAAATAAGCATATTAAGTTTTTCTAACTACCCAGCAAAATTATATTTATTCAAACTTAAATAAATATTCAGAATTCCCAGTAAAGTTTCCATTTAAATTTTATGAATAAATTCTTAATTGAAGTCCGGCAGGTAAACATATATTTTATCAGCGAAACTATATCCAATTTTTGAGATAAGTAAAATGGTGTCTTTAAATTCTTGAAACCTGAAACCAGTTCTGATTTTATTTCAAGTTCATTGGTTGAATTCCAAATCGCAGTTCCGTGTCGACTTCGAGATAACATTGAATCATCTTTGCTAAACTACTTTCAGTAAGCTTTTTATTTTTATCGGACACGTGTTTCGAATTATACTTTACTCTTTTTAACTTAAACTTACACTGTTTAACACTATTTGTCTAGAATAGTATATGTATTTTTTACCTTGGTTCACTTTATTCGTTAAACTGGAAACGTGGATATGAGTTTATCTTCAGATAAGTTCCATTAAAAATGATTACTGTATGATTCGAATTTGTCGAGCGTGAGTTGTATAGGCTTTGGGTTTGTTTGTGAAAAGTGTGAACGAAGCGAGTTTAACGACAAATATAACTTGTACATCTTTGTATTAGTATCGCTGAAAATAATGTCTTAATAAACTTTCGGCAAAAACGTAATAAAAAAAAATACAGAAAATTGAAGTTGTCTCAATGAATAAACTGCACTGGTTAATTATGTTTTAATTAGAATTGGGAATATTTTAAGATTAGTTGAACAGTGTTTGGTTAAAAAATAACAGTAGGTAATATATTATTATAAAAGTTAGGGCTATTTAAATTTTTCTTGTATTGTTCAAATATTACTGACCAAATGGTTACAAAATTTATCGTTGAAATTCATTTACATGTCAATTTATTAAACGCAGTAGCGAGGAATATATAGAGATGATTATGGTTTATGGAATAAGTTGTATTAATTTTAAAAAATCTACAATTTTTTGTTGAGTGAATAATTTAAAATTAAAATAACAGAAAATAGTAAATTTTGAAAGAAATATATTTGTATGAAAACGAGAAAATAACGATTCTTCAAAATAATTTTCAGTAATAATATAATAAGAGAGTGAGAATATATTGAAAATAATTTGACAAATCTTTCAAAAATTTATTGCCAGGCAATAGCCACGAAAGCCCGTTGGACTTAAGTGGCTATTGCCAAATGGTGACAAGTTTGAGAAAGATACTGGAGAATTATTTTCTAATTTATCGAACTCTCGAGTTGTATTTAATTAGATTATTTTTTTATTTCATCATCAGGCACACCACTAAATCTATCTGTTTTGCTCATTTTTACTTGTGTGGATGATAACTATCTGACATCTGACATATGTCAACAAAAACAAAAAAGCTACAGAGAATATTGCCGGGAATAATCACGAGCATTATTCTCAGTATAATGACAGGATTGGTTAAAACGCAGACACGTGATACACAATAAAGCATTTCATTGGTTTAAAGAAAAGTCAAAAAATAATCAGTTGAATTAAATAGGTGTACATTAATTTAAAAAGTTTATTTAGGAAAAAGCATCATTTTCGGCCTCCTAGCTACACTACATCAAGTACCATTTATCAATTCTACACATCAATGTTAAAACGTTTGAGAACCTCTTCCTTGGTTCAAGTATGGAAAACCACATAGCCACACATCTACACTTCAATAATTAATAACAGAATTACGTAAGTTACATAAGGCAATTAATAGTGGGTAAGCTGTACAAGCAGTAAAGGTAAGCAAGTCGCTTATGATCACACCTTCATTTTTCACATACTGATTCACTTACTTCAGCGAACCTACAATATAATACCTGCATCTTGATCGCAGCAGCCGCTGACGCAATATGTTGTTTTTATGTTTTTCATTACGTCGTCGTCGTGCATAGCGAAAGGCCGACAAATAAAATTATTGAGGACAAATGAAGATGTTACTTTATTGTAAATTACTACATACAGTTTATGTGTGGCTTTTTTCAATATTCTTATCTATTAATGAATCTGAATTATTGACTGATGTACAGCTAAATAGGCTCTTCAAAAAAAATTTTTTATTTAATTTTTCGAAAATAGACGTTAATATATGAATATTTTTCGTGTTTTGGTCTATATTGTAATATAATTAAGCCTGTAATTATTATGAAAGATTCTATATAAAACCATGTGACGTCATAGTGACTGATGACAGAACAGCGCTGATATAAATAATAATTTTGGATTTTTGTTGCTGTTGTTTTCACAACTTGGCACAAAGCAATACCATAATTGTAATTTTAACAAGAATTTAAAGATTTCAACAAATAAAAACAAAAAAAACAACTGACAGAACACAACACTCAACGCCAAGATGGCTATGATTATGCGCGCGCAATCTCTGCCTGTCACTAGTCGGTCTGGCGTCACACGAAAAATAATGTACTTTTAATAATTATTTACAGGCGTAATATTTACTTTCTAAATAAAGTGTTATATTTTTTCGACATTGTTTTCCAGCGTATTATTGAAAATTTGTTCCAAATATGCTTAGTTTTAAAGTGGTTGAAGAGCCTATATAACCTTAAATTTAAATCAGTTACGAACAAAATAAAAATAGTAAGTATTAAATAGTAGAATCTCTCATCTCAGTAATTAAGCCAGAAATAAAATTCCCGTCCTGTGGCTAAATTCCCAGATCCATCAGTCAACATTAAAAGACAATAAAATGTTTTTATTGCAGAAGAAAAATTTCAGGTATCATATATAAGTGCCATAAAGAATGAACCCAGTGGCAATTGCAATTAATAAAGAAAAAACTTGATGAAATTTTATGTGGGATCATGTTTGGCCATGAACACGACGTAAATTAATTTTTGTCTGAAGAAAAAGATGAAACCTACTAAAATATTTGGTTATTAAGGTCACAAGAGGACAGAAAGAAATATTACAGGCGCGAAGTATTTTTGTACACGATGTTGGTTTTGATAAATGCATATCATGGTTTTTACTTTTAGTGTTAATGAACACTTTGAGTTGATGGATCTTGACATTTACAAGTTTTTTTAATTAGAAATTATTCATACATGATTTTGTACTAATATACATATTGATAAATTGTATAGCAGAAATTGTTTTGACGTTTTCTTTTTATTAGTATTGCGCATTGACACAAGTTTATTGAAATGGTACGACCACAATTGATTTGCAAACGTCGTAAAACGTATGTAATTTAAAATGGTGTCAACAGCAAAATGAATCTACGAGTATATCAGAGTTTGTTTATAAATAAATAAATAGTTTATTGAAATACAAAAGGTGTTGTGATTATAAACAGTGAACATTTTAAAACCACAGGACTTCAGAAATTGAATAGCGGTTAGTACATTTTGTTTTCATTTTACTTTTTAGTACCTGTAGTAGTATTTAACAATCAAATTTTATGAAAATATCATAAACACTATTTCTTCATCCACTTGAACCATAATTAAATGACATAAACATTAATCAGGATACGAGTACCAATTCGAACGAGAAATCAAACGAAAAAAATTCTACGTATCTTTGTAGGTTAATGACACATTAAACTTAAGTAAATACAGAAGTCTGTATTAATTGCATAGCATTTCACGCTTGCAATCAATGCCTGGCATGGACAGGTGCCGTAACGGAACTTATTTCTCTATTTTGAAGGAAATGAAACAGTCATTTAACGTTGTTCAGACTGCAAAAGTAATTGATTCTCACGATGAACAAATGAGATGGTATTGATGTTTGATCAACCAGACACAGGATGTGTGATATAGATTATGCAATGGATTAGAAAATCAAGTATAGGTTAGAGCTGAACATAGGACTGCGTTCTAATGCTTTAATAGTTTATACTATAGAAAGTAAAAAGGTGATTGGTAATTGTAGGTTAGGTTTGTTTATACTGGATTTAATTTACAAATTTAATTTAAAAAATATAAAACACCTTTTCTAGTTAATGCTGGATATACAAATTTAAAGATTACAAAATTTACATTTATATATCCCCATATCTCATGTTCTAAATTAAAATTTCTAAATCCAATCAATCAAAGCTTGACTGGGAAAATAATAGTTATTTACTTTACAAGTGGGCAAAGTAAGGAATTACCCACGAGAGAAATTTTAGCTCACGAAGCCGAAGGCTGAGTGAGATAATTTTATCGAGTGGGTAATTCCACTTTGCCCACGTGTGAAGTATAACTTTTATCCAACACTTCTTAATAACTGAAAAATGTATTAAAGAAATATTATTTGACAGTGACATATGCTTTAAATTTTTAAATTAAAATGTCAATCGAAGTAGTTACCAAGGTGTTGTGTGTTATTATTATTGTTATAAATAAAGAAATACTCACTAGTGGCTTTCCTTAAAATTATACCCACTAGTGGATAATTTGTTACTTTGCTTGTTTAAAATCGCCATAGTTATAAAGCATTTATTGAGAGGTGTTGGATAAAGAAATAATGACAGTAAAATATGTTCAAATTGTGTGATCATAAAATATTGTTGTAACATGGATGCGGAGAGTTAAATATAATTTAATGTGTAATATTTGAGTGAAGAACATCACATATAAAACCACGTTGACAAGCTAAAGTTATTATTTTTATTTTTGTTGTTAATTACATATGTCAAAAATCTGCAGCCTTATCTTGATTGGTAGATTATAAATTTTATAAATTCAGTTTCTTAAATTTTAAATTAAAATTTGCAATGTATAAACTTGTCAGTATAAACCAACCATTATGATATATTGAATCGTAAACCTACCATTATTGAGCTCTGTCGCTAGTAGTAAATAATATTTACGGGCTGTTATTTTAAAACCATAACAATACACATTTATTGTGTATGTTTTCAAAGACTATTTCGATCGAATAGTGTAACCTATTGTGCTACATGGGTCAAGATATGTAAGATGTTTTGCTCGACCAAATCCCGTACTTTATATACTTGCACGAATAACAAGCTTGCCAGTAAACAACGGTCTTACAATGTAAATTACTATTAAATAACTTATGACGTGTGGGTAACAATATTGCTTTAAATTTTCTGTACCATTTCAATGAATTAGTATCTATGAATGTTATAGAATAGTATATTCTAGAACAAGTAATGGAATGGCACATATTCCAAACGAGCAAAAAGTTTGTAGTCTACAGTTTACGAGTGTGGGATATGCCATTCCGTTACCTGTTGTAGACTATACTTTCTATAACAAGATTTTTGAAATTATACAAAAAATACAAATACAAAACTGTTGAAAACGTTAAACTCAAATAAATAAAATTAAAACAAACACCCGTAACCAGAGTAACCGAACTAAGATACTTCATATATCGCGCTAATGTGCATCCCTGATTTGTCGAATTTATTCCAATAAAATTTTTAGTTGTGGAATACGTAGTTTCCAAAACAGTGTTATAGAAATATTTGTACGCGTTGGTGTATGAAACTGCTCAGGAAATATTGCAAAAAAATAATTAAATAGTATTTGAGAAATTATTTAATTGGCGCTAACCATGTAATCGAGCTGTCGAACAACTGAGCGAATAACATTTTAAACTTGTTAAACTCAAGTTCCGGTTTTAAATTTCAACTGGGTCATGGGCACGATAAAATTTATGCTAATAAATATAAATAACGCAGCGATATGACCGCTTCGGAAACCGTAAAAATAAAGTATCAGGTCGTTGTCCAGACTTAAAATTACATTAACACTTTAAATGCTTTTTCTTAAAATGCTCAGAATTTAACTGAAATGAGTATTGGTATCATTTATAATTGTTGATATTTTCAAATGAATTGAACAATGTGTGTAAACATAGTTATGACATTACAATTTTATTTTATAAATGTCAATGGCTACAATAACAACAAGAATAATAATAAGTAATTGTTTGTTAAGAAATGATTCATTAAAACTGAATATATAAATCAACATAAAAATTATATTCCTTGAGAAATTCAAATACCTTGAGTCAAACGTTTTACTACATCATTTGAAAGTAAGAAAATAAATAACATAAAATTTAATCAGTCGTGAAAAGCATTAACTAGTAATTGACTTCTAGTAAACAAAATATTAGATAGTTATTGGAATACTCTTGGGTTAATAATGCTTGCTATTCGATTTCACCAACTGTTATTCGAGACAATAAAATAGAAAGAATCACTTTCATGACTTGAATTAATATTAATGGGATAAAAATGTAGAGAATTTGAAATGTATTATTATTTACAGAAAATGTATAAGTTTACTATACCTACATTATAATTTTATAATTAGTATGTTTATACACAGTACTCATTGTACTAACTTAAGATAATTATTGCGAATAATTAACAAGACAATTTGCACATACTTTTCTAGAAAACTACAAGAATTTAGTCTCCGAAATATTTTGCTAAAGAGTGAACAATATACAGGATGACGTACGGAAAAGATTGAAAGTGTAGCTCTTTCCTTGATTATTTTTTGACGATTCTTAAAACAAATGAAATACTTCATTGTATGTCACGTGTCTACGTTTTAATCAATCCTGTCATTATTATACTGAGAATAAAGCTCTAGTAATTATTTTTGGGAATAATCTTCGTTACTTTTGTTTTTGTTGATAAATAATAAAGTTGTCGGATAGTTATTGTTACCACAAGTAAAAAATGAGCAAAAAAATTTAGTACCGTGTCTGATGATGAAATCAATAAATAATTTAAATAAATATAACTCGAAAGTTCGATAAATTAGAAAATAATTCTTCTTCAAACTTGTTGCCATTTGGCAATACACAAACAAATTTTCGAAAGATTTGTCAAATTATTTTCAATTTATTCTCATCCTCTTATTATATTATTACTGAAAATAATTGGGAAAAAATGATTTTTCGTTTCCATAGCTGTATGTTTCTTTCTAATATAATAATTTGCTGTTATTTTTATTTTAAATTATGCATCCAACAAAAAATAATGGCAAAGGCAGTGAATTGTTGAAATATTTATAATTAATGAAACTTGTTCCATAAATCATAATCATGAAAGTATTAACAGTTTTGCACTTAACTATATTTTGTTATACTTTGACGTATAATGAATTGATATTTAAATTAATTTCAATGGCAACATGTTGACCAATTTTTTTTTTTTTTTGTGACTAAAATTTAAATAGCCATAACTTTTATGGTAATATATCATTATTAATTTTTTTAACCAAACATTGTTCATTTAATTTTAAAGTATTCCCAATTTCTATTTCAAACATAATTAATTGTCGCAGTTTGTAACGACTACTCATTAAGAGATTAAAAGTTTAATTTGCTGCAACTTTTTTGTTATTGAGTTTTTGCTAAAAGTTTTAAGGAAAAGACATTATTTTATGATAAACCTGTATGATCAAATTTAGTTAGTAAAAAGGCTTTTGGATGAAGTTCTGTAAAATATTTAATAAATACGTAAATCGATACGTTGTATTTATTAAATATTTTACAAAACTATATCCAAAAGCCTTTCATTTACTATTTGTTCTGGAAACTTAAATTTGGTTAAATTAACATTTCAATTTCAATTTCCTAACGTACAAATACAATCCATCGTATCTACACATTTCGTAACCAAGTCACAATGAATGACCAACAAAAAGACAACAACTACAAACAGTAGCACGTGTTACATATAAACGTGATCGAAGCCATTTCCCAGAAATCCTTGAACACTTACCCGACATTAGTCTCCTGCTATAAGTCTCCGGCTGACCGTTACTTGCGGCGGCGCTAGTATCGCATACATTACCGCGGCGAAGGAAATAACTCAGTCACCTGTTACAAGCCAAGAATGGAGAGACCAGAACACTGACTCGGCTACCGAAAAGGAAAGTTGTGCTGCTGTAAATAGCGGTTAATTCACTGACCATTACCGTCCGAGTGTGTAAGATGCCCTGATAATGTTGCAAGGGTTTGTTTTTGTGTTATTTCGTAAAGGTGCGCTTTAAAGCTTTGGCGACGGATTTTCAAGTTTATAATATTTGTTATGTAATATTGTAGCACGGTTCGGTTGTGTTAGATGTTCTTAATTAAAATCAAGCACAAGATAATCCAATAGAAGACATAGTGTAGTCCACCAAAATCCAAAGGATCTGAATACTTCCAATGCCCCGTGTCGAAAGGAAAAGTTTTCTTGGTTTTACAATACAATGTTATATATTATAGTTGAAAAGAAAATATATCACTTGATTATCCCACAAAATTTATTAAACGTAACGATCGTTTCGTCCTCTCGGACATCATCAGACCGTCTGATGTCTGATGACTAAGTTGCTGCATGCTAGTAGTCTATGAAAACAAATGTTTCAATTTATTTCAATAATTTGAAATGTGTCAACAGTTTAGGAAATTCAAATGTGACATTAAATTTAAATGTAGATCCTAATAAAACAGCATTACATTCGAATTTTATATTAATTTATGATAAAGGTGCTTCTGTTCAACATTAATATTGTAATTATGTATGTTTTATTGTAAACATAAGGTATTATTAGGTTTGTTCCAAGTGGTTATTTCTGACAAGTTTGTGACATGTTTGTGACAATTTCACTGCGCCTGCGATAAATGTAAACAAGTTAAGTTAGAAACATAGACTGGAAAAGCGCATGTGCATACTCATTTTTTGTTTTGACAGGTAACCTAAAATATACATATAAAGAAATTCATACATTTTTCGCTACAAAAAAGGAAATGAAGCTTACGTTTCAAACTTAACTTGTTTACATTTGTCGCAGGCGCAGTGAAATTGTCACAAACATGTCACAAACTTGTCAGAAATAACCACTTGGAACAAACCTATTATGTTTGATAGCATTGATCAACTTACTTTCAGAGATTTATGATTGTGTTGCTAGGCAATTCTATATAAACACTACTTTATGATCAAGTTTGAAACTTACTTCATGAGAGATTTTTTTTTTTAATGGCGGTCTAGGATAGATTCATTTTTATTATTGGTTGTAGTGTACCTCTAATTAGCTTTATGCACCAGTCGGGAATAAGAATTAATTTAACAGTTTAGTTTTTATTTCGCAATAGAACTTAATGGTTACTTTCTTGCCATTAGATGTTCATAAATTAACAGAAGCTACTAAACATAGATCTCTGTAACATCAATTAATTACATCTACACAATTAAATAAAATTGAAGACATAAAAAATAATAATTAGAGATAGAGAACTGTTCATCAAAAAAGAAAAAGAGCACTAAATCACCGGCAGATAAATAAACCATTAGAAAGAATAATTTTATTAAGCAACAGCATCATTTTTCCATTTTATTTCTATTGCACAAGTTATCTCCGGCTAGAATTTGGGAGTTCAAGGTCATTTAATAGTAACTCCATTCACTGAGGTTTCTCAGAACCGTCTCCAGAAGAAAAAATTAGAAAAATTACTCGCATTAGGAAATATCGCGTTACAACGAAGAAAGTGAATATTGAGCGTTCTAGAAATAAAAGAAGGATGTTAAAGAACTGCAAAAAATAACAAACGGCTCTTTCTTAATAGCGTTAAACGAATAAAGATTTTTGTGAAAAAAGAATACTGTTAATATCACGCTTTAATCAAACCGATTCGAATTGTTACGAACCATTTAATCGCAATCATTTCATGCATTTCATTGCACAAAGAATCAATTGAAATGAACATTAAAAATAATACAAAATATAACGTAATTCATTGTATAATAAAAGTCATTCTCAAATGTAGTTTAATGTTTAATAAAAATAAAAATCTTATGTGCAACATAAACAAATTGCAGCCAAGGTGACTTACAAAGGACGGCAAAAATGATGTCACGTATGCTGTCATATCCTTTTAAGAAGAAATTTATGTTCGCATTGTTCCCAAAATAAAATCGTTAAGCACATGAATATATTTTACATGTAAATATACGAATTATTGTTAAAAAAAAATACTGTTTTGAAAACGACAAAAATAACTAATCGTATATTTCATTTTAAGAATCAGTTCGTGTAAACTCTCATCCAAAATTGTCAGTATTTATATCATTCTATTAATGCTAAATAAATTTAATGTGCTTGTTTGTCTAGATGTATATTATTGGATAAAAAATTAAACTTTTTTTTACGATTGCCAAAAAATTTAAAAACTATAATATGAAAATGTAATAATCAAGGGATAATAACATTTCAATTAATAAACATAAACTAAAGACAGAAAAGAAAGATGCAAAATTTAAACAAAACGAACAAATTTTTCTTCTGAAACCGATACGTATACGATATCACTAGTAGCTAAAGTAAATGTAAAATTTTACTTTACAGACTTGAATTACAAATCTAAAATAACAAACATATTCTATAATATTATTGGTGAATTTATTTATTATTTACCTTTGATTGTAATTTATCGGATTTAATGCAAACCACATCTATGCACATATTAAAAAAAATAATATTATAGCCTAATATTTGACACCTTGACAGTACTTTTGTTATCACAGCCATCCCCGTCGCAACAGCTAGCTGACGTTTTACAAATACATAGTGCTATTTATTTATGTTTTAAATAATAATTAACCGATTACGAAAAAAAAAAATTAATGTATACCTCGGCACTAAAGTATTTTTTATTAGTCATATGATTTATTCGTAATAAAAAATTATACTTTTTTTGTCTAGCAGTATATAGAAGCGAAAGAAAATATATAGATGTATATATAGTGGATAGGCAAGCTTCATTTGTTAATTAAAAGAAATTGTTAATTTTATTTATGTTTAATATTTATATTTACATTAAATTTAAATTTACCCCTGTGGTTCCCCCTCTAATAACATCTTTGGGGGTTATGATTTCACGGCCGGTAACCGCACTCCTTACGAGATATGCACAAGCAGTGTGCCACACCCATAATGGGTAAAGGACGTGATAATATATTAATAAAATATTAACTATTAAATTAAAAAGACTTTTGGATTAAGTTCTGTGTAAATATTTTATGTACATAAACTTAATGCTTCGTGAGGTAAACAAATGAATAACATAAACAAGTTTTTATTATGTTATTATTCATTTGTTTACCTGACGAAGAATTATGTTTAGTAATTCGAAACGTTGTATTTAAATAATAGTTATTTACTTTACAAGTGCGCAAAGTAAGGAAGGCTGAGTAAGATAAATTTATCGAGCGGGTAATTCCACTTTGCCCCCGTGTGAAGTATAACGTTTTATCCAACTTCTCTTAATAATAAAAATTTATTTAAGAAATATTATTTGACAGTGACATGCTTAAATTTTTTAAATTAAAATGTCAATCGACGTGGTTACCAAGGTGTTGTGTGTTATTATTATTGTTATAAATAAAAAAATACTCACTAGTGACTTTTCTCAAAATTATACCACTAGTGGGTAATCTGTTACTTTCCTTGTTTAAAATCGCCATAGTTATAGAGCATTTATTGAGAGGTGTTGGATAAAATATTTGTACAGAACTTAATCCAAAAGCCTTTTTAATTTACTATGAATTCTGAACAAACTTATTAAGAATCATGTTTCGGCAGTAAAAAATTACTCAAATCAGGTCCTGTGTCACAGCGTGGTAAAAGCATAGATAAATATAGTTCCACCTGAAGATAGAATTACGTAATGAAACCTCAGTATATGCTGCGTATATCTACCAAGACACCTTTCATTTATGTCAGTAATATTATTTATACGATTCTTTCTAGCAATTTGTTCCTGACATCAAGAAATTTGTTAACGGCGAGGGTATCATTAAATTTTAATTAATATGTGGCTGGAAATTTATTGGAGAATGAAACGGGTATCGGTTGACAAAATAATAACGTTCCAAGATGCCGCCAAGGGCGAATTCACTAAAGCTATTAATTTGAAATTTGTTGCTTCTGGAGTCTGGATTATTAAACAAATATGCGTGCGAAGATGAGAATGATGATTCCAGAGAAAATTAAAAACTCGAAAATTAATACTTTGTACAGCCATAAATATTTTAATTTGAAAGATGATTCATTATTAGCATACTAATGAAGATATTTCTGTAATTATTACTGGCGTTCTTTATTAATTAAAACAGCACTAGTTATCCTTCAAGAATTATAAACTTGGACTTGGCGAGTAGTTTGGATTAATTCCTATCTTTTCGAAAATTATTTGCAAAATGATAAATATTACGGCACTCTAATTAGAGCAGATCTCAGTAGTATATAGTATACAGGTTGATTAAATAATTAAAAAATTAAAATAACAAATGGGCTCATAAACCAATTTTTTTAAAAAATTTTTTATGAAACTTTATTAGAATATATGACGATCAGTGAAAACCCGATGTGAAAATTTCTTGTATTACCCGAGATATGATTTTTCAAAGTTTCTGTGACGTTGTGTGACGTCACAGGTATTACACCAATGGCACTAAGACTACGATTTTCCATGATAGTAGATATTATATATTTTTTAATATAAAAATAATATTTTTATATTATAAGTCTTAATTTACAACAATTAAACTTAATATAAACTAAGGCAAAATTCCTTTGACAACTTTTAGAGTATTTTACTTGATATTCGAGTAAATAACAACAAAAGTTTGAGGACAGTGGCGCTAGTAGTGATGTAACCTAACCTCAACACATAATTTTAATCAATAGATTTTCAACACAGCACAATAAAACAGTGAAATTATAAAGCAAGTAATAGAAGCCCAACAAATATAATCTTAAATACCAACAAACAAAAATATGAAATGACATTTCGTAGTTCTATTTTAGCCCACAACAGGCGTTGGGCGCAGCGGCAGACGCGCGATTTGCAATTTTCATATTTCTGGCCAATACAAGTACCTGTGACGTCAAAGTATGTTCAATTCGTTATATCGCTTTACTGCAAAATATTAAAAAGAAAAAGAATACTTCACTACAAATTATTCCATAAGTGTTACACGATTTTGATATAAATTGGTCATATTTCGTTTATGGTTTATGAGCCCATTGTCAGATTTGAAAGAATTTTTTTAGTTATTGTGTTTTTGTCAAAAGTTTATTTAGGTAAAATAGTATTTTAATATATAAAGTATTATGATAGTCATTATTCACTAGCCGAATGAATAATGACCATAAATACTATATTTTGTCTACTCCTGTAAATTCGGAAATCACTTTTGAATATGTTCAAAATTCGTTGAAAACACACGTTGAAAAAGTCAACATAAAAATACACAATGACAGCTGACTATATGTCAACTGTCAAACAGCCGTTGCTTGGTGATCCGCATCACGTCTTTAATATAACCGTGAATTATGGATTTCTGGCTCTGTAATTGGTCATGAAGAGTGAATTATAGATACTATAATTTATTGAAATAAAATTAAATAATGAATACTGGAATAGAAAAATATTATTTTGAGACCCCCTTTCCACACTTTCAATATTTTCCGTACGTATAGTACTAGCAATAGTAGTATATAAAACAAAATCTGTCAACTATGTTGCAAATTACATGTGCACATAAGTGTATGATAATTTAATTACACTTTCGAGAAAGCACGGCATGTAGCTAGGAATGCATTTTAATTAGAAGGTTCATATATATATAATAACATTCCTCGTTTCCAAATCCACATTTCTGAATTAATTTCAACAATCATAACTTCAAAACATTCAAAATTAAAACGTAAACAAAATCCCTAAAATTTAAAGAATGTTTTAATAATTCAACTCGTGTAATTTATACGTCTAGTTGGAATAATCTAGTGACATTTTGAAATATCACCAGAAGGAATCTGATACAAGCCGGATTTATTGCACCTTACTGTGTTACTGTTACTGTTACTCCAAGACTTTCGTTTTCAGGACTTCAGTAGGCACGAAATCCGGAAGTATTAAATATTTCCATAAAGTGCGACGAATAGAAACTTTATTCCCCTTTGAGAATGTTAAATGCGATTAACTAAGTAGCGTGTAATATAAAATCTACGATTTCAGGCCCTTCAAAAATAATTTATTATTATTATAAAAAACCTCTTACTGACCTTATATATCCCGTCGACAAGCTTGATAAGTTCTTCGGTCTCCATCGCGTTGGCTTGAAACTTCTAATTCACTATGAAAAATCACCAAAGTTTTGCCACCATATTACAACACTACAGTCTGTAAATCGCGTTCAAGGTCACACAAGTTATAAGTTCACCCCTTGAGCAACCCTTATTTAATTGAAATACAAAGCACGGATTCTAAAGTCAATCCAACACGCACTGATTTTAATTCCACGCAATGAAATTAATTTATGAGTTTGGTGAAATTGAAGGTGAATTGGTGTTCGTCCTGGTCCTGAAACAAAAGAAGGAATTAATTATTTATGCATTGTTTCCTGAATAGACAACTTTAAATAATTATTTATAATATAAATGTTAAAAGTTACATCTTATGAGTAAGGGAACGAACGAAATAAATCACTTTTAACCACTGAAATATTGTAATTCTGGAACGCGCTCAGATATACATCGTGGGTTATCCGTCTTCGTCTAACACTTATTTATAGAGCGATTGTTATGGGTTTGTTGATCGGTTGCTTTGTGTTTGTTGAACGGTTACTATGTGAAAACATATTGCACAGTCTTATCCAAAACTGATAAATAATATTTAACAATGTAGTATTGTTCAATTATTTGAAAATTCCTTCCTTTATTCACATACATAATAGTTAAACTCACTTTTATTAATGTATTATTTTATTTTTATATTAAACATTTTATTTCAAAATGATTGAATGTTAATTTTTTATATTTTCATATCAACTCTCTAAGCGAACTGTACGACAAAGACAGATTTCCCACGTATTTTTTTTCTCTCTCGGCTCGCATTTCAACGTTAGTGAGTGTTCCAGAATTACTATATTTCAGAGCTAATAACAAGTATATCATACAAAATTTTATCTTCGATCTTTCTAGTGTAATAGTAAATACTAAAATATTTGTTGATTTATTAATTCATATTTCATATCGTTAGCAACGTATTAAAAGTAACAGTACAATCACTCTTAACATTTTTTCTGTTACTTTTAACACTAGTGACAGAAAATGACACTTTTAACTTTCTAAGCAACCGTTAAAAGGGCTACTTTTAACAATGGTCGTAGATAAAATTATTTAATATGTGCGGTAGAAAAGTTTCATTTCAGTTTGTAATAGAAAGCAATTAAAAAATATACGAAATTTTAAAAAAGTAAAAATTTCACCAAATATCACTTAAAATTTCAATATTATTTTATTGCATTTCTATGTAAACTAATCCCTAAGAAACTCATTGCAGTAGAGCGCATCGTTATATCTAATATATTTTTTGAGATAACGCGATTTTAGATGTTTTTTGAACTGCAACTTTAAAAGGCTATAATTCAAAAACTAAGCAAAATATCGAGAAATTTTCTTCAGTTTTGAAGTTTTCATGCACTTTATAATAAATTAGCAAATTTTTTTAAAATTTTGAAAATTTTTGAATTTTTTTTCAAAATTTTGATCAGCAATAATTTGAAAAATATAAAAGATATTGACTTGCAGTGTTCACCAATCGATTCAGCTCGTCGAAATACATAAACCCTGAAAATTTCAAGAAATTTGAACAACGGGTTGAAGTTTTATAGTAAAAAGTCTGAAAATGGCCATTTTGGTGCCCGACGTCAAGGGGTACCCCTTGACGTTTAGCCTGAAAATTGACGTTTTTTGACTTTTTGCTCTAACTTTTCAACGCGTTGCTCGATTTTTATGGAATTTTCAGGATTTATGTTTTTCAACGAGCTGAATCGATTGGTGTATAGTACAAGTTCGTATCTTTTATAGTTTTCGAGTTATTGTCGATCAAAATTTTGAAAAAAAATTCAAAAATTTTCAAAATTTTCCAAATTTGCTAATTTGTTATAAAGTGTATGAAAACCACAAAACTGAGAGTATTTTGCGATATCTTGCATAGTTTTTGAGTTGCAGGCCCTCAAAGTTGCACTTCGTAAAACATCGAAAATCCTTATATCTCAAAAAATATAAGAGATATAACGATGCGCTCTGTTGCAATCGATTTCTTAGGATTCATAATATATAGAAATGCAATAAAAATAAATTCTAATTTTTAGTGGTATTTGGTGGAATATTTAATAATTCGTTTAAACAGCATTAATTGAACAGTTAATTCTCCCTGCCCATAATAAATTCTCCTCTCTGCATTATAATGAACACTCTTATATATCTGAGTGTTCCTGGCAAAAACCAGGGCTAATTAGATATCTTTCGGACAATAAATTACTCTTACACAGCGCGAAGAGTTATAGCCCTGCTGTATAATGTATTAAGAGCGAAAGTAATGAAAACATATATTTCATCTTTGTGTTTTGTGTTGTATTCCATGAATACGACGGCGATGCGTACACAATGTGAAATGGAAATGGGTGCGTGACTAGTTTATGTGCGTTGAAGATGACTTTGTTAAGTAGTATGATTTATAGGTTCAGGAAAATTGTGTTTTGATTTTTATCAGTTTTTCACGAGATACAATCTTGCCTTAATATTCAGAAATAAATAAACATAATTTGATCATTCGTTTCACATTCAAAATAACTATATTTTATGCAGCAAAACCAGGAGATGTGACACGGCGAAAAAGTGAACTAATTTGACATTTCAAGTCATGCAAAGGCACAACCAATCCACTTCTTATTATTGACTTGATTGTAGGTAATTGATTATTGTTTTATCTCCCGCCAAAATCAATTTTACTATTTTCACGATGATGTCTGTGTATGTGTAGAATGTAGATGGATGGATGCATGCGCTGAATATCGTTCAGTGCTAACAGAAAATTATAAAATTTTGTATTTTCCATTTGTACACACTAATGAAAAGCCCAGGTGATTATGGTGAAAATTTGGTACTTTACTTGACGATCGATAAGGTATTTCTTATTTATATCAATTAATCAAGTATTATGACAATTTTTGTTATATATAATAAAGGAAATTGTGATTATTTTCAAACAGTTCTTAAAACATCTTTCCGTGTCTGTAGAAATCATTTTGGTTTAGATGTGATTTACATAAAACTATTTATTTGTGAGTATTTAGCATATAGCACAGTATAGGAAATTAATACAATAATGACATTTGAAATATTTCATGATCCCAATATTTCAATAGTGCGCTACCGAGGAAATGGCCGCTCAGTGTTCGCTGATAGATATCATAGAAAAAAGAGTATAGTATGTCAGTGTCATTTGTATTTGTCAAATATCAAGCCACAGTACTTCTTTTATGTTAAGTTAAAAAAAATAAGTGCAAAACAGAAAGGAAAACTTATTTACATTATGAAAAATTGTAAGAACTTTTATCGTGCAGGTGGAATAAGATTTTTTACATTTTGTTCCACTCGCAACAACTAAAATATAGTAATTCTGGAACGAGCATTTGTGAGCTTTTATGAAAGAGGAAAACATCGTGGGTTAACCGTCCTCGTCTAACACTTATTGCTATGCATTTGTTGAGCGGTTACTATGTGAAAACATGTTGCACAGTCTTATCCAAAAATGATAAATAATAATAATATTTAACAATGCATTGATCAATTATTTGAAAATTCCTTTAAATACATATACATAATAGTTAAACTAATTTTTAATAAATGTATTATTCAATTTATATATTAAACTTTTTATTTCAAAATTATTGAATGTTAATTTCTTTATATTTTCTTATCAACTTTCTAAGCGGACTGTACGACAAAGATAGGTTTCCCACGTATTGCCTGTCTCTTTCGGCTCGCATTTCAACGTTAGTGAGCTGTCCAGAATGTATATATTTCAGTGCTTGCCACTGACAGCTATTCATATTTACCGCCATATGCAGCTACTGCTAAAATGGCCTCTCGGCTCAAGATCATCGCTCGATGAGACATAAAGATGTATGAGTTCTTATACTGTAGTATTAGTAAAATGAGCAAAAGAATTAAATGTCAAATTTAGTTCACCTATCAGCCGGGATTTTTATCCCCAGATACCTGTGTAAATTTAACTTTAGATTAGACAATTCTTATATTGTACAATTTCCATTCGCTTTACATGTCAAGAGCTATGTGATAGAACCCACCCGTAGAGAATTTCATGGACATATTCGTTTCGTTTTCAAAGTTTAAAGAAAGATAAAGGTTAATACTTTTCTCTTCCTTATTAGGTGATATAATTATACAGGAAAGAATGTTGTGGAGAAACCTGATTTTGATTAATAATTTCTCATTAAATTTTAAATTAATCTACTTACATATTTAAAAATATATGAATACTGTTTTTCACAATATAATGGACTACATATTTATATTAGTTTACATTAACAAATATAAAATTATAATGGCCAATAATGTTTTTAATACCTGCACAAAAAATATTTATATGAAAGGGAATAAATACATATAGTTATAAATAATATATGTATTTATTTAAATAAACATTAAATGAAAATAATTATGTAGTTTTCTATATTGTAGGAGCACATGCAATGAACATAAAATTAAGAAAAACGTAATAAAATTGATATTTTAGAAATAAGCGCTATATAAACAAATTAAAATAAACTGCTATAATAAAAATAATTATTAGTTGTTTTTCATAATTTCTCTCGACTTTTAAATACTTTTACCTCAACATGTAACCAACCACAATTTTAAATCTATGTATAAAGAAACGTATTATTTTTCGCTTGGCTACTCTGAATTCCTCGTCGTGCCCAACATATCAAAATTCAGTGAAACCGTATGTTAATTCTTCGTACCGCGGAAAGAAAAATCGTCACGGCGCCTTAACCATGGTAATGGAGATAAATGAATTTCTATTCAAAGCTCAGAGCTGGCGTTAACTCACAAAACACGGCTTAAGTCGAACCTGGGTCGGGTAGGCTTTCGCGATTTCACCAGTGGCGTACACTGTCCACAAAACAACAAATTCAATGCCTTGACATCTCGAAAATAGTTCATGTAAATAAACAAAAGTTAATTTTATATTTGTTAGTATTTTGGTTAGAATTACGAGCCCAGAATCATCATTTGGCCCAGTTAAAATCGTACAAAGGAAAATTGTTTAATTCACCATATTTATATCTTATATTCTGTAATTTTTTTTTACCTCCCGCGCGTATATATACCGAGTGTCTACTTTTTTTTATAGGACATGGGAAATACAATGCTAAAATTTTCATTATGCGATAGTTCGTTCCCTATGAATTTTAGACTAAAATTTAGGTAAATATAAATAATGTTCAGCAACAAAAACTGCATCACCAAATCAATCTAAATTTATTAATGTGATACATTTCTGTCATGAGATAGATGTAAAGTAAAATTTATAATTTTAGCTATTTCCAGAGTGCCATAGTAAAAATACATACAAACAGTCGAATTGCTGGAGTTTGACAGATGACATTAAGCATAGTTTTAAAGATTATTGACTTGTTTAAAATATATCTCAGTTATCATAGTCACATTTACCATTTAGAAATAATTTAAATCAGTCAATAATCATTAAAACTATGCCAAATGTCATCTGTCAAACTTAAACAATACGACTGTTTATATGTTTTGTTTACCATGGCACTCTGGAAATATCTCATGACAAACATATTAGATCAATAAATTTAGGCTCATTTGGTGCAGTTTTGATTCTGACTGAACTTTATTGATACTTTTGTTATAAAAGGGAACGAACTATCGCATAATGAAAATTTTAACATTGTATTTTCTATGTCCTACAGAAGAACAAGTAGACACCCAGAATGTAAGGAAGTTTTATGTTTATGTTACGAATTGATTAGATTTTGGGAACAATTCAGCAACAGTAAGTGGTAGATTATTTGAAGGCCTATCAAAGTTTTGAGCATATCTTATCAAGTATATGAGATAGAGTAAATTTCATTGGAAATCAAAAATAAGTAGAATATTACCTACAATCTTTAGTTGAAACATTTTTCTATATTTTCTTGACAGCAGCTTCAAAAACAGTGTTTGTGGTACCAGCCAATACCTTTGGGCCAAATAAAATATTTATATTAGTAATTTCTATTATTATTGCAGTTGTTATTTTTCCTTAAAATATTATAAAAATAACAGAGTTGAAGTTACAATTACAAATTTTAATACAACAATTTTCCCTTTATAAGATCACTACAATTTTTGTTGTTATTCTAAAAGTCATAATTGGGCCAAATGATATTATTCTGGGCTCGTTAGTCGCTTTCGCTTCCCAGATGTATTTATAATAATTTATATTTCAATAATCATAGCAGATATGAGAACACTCAAACTACTGAAGCATCTATTCCATAATTATGTGAAACATGTGTCAAGTACAATTTTTAAACATCAAATTAACAGAATTAATCATTTTATATTCGGAATTTACTCGTATAAAACGTGTGATGGGCCTCAGTACGCCATTGGAGGGTGTATGCTTCCGGTATTCGCAATTCACAAACTTTCGCATACCCCATGTAAGCTGATTTATTAAATACGGAAGCTTAATGTAAATTTCGGGCCGTACAACAAAAACATGCATTTTCAAGTCGCTCATAACTAAAACGGCTGCGCGATTTTCTTTGCATAATTAACAGTTTCTCGCCCAAGTTAATAATTAACATAAACTTTTACTCAGCGCGGACAAAAATAGTCGTACTCTAACTAATTTCGTACCGGGTACAATCGTTGCTTTCAAACTGTTGAGTTAATTTTGTTGAAGACTAGATTAAATTATCCACTAGCGAAGTTATCGTCGAATTTGTAAAAAGACGTTTTAGTTTTATTGCGCTATATTCGTGTTTTAGTTAATTTCACTTTATTCTCTGAGCATAACTACTTTTGCAGCAGTTTACTTATTCATTCATGACCGTTATCCAGTAATGGGGATTAGTAATTACTAATTAGTCTTTCATTAACTGGATCTTTGTGACGGCAATGACCAAAGTTGTAAAAGTTATTAGTTTGTACATTTCTTCTATTTCAAATTATTACTACATTTAAATTTTCCGTATATAATCTCCCGCAAATTTACTCTACTTTATTTACTACATACCATCACATAAGTCCCTGAATATTTTAATTTCCAAATGGTACAAAAGATAAAAAATCTGGTGTGGGCACCACACTACTTTCTTATACAATTAAAACCAGCTGAACACGTATGACTTGTTCCTTCCGTATGACTTTATTTTGACAATTATTTGATATATAGATGTTAAACCTGTTTAATAGAAATTAATTCATATCTAGTCTTCAAAACTTTCTAACTAATAATACAAATATGACTTTTATAATATTTCACACGACACATATTTTTGACACTTCACAATTATTTGACACGTTTGACACGTACATATTTAAAATGTTCAGTTTTTGTTCCCATTGTAACTAAGATTATAGAAATATATTCTTAAACATATAATTTAGTTTTTCTCATAATTAGAAGCATGTACAAGAAAAATGGAAATAACATTTTATATTCCAAATATTTTTGCTAACATCTTTCATTTGAAACTTTTTCTCATAGCTGATTCTATTTTTGAAATAAATGGAATTTATTGTTTTGTGTGTCCAGTATACTTCCTCTTCCAGTTTTTCAATTTAATTCAAAATCAACTCAGTTCTTCATTTTTCATGAAACTTATAAATTCCAAGTTTCGTTTACATATCTTGTCTCGTTCATGAGATATTGCGTACACGGACATCCATCTATGCATCCATCCATCCTCACACACAGACATCATTGCGAAATTGGTCTTAATGGATTCAGTGGACCTCAAAATATTTATTTCCGCAAAAATCTGGTCAACGATTTTTTTCGTGATCCCAATACTTCCTTATACTATGTATAAGAAAGTAAATAGAAATAAAAATAAATTGTAGTCAATATTATTCTACATGTTTTTGAATATAACTAAATTAATTCTAAATTAATTATACTTATGATCTTATGATCCACAATTTGCTGCGTTTTCCCGGAGCTATTTATTTAATGGATTATTTCATTCATTACAAATTTGACCAATCAGAATGTCTCTTTTTCCATTGATGCGCATTTTAGATAAGTGATTAAACAGCACCATGCTGTTTATTCGCTATTAAATTGAAGCTAGCTTTTATATGCAAATTTTGAACATTTTGAAAGCATATTTAGCTGGATAATTAGTTGCAGAAGCAAGATACTTACATGTTTTTTACTATTCTATTCTATATCTTTAAACATGCTGAATTATTCAATTCAAGCTATTTTTATTTACAAATTTTTGACATTTATTTGACAAATAAAAAGAAAAACAATCAATTTGCTATAGTTACACAATAACAACATAATTTTATGGTGCTTTTTGTTTATGAGTGTACCGGTTTATTTATGTGAAAATGTGTCAAAATCAACGTTTTAGTTCAATTTTTTCGGCAAATATTGAAGTTTATGCTACGAATTCATGAAATAATCTCGACATATACCCCTCGTGCTAAAGAATTGAATCGATTAAATTTGATGTCTAGCTTATTTACAAAATTTTGCTTTTAAAAAAGTGTTATCGTACATAATAATTTAAGATAAAACCCCTCGACCTGCGGTCTCGGGATTTTTTCAAATTATTATGTACTCAAACACTTTTTAACCAAATTTTTTGCATAAGCTAGACATGTCAAATTTAATCGATTAAATTCTTAGCACTCATGATATAACTATTGAAAATTTTTTGGTTAAAGAAATATCCAATCGGATCCCTGTATTTCTGATCACGTGTGCAAAAGTAACCAATCAGGTCACAATTACACTGATAATTTCCCTGGGAAATTATCACCTGTTGCTAAGTAACAGTTGTTGACAGCTGGTTGATAGTTAATTCAATATTTAATTTGTTTATTTCAAAATGTTATTTTCACGGTTAGAAAATGAAAATAATAATAATAATCGCAAAAAATTTTCTCACCGAATATCCCTCGACCATTGATAAATACTCATAATTTGATCACAACTACCTCAAGAACGTTGCTTGAGGGTAACAGCCCTCCGCCTGCGGCGTCGGGCGGTTACCAAGCAACGTTCTTTCGGTAACTGTGATAGAATTATTTCGAATTATCAATGGCCTAGGGATATTATAGCTGATAATTTCATATAAATATTTCCTGCCCTTTTCCGACTTAATCCCACCTCTCCAACTCTAATCGTGTCCATTGAACAATGACGAACATCGCACCCATTCAATCACGGTCCGCTGTCGAAGGCAATGCCGATATGGGTTAGTGTGACTCCGGGTCGCGTCAGAGCGCGGTGCGTGGGCGGCGGCCGCGTTATTAATGGCGGAGGAAGGTGAACAAGATCTACACGTCAAGACAACGTACACCTCGCTCACATTCAATACAATGCAGCCAACCTAACCGGATCAAAGAATAATGTGCGGAGATTGACTGTAGGGTTTAGTTTCTCTTTCGTCTGCAGGAAAAATAATTCATAGAGAGATTTAACCTGCGTTCAAAGCTACCAAATTGTCAATTATGATTAGCAATAATTCGAATTAACATTTGCGTTTTGACTAGCCTTACACTTACAAAATTAAGAGATTTATTGAAAGTATTCATTGGGAAGCTTGCAAACTCCAATATAGATGGTCTGTGCTCCAAACTTTCCACTAACTATTAAACTATTAGTAGGATAGAGAGAGTATGCTCTCTTTTTTAGCATAAGAATTTACAAAGTAGCGTCACTTCAAATATTTCTTTATGGTCGCCCAGTGTCCGCTAATATATCACCGCACTGTTCCAAATAATATGCAACATATAATGCGAATGTTAAATGAACTTGCCATCATAATATAGAATTGTTTAGTAATAAAGAAATATTTGGAAAAATTACTAGGTATAATTGTGGTTATAGTTTCAAAAATGTTTATAATATGTTTATAGATTAGTAAATTATAAAGCCAAGTTCATTTAACACTGACAACCATGTTTACTTTATCTGAAACAGTACGGTAAAATTGTCTATTTTTTTATAGGACATAGGAAATAGAATGTTAAAATTTTCATTAGTCGATAGTTCGTTCCCTATGATTTTTAGAACAAAACTGTGAATATAAAATATGTTCAGCAACAAAAACTGCACCAAATCAACCTAAATTTATTACTGTGATATTTTTAGCTATTTCCAGAGTGCCATGGTAAACAAAACATGCAAATAGTCAAATTGTTCGAGTTTGACAAATGACATTTGGTATAGTTTTAATGATTATTGGCTTGTTCAAATTATTTCTCAGTGATCATGGACACATTTACCATTTAGAAATAAATTAAACAAGTTAACAATCATTAAAACTGTGCCAAATGTCATCTGTCAAACTCAAACAATATGAATGTTTGTATGTTTTGTTTACCATGGCACTCTGGAAACAACTAAAAATTGTACATTTTATTTTACGTCTATCTTATGACAGAAATGTATTACATCAATAAATTTAGGCTCATTTAGTGCAGTTTTTGTTGCTGAACATTTTTTATACATTTTTGTTATAAAATTCATAGGCAACGAAATATCGTAAAATGAGCATTTTAACATTGTATTTCATATGTCCTATAAAACCCGGTATATATAGTAAGTAATACATTTCTGACAAAAAAGTAAATGTACCGTATAGTAGTTCGCTTTCCATCTTCATAAAATAATTATATTTTAAATTTGCAGTTTTAAGACGCTCCAACCTATTGTTATTTATAAGTGGTAATTGTTAATACAGTTTTTGTTTAGTTGATAATAGAACAATAAACAGTAATGTTAAAGTTAATTTTATGTGAAATACGAATTGTAATGCGTTTTTAGTAACGTCTGTAATATATTACACAATTCTCGTCAAATTAAAGCAAATTATTTTATGCGAAAAATGTATCGTAATTGCAAATTAACTTGATGCAAATTCTATTTTACGTGAATTTGTAATTAAACACATTTTATTGTCATATATTGAAATTAATTTTATTTGCAATTGCAAAGTATTTACAAATGAACATATTCAATGAATTTTACCTGATATTTCAGATTATTAACAAATACACAAAGAGTCATTTGTAAATAATTTTTTGTGAGAATATTTACATAAAATTTATATCCATAACTTGTTTCTCTGCCAGCGCCATTTATATACTACAACAGTCAAAAAAACTAATATGCAATTCAAATAAAATCAATAACTATATACATAGAACCGGAATTTCATTATTACCAAATTGACACTACAAAAAATCCAACAAAAAAGAAACAACAAATGAAAGTACGAATAAAAAAGTAATAAATAAATAAAAATAAAGCACTAAAAATATTACCCAAAAATGAGTGAATCCGTATTACAATCAATGTAATCAACTAATTTGTCTGTAATTAGATGAATATTGAAGAGCCATTATCGTATATGAGTTTAACAAGCCCTGGTACGTACAAAATCTGTGTAGTATATAAACATGTTTGGAATATCAATAGCATTGTTGGTTGTTTGCTGCATTGTTAATATGGCATACCAGTGTAATAGGTGTAGGGATGCACGGAAAACCCTCGAAAATTAGTAGAAACAACGTACGAGAACAGGGCCGTACCTACACCCTTCTCAGTCTAGGCCAAATAGTTTTAAGAGATTTAATCGCTGAAATATAATAATATTTGAATGCTAACTGATGTTGAAAATGCGAGCCGACAGAGATAGCCAGTCGTTGGGCCATGTGTCTTTGTTGTACAGTCCGCTTAGAAAGTTCATTAGAAAATATAAAGAAATTAACATTCAATGATTTTGAAATAAAATATTTAATAGAAAAATTAAATAATACATTAATAGATATGAATGCAATTGACTTTTATATATGTGAATTTAAAAGAATTTTTAAAAAATTGAACATTATACTGTTAAACATATTTATTCCACACCTCTCAATAAATGCTCTATAACTATGGCGATTTTAAACAAGCAAAGTAACAGATTACCCACTAGTGGGTATAATATTGAGGAAAGTCACTAGTGAGTATTTTTTTATTTATAACAATAATAATAACACACAACACCTTAGTAACTATTTCGATTGACATTTTAATTTAAAAATTTAAAGCATATGTCACTGTCAAATAACATTTCTTTAATAAATTTTTCATTTATAAAGAGGTGTTGGATAAAACGTTTTACTTCATACGTGGGCAAAATAGAATTACCCACTCGATAAAATTATCATTAAAATGTTAAAATTTCTTTCGTGGGTAATTCCTTACTTTGCCCACTTGTAAAGTATATAACTATTATCACTTATGAACAAAACTGTGCAACATGTTTTTACATAACAACTGTTCAATAAATCTGGTGTGGGCACTACACTACTTTCTTATACATATAAAACCAACTGAACACGTATGACTTGTTCCTTGCGTATAACTTTATTTTGAAATATATATGTTAAACCTGTTTATTTTTTTCTTCTCATTATAACTATGATTTTTTAAAAACATTTTACATGTATTTTTGCTAACATCTTTAATTTGAAACTTGTTTTCACAGCTGATTCTATTTTTGAAAAAAATTCAATTTGTTTTGTGTGTCCAGTAAACTTCCTTATCGGGTTTTCAATTTCATTCAAAATCGATTCAGTTCTTCATATTTTCATGAAATTTATAAATTCCAGTTTCGTTTATATATCTTGTGCGCATCGAGTGCGCACACGGACATACATAATTGAGAAATTGATCTTAATGGATTCAGTGGATGCCAAGATATGTATTTCCGCAAAAATCTCGTCAGCGATTTTTGTCATGATCCAATACGTCCTTATACTTTGTATAAGAAAGTAAAAAGGGTGGCCTTACGATATCTATCTGTCTCAGGCTCGTTTTTCCCTTTCTTAACAGCCTACAAGTTAGCGTTCCAGTATAACTATATTTCAGTGGATTTCAAGAAGTAATTTTGCTACAGAATTATAATATTTGTATCAACAGTAATGATCCATGATGTATTGCATAAAAATTATTTCAACAAATTATATATTCAAAGTTATCAATTGTTTGATAAATCCAGCTCAGATAACTTTCCTATTAAAGAAAACTACCTTCATATAATATTTTGTTTTCGAACACTACATCAAGTCTTAGAGTATTAGTCTAGATATCGAAGACCGCAGTCCTACTTTTCGTAAACCAGTAATTCGTTACTTTCAATCAAGTTTCACTTTGGAAACAAATTCTTGAAATTTTAAATATTTCCATGTATTTTGCTCTTCTCTAGAATGAATCATATGCTGTTTTACATTTCTAATTTGATTTGATTAATTATTGTAATTGGTGTTAGAAATTGTACTGGCATTGTATGTAACGTTTATTGAAAATGCTTCTGGTAACAATTTGGATTTGCAAGATTGTTGACTTGCTACCCCTAGTTCCAACACTGTAAACACTAAACAGTTTATGCAAATGACATATTTAGTCTAGCACAATGCCATATAATCACAATTAAAATCCATTTCCAGAATGACCTAAATTGAATTGTATTTATAGTAATCTGCATCAAAATTGTTTAGAAATTAAAATCATTTACAGTAAAACTATAAAATTTTAAACAAAGTGATTACAATATTTACTGTAGATCATTAATGTATTTATTATTAATATATTTTACTTTTATCAAAGCAATTAAAGTTAACATATATATTTTATTATTCCTCTTCGATATTTGTTTGTACCATTAGAATAATACCATAATCATTAATTTTGCAATGCGTTATGTCTGCTGGACATTTCAATTAGCAATAACTAATGAAAAATTATTTGAATAGACTTTAATTTCAAATCAAATAACAATATCGATAATTGTAATTTGGAATTAATCAAATTTTAATCGTATAAGCATAATTTCTCTTCAATTACCAAATAATTATTATTGTGGTAGTTCAAGCACAGTTTAATACGATTAATTTTAATTTTTTATAAACAATTACAAATATG
Source organism: Poecilus cupreus (assembly GCA_963942605.1). NCBI lineage: Eukaryota > Metazoa > Arthropoda > Insecta > Coleoptera > Carabidae > Poecilus > Poecilus cupreus. The sequence goes on from OZ012718.1 coordinate 4,183,010, forward strand.
TGCATTGTGATACTTTACCGACTTAAATAATAACAATAATATAAATTCATATACGCCATATAACACAAACGTAATATTAAACAGGTTTGATAAAATGTTAGTTATTAGTTGCTTATAGGGTATATCTAAATGTATATTATATTTTTTGACGTGAATTGCGGTTCCCGGTTGTCAAATCAATTCATGGCCGGCGAACATTGTCTGGATGATATAGAGCACTCCATACCTCAGAAAAGTCTAGGTATGGAATCCCATACCTCAAAAAGTAAAAAAATAATTGTATTCAATGTCATTAGGTTTGAAGATTTAGCATCCTTTTCATTTGAACCCTCTATATAATTATCGCCATTAAATGAGTATATTCATCCCCCCCCCCCCCCTAACAACACTTTTCACTATTGCACCATACCTCAGCAAAATTTACTTCGCCGGCCCTGAATCAATTCCCCCAAAAATATTAATGGACGAAGACAATTTTCGGAATTATTACCTCCTGCACATATATGTAAGGGAGATATTGTATTAGCAATAATTTGTATTTGAAACTTTTTTTATTTTGTGCCTTTTAGAAGTTGTTGGAGGTTATGTGCTGTCCACATCTGATTTTTTATATCTTATACTTGTATTGAATAGGCCTACATATTTGGAATTATTTTTTATGGGGTTTCGAAATATATTCAACAAATTAGTCATAGGTAGTATATATATTTTTTAATTGTTGTCTAATAAATTATCTAAAGATGGTAGAGGAGCAGGAAATATAAAGATAATTTTAAATAGTGACAATTTCCGGAATCTTTATACAGATCACCTTTAAGTTTGTTTTATAATTTGTACTAGAATTTGCCGATATTTGAGATCACACTAACTATCTCCTATAGTCCACAGTCCGATGCGCCACCAACGATCTTGTACCCGCTATTATGTTATTAACCCATTAAAGCCCACAACTATTTTTCTTTAACACACTGGGTCAATCTGTCCCACAAAAAAATTTTATACTTTGAGAGTTTCCATATTAATTTTTAGCTTAAAATATAAAAAAAAATAAAAAGTTACTATATTTTTTGTAAAGTTTAATTTTTTAAAAGACACATTTTTCGCGATTTTTTTAACCCTGTCAAAGAAATCAACAATTATAAAATTTTGAATAAATCAGATCTTTCGGATCTTAAGTATACCTCAGAATTTTTTTTAGACCAATTTATCCAGTCATTGCAGAATGGTAGACGATCAAAAAAGTATTGGTTTAAATTGGCCCAGTGTTCTCTGTGATCGAGAAAATAGAGTTAAACATTGATTTCATGATTCTGTATGTACAGAGCAATATCAAATGAGTAACTTGGCATAGTCTATCCAGTTTGAAATGCCATAGCGTGATGGCAGAAACATAATGTTAAAGTTAAACATCTTTACGTACGTGTGATCTATCATACGCTGGGCATTATTGGGTTAATACAGTTTACCTTCAAGTTTATTTGAAATGTAAATCTTCGGTAATGTTCTGTACAACAAAAAGCAATTTCCATTTTGAAGATATATGGACGCATTATTTGTACATCCTCCTACCTACGTACTTCCTTCCGCATTCCTCAAACCAGCCAACAAAAACAATGCACTCAACCACTTAACCATACACTTGAAACCATCACAATACCTTGCGGGTTCGTCGCCTAATCGCTCGTCGAACACTACGGTCTGCAAGCCACCTTTACAATCACAACTCACGTTTACAGAAACACACAACTTCACAATCGCCTCTCGATCGCAAAAACCACTTTCCGTGCTGTCGCGGGCGACTCTCACTTGGAACTGAGCCGGACTGAACATGGAACTCAACGAGCAAGAAGTTGCGAGAGAGTGAGCCCAGCGTAGAGCTGCCGATGTCGGTGATCGAATTGGTAATTAGTTTACAGAGACGTGAGAGGGGACAAGGACGTTGGGAATTTATAAGACTTGAATTTTGAGGAGTTAGGTAATTTGCTGATCAATGTCATGATCGAAGCTCCTGCCTACCGGAAGTCTCACTGTCTTTCCGCTTGGGGCAAAAATGTACTTTGATTCGATACTTTGGGGCCTATTCTTTAACTTACCTTTTAATTTTCAACGGCCTGTTAAAAATTTTACTTTTTACTCACTTGTAAACACCATTTGCCCAAGCCCTCTATTGCCTTTGAAAATGAATCTTTATAAGTTACTAATTGACAGCTACATTGTAAAAATTTTACAAGTTAGTAAACAAGGTAAACAATGCACGTTGCCACAATAATGCTTACAAGGCTGATGCGAAATCATTTCAAATAATATTTGACAGAACAGTTGTGTGTAACTGACAGGACTTTACCCTGCTTGTAATGTAAATAACTATTAAGCAATGATCACAGACGTCACTGAATAAATAATAAAAATTTCATTTGACACATCTATTTTTATTGGTTAAAGTTTTTAACGGGCCTTTAAAATTTAACCGGTAAGTTACAGAATAGGCCCCATAGTTGGCAAAAATTAGACGCGGTATACGTTGCTACCATAATAAACTTGCTAATTGTGACAAAAATTATTCGTCTTTTAACAGCTAATGAAATATTCTCCATTAAATATGAAGTTTCGATGCGATTTTGTCACTATTAGCAACTGGGTCTGATTAACTATATATTGGTTACATAGGCTAAAGCCTGGGGGGCGCACGTATCTAGAGGGCGCGACGAAAAAAATCGGGCGGTCAATCTTTTTCAGCATTAAAGAGGGTAAAAAATTATTTACGTTCGATTCTTCGACAATAATAATAATAATAATAATAATTTATTCATTGCCCAACAGTATACACCAATTACAGGACAATATTATAAGAAATAAATTTAAAACAAGTAAGTTACATGAGAAAAAACAAGCGAAAACGTGTGATTTACAAAAGATATTTCTGTAAAACAAATATATAATTAAAGTAGAATTAACATAATATGAGTATAACATATAGATAGGATACAACAATAACTTGCAGCACTTTCTATACAGTTCATTGAGAATGACTTTAAAGTTTTGCCAAAACCAAAACCAGAAAACGAAGCTTCATGTAATTCATTAATAATTGTTTCAATTTTTACCTCCCGCCACATCTTATAAGGGAGGTATAGGAATAATACTAAAAATTCGGTAGTGAGTTTTCAGTGGATGAGCACGTTTTAGAGTCCCTAGAATAAGATTTTAATAGTTTTGCGATCTGTCAGTTTGTGTGGTTCTCTGGAGTTACGGTTTCTCAAAAACTACTAATCTGAAAATATTGATATTGTATCCCCTTTGGAAAAACTGATTAGTTTTTGGTGATAATCAAATAACCGGAAGTAGTAGTTTACTTGAAGCCCTATCAAGTTATTTTGAAATATCTCGGTAAATTCAGTATCTGATATTTTCGTTTCTAACTTGTGTTTTTTGAAAAAACAAAACAACGGTTGAAAAATGTAATTTTTTGATATGTTTTTCTTGATAGTGGTGGTCCGTGTTCCTGCATTGTTTGATAAGAAATCTGTGGCGGGAATTATTGTGGTGCCCACAACAGATTTTTTTTTTTGAATTTACCCTCAAAGAACAATTCCCAGAAAGTAGGAATCACAAGAGTAATTTTAATTTTATATGATACCAATATCCCATAATTGCAAATATTTATTATTCCTAGTTTGTTTATTGAAAAATGAATAATGTATATTCTGATTTCTCTTTATGCCTCTAAATCATGAATTTTTTTGTAATTGCTTCATAACTAGAAAACCAATAACAATTAATTCCAATCAACAACCTATAAATCAACAAAACTCATAAAATACCCTACATAAACTATTTAAATAAAATGCAGTCTTGAGTCGCAGTAAACGGTATTTATTATTATGCAAATATAATAATAATTGTGCGTAGTTCAGTAAACATACAAGTCGCGCAGCTCACGCAAGAGTCTGGGTTTGTAGAACAGAGTTACATGTTGTTTCTCAACCAGTGGGATGCTTATGACTCTGACCTTATTGAAAGTAATATTTCATACTTTGAACTACTTGCAGACTTGTCTATTTAACTTTGTACAAATACGCGTTGTGTGTAAGCAAATATTTCGCAAGTGTTAAATGTTTTTGTCAGCTCAGCAAAAATAAAGCAAATATTTTATAGTTGCATTCTAAAACTATCTATAATATAGTCCCATTAATGAATTCATAAACAAACTATAACTTTAAAGTTATCTTCAGGAGAACGTTTCATTAGCGCCGGATCATAAAATTGATATTTTATAAGGTTATACTAACAAGATATAAAATTTAATGGAATCTTAAAATCAATGATATAAAAACAAACTGATCTTAAAATTCCATCCTGGGGTAATAAATATTTTAAAGCAGTACTTTGCGACTGTATTTTAAAAGCATTTGCAAATGTAAATATGCAAATTACAAACATACTCACAATCGTTTATTCATCAATTTATTTTCATGACAAATGATATTTATAAATAATAAACATATCAAACCAATTATTCATTTTAGGTAGCACTATTATACTATATCAGTATCTAAAAATTGTTTAAAACAATATTTGGTTTTAGTTATTTTTATTTTTTTATCAACGACGCAGTGAGTGTTTGCCTTCACCAAGACAAATGAAACCTATAAATAAACAAGTGACATACTCATGTTAATTTTCATTATTTTAAGACATAAACAAACGAAACCTTGGGATTACAAAATGTAGAAAGGCGAACTAATAAGAAAACAAAACATTTTTATAACAAGTTTAACAACAGAATCTGTGTCGCAGGCAATCATACATCACAAAAACGTGACTCCTCATACAAACATACACGAGTAACACGCCTTTTGCGCAAGATATTTCTGTACACTGTACTGGAATTATGTAGATATTATTTAAGAAAACATATTTTATAAATTTGTCTATTTCTTACAACTCGTTCATATTTAGACAATATTTAATTTAAAACAACATACATTTCTTATCAAACAATGCAGCAAAACGAGCCATATATCTATCAAAAAACGCTCATCCCTTAAAAAAAGAAATACTTTCACTTACGACACATTTCATATAACATTTTTCAAGCATAGTTCTATTTTTTCAAAAAGAACAGATTAGCAGATTTAAACGAAACTGTCAAAATATAATTTTTCTTTAACATGTTCGTTTTTGAGAAACCGTAACTCCAAAGATCCACACAGACCGACAGACAAACACACGCATACATTTTCGCGAAACTATTAAATCGTTTTCTAAGACCCTAAAACACGCTCATCCACTGAAAACTCATTACCGACTTTTTAGTATGATTCCTATACCTCCCTTATAGGTACAATATGTGACGGAGGTAAATAATAATAGAAGGTAAATGTTGCAAATCATATGAATATGAAATGGACATACCATACGAGTTGTACACTATATTTTTTCTACGACCACGATATTATTTCCTAATTAATTTAATTGTAATAATAAATTTGTCCCGCTTTCACCATTCCAATATTTCATAATTATAAATAAGTATCCTAGCAATGGCACCTGTACTAAAATGAACTGGCCTGTATTAAAATACTTATAAAACAAATTCATTTCGCACGATGTTTGCAATGTACCTCATATACCTAGCAACAACAAACATACAATGAGCAGATTTCTAAGTGGTCGTAGAAAAAATATAATTCTTTTAAATTTGATTTGATTTGATTTGAAAAACGCGCCACCAATTATACATTCAAATAAAACAATATCAGTCGGTACAGTAGAACGTGAATGTAACGATTGTGAACTTGTTTATTCGGTATAAATATTCTCAAACCTGTCAATATGACCTTCTCCGTCAAAAGGTCTGCAGTGCAAAATGACATTTCGTACTACGTTTTACTGTTTTTCATTCTGTTTTATTATTTATACTGAACTACTAAAATGAATTTCTATTTCAAATTAAAATTTGTGATTAGTGTTAGTAGTGTAGGTACACAAGGAGCAACAAATTTCCATTGGAACTGTGTGTTAAACAACAACGAATGAAGGTTAGAATACAAAACTTATTTATTTATTTGTTACATGATAAATATTTCAACTATGTGGAACGTACAACCCTGACTACAAACACTGTTTTTGTAACATCTTTTTGCTAACTGTTCAAATGTCGTTGCCTTTTCAATTTCACAACGTTTCATAAAAATTTGTTGGTTTAGTCGTTCAGAGATGAAATGTTAAATCGAAAACATCAAAAATGTTAATCAACAAAGCAAACAACCACTGTTTTCGCCCTGCAGTAGTCCTCAAACTTTTACAGACAATTTAGTAAATCCTAAATGCAACTCTTTTGGTTTTTAAGTTTCATTTCTTTCCATATCCCGTACCTGAAGCATTTTAGTAGGCAAGCTTCAAGTAACATATGTAGACAATAGTTATTTGTCAAACTAGAGAGGAAAGCGCTTCTTTTTCCCCCTCGAGTTCGAAGTTTGCCTCATGAGCGCAGCGAGTGAGGCATTTCGAGCGAGAGTGGAAGAAGAGCTTTCCTCTCGTGTTAGATACATTTTTTTCACGACATGTTTCTAAAAACGATTTGCTCGGACCTAAAATACACTTTGAGAACACGTTAAACGTTAGGTTATCAGACACAAGACGGTGTAGCAGTGTTGCCAATGAACCAATCTTAAATATCTTTAATAAGTTGTTAAATTGTGATTTAATAAGAAAAAGAAAAATATGATACATAATTGTACTATAATTTAAAGTATGTATATCACTAAAATAAGGATTTTCAATAAAATTATGAATTTATTTATAATTTTTATAATATTTTTTTTGTAAATAACATTCATATTGGTAACTCTACAGAGGAACAACACATTTTCCTCACTATTTCGGGAGAAGAATTTCCTATCATTTATTTTTGAAACTTGGTTTTAGCGCTGTACAATGTGGTAGATAATATATTCCTCTGTAACTTCTATTCTTCTATTCTTCTATTTTTTTAAAAGTATAATTTTAGAATTTTGTACAGAGCTAAAAACGAGACTAAAACACTTTTCTTAAAATACCCAAAACCACAGCTCGTGGTACCATCCATCTAAAACAACTTTTCAGTTTTAGTGAATTCATCGCGAATAATTTAAGAATTCAATCCTCGTATCTCATGATAAAATCCGAGTGGTGTTCCACCGTTTAGTAGCCGCTGTTCACTGCAAAAATGGTGCATTGTTGTTGCAGGAGATAACACAGACAATCACTAGGAGAATGTTTATAGCCGCTGCTCTCGGCATCCAAATAAAAATTGTTTCGCATCAAAAGTAATGTCGATTGCATGTATGTAACATGGCTTACAGCAATGGCCATGCTCTGCGCTTGTATGTAGTGTTGCAACTGATATGAATAATAAAATAATAAATCCTATGGGTTAGTTGTTAAAATATTATTATACACGGTCGAATTTTTTCATGTGTCAGCAGTATTTTTGACTGTCACGTCCGCAGTAATATATTCCCTGTCAGCTATAAATTAACAAGGGCAAAATTGTTGAAATGTGTAAAGCTCCGTTTGGATAAAATGGCCGTGGAATTAATAAATATTTCATTTTGTATATTTTTATGGATTTATTCTTGATGGCAAAAGTTTAATCCCTTCGACATGTAAATCTGGTTTGAGGATGAAATCTATTTGTAAGTGGAAACACAAGATGAACAGATACAAAATTATTTATTTTTATAAGGACATCTCTTATTATTATTATTAGTTTATTTAATTCATGCTTTCCAGCTTAGAATTCTTATACTCAAATTACAAAAAAAAAATTGGTTGAATGTTAATTACAAATTCATTTAACAATAAATTTTATTTTATTGCAGTTCGTCCCTCTTCTTTCTTAGTGTCTTGACATCTCTTATATTTCTATTTATAGGAAAACTGAAATACTTATGCTCTGTATCGCTGGGGCAAATTAATTCTTTAATAAATAAAGTTGACACTTGATTAGCATGTAGAATAGATGTTTGAGTTATTTGTTTGTTCTAATTGCAATTATAATTATTGAAATAAATAACTGAACATTTTTTTCTCAAAATTTGAAGCAAATATTGGTAATAAAATTGTTAATAAAATTCTTCATTCCAAATATTATTACTAATACCTTACATTTAAAGCTTTTTCACTTCCCACACAGACCGGGAATTTCTTTATCATTATAAATAGGGTTTCATTATCATAATTACAGTTATAGTGATTGACAGCATTGTATTAACACAATTTTTTTTTTTTTTTTGAGAAAACAGTGATAATTTTCATGGTCTATGAATTATAATGCGAGAAACATTCCCAGTTTAAGCAAATAAGAAAATTATTCTAATTATTTGAATAATTAATAAATAACAATAAATTGGTGGGAATGGCTATTTTTTTTTCTATTCCTATGTAAATATATCTCCAGTATTTAAATTTTTTGATTGATTATAGTAGTCATAATTCACCAGAATAATTTATGGATTCATAATTCACTCTTCTCAACCAATTACAGACCCAGAAATCAATTATTCCTGTTTATTTTAAAGCCGTGATTTAGATTACCAAGCTATGGCCGTCTGACAGTTGTCAGTGTAGAGTGTAGTCAGTTGTCAATGTGTATTTTGATGTTACCGTTTTTCAACATGTGTTTTCATATAATAATATACTATTAATTACTGCAAATTATCCCTGTTTACTAATAAAAAAAAAAACGCTTTAATACATTGCTGTCAATCACATTAACTGTAACTATGATAATCCCTATAAAGGTCAAATAACTAGATGGGTTTCAATCCTTTTTGTAAAATATTATTCACTTTCGACGTTTCGACTTTACATAGGTCATCCTTAAGAGTGAAATGTCAAAGTAATTTGTAACATGGTTACTTGTCAAAAATTAATAAAAAAAAATACATCAGAAATATAAAATATTAAAGTAAAATTACCATATCCATCCTTCCATACAAATGTTATTGAGAAAAAATAGAAATTATAATCTCAAATGTTGATGTTGATGTGCAAGTAATACATACGAGAAAAATCTAATAAATATAAATTCCCATAAAACTGTGCTAATTTGTGTTTAAACTTTCAAACATCTAATGAAAGAAATGTAGAAATTATTTACCTATCTAATAATGTCCATGATAATGACTATTTTTTATTTCTTCTTGATAATTTAAAACGATTTTAGTAACTACGCATCTTCTCTTTTAGTATCGTCTTGAGGCATCACTTAAAATACTTTCATAATAAATTTGTTCTGGATTAAATGTTACATTTTTGCTATTTATAAGAATGCAAAACAAGTTTTGAACCACCTTGATCTCAAATTGACTAATATGTGTCTTCCGGTTTACTTTCTTATATCTCATATATTAATAGCTTACATATGGTAAACTTCCACTATTTCTAAAATGTGAACTATGGAACATTTTCGTCTGTTTCTTCAGTAATTTAAATGAATATAAATAATTCATGGAGTGTCCAGAAGAGTAAATCAAAACACAAACCCTTTCAAGTAAAAAATTCGGTACATCTCCTGAATAATCTTAACATAACATCTTGTTTCTCACCAAACCTTTCAAATCTTTCTTCAGCAGCCCGTGAAACGAAATCGTGACCGTTTCTCATAATGTTTGCATCACTAAACTTTATCCGTCTTGTTCCTTTCAAGCCACATTCTTGGACTCCGCAAAAATAAAATACACGCATCTCGCTTGATCAGTAAGAAGTATTTATCACTTTAACCCATAGATCTTTATACATAATCAAGATACCTAACTCGATACGCAAAAGTGAAGCCTCTTAAATCGTTTATCGGCCATTTGCTAGAAAAGCCAGAGAAAGTATAAGAACGTGCTAATTAAATAGTATATTATGCATTAAGGGAGAGAAGTATATGACTTTCTTTCTGTGGAGCAAATTGTAGCATGAGCCAAAGGCGAATACGACAAGGAAAAAATACACTTCTCTCCTGCGGTGTATACACTATTTTTTTCATAACCCCAATATTTATTATGGTTTTTATGTATTTCAAAATAATTTGAATTGTAGATAATATAATTTATCTACGACTACTTAGAAATCTGCTCATTGTATATTTGTTGTTGCTGGGGAAATGAGGTACATTGCAAGCATCGTGCGAAATGAATTTGTTTTGTAAGTATTTCAATACAGATTATTTCATTTCAGTACAGGTGCCATTGCTAGGATACATATTTAGAATTGTCAAATATTGCAATGGTGAAAGCGGGACAAATTTATTATTACAATTAAATTAATTATGAAATAATATCTTGGTCGTAGAAAAGGTGCTATGCTACAAACTTTCATACTCGTAGAAAATGAGTACCATTTCATGCTTATTGTACAACATACTATTATAATAGTTACATTTGATATGTTCAATTTTGTTCATTTTTCACATTTTTTGAACAATTTCCCTCCCGAAAGGAGAGAAAGTGCACAAATCTGTTTCCCTCATGATTTTGACATCATAGAAACCAAGTGTGTCAGTCGTGAAAAATAGTATATTGTATAACAAACATGCTATGGTACTCTGCACGAATTGTACACTATACTTTTTCTATGACCACGATATTATTTCCTAATTAATTTATATTTTAATAATTTTGTCCCGCTTTCACCATTCCAATAAGTATCCTAGCAATAGCACCTATACTGAAATACAAAATAAATTCATTTCACATGATGCTTGCAATGTACCTCATATCCCTAGCAACAACAAATATACAATGAGCAGATTTCTAAGTGGTTATAAAAAAAAAAGTATTTATATCACTTTGACTGCAGGTACAAATCGTTTATAAATGTTGAGGATTGCCAAAGAAGTAAACAAAAGTATAAAAAATCAAAACATGTTCTCAACATAACAGTAATCCAGTGTATGTCATCATTGCTGTGGAATATTTAAATTCCTGCAAAAACCGTTAGCAAATACATCAATCTCTCTTATTTCCAGTCATTCACGTCCAGAATTTTAACTCCCCGCAAATGCAAAATCAGCTAAGATTCAGAATTCCAAATCCGCGAGTTTGTTCAGTCGATGACCGGCCGTTACGAAATACAAAACCGCGTCCACCCAAAACAAAATATTCCGGCGGCAGCCACTAAATGAACCACCCGGTATTCATGTCACACCATCGGTCGACCGCTCTTGTTACCGCTACCACGAGGCGTTTCCGGATTCCCGTGTTCGTGTTTTATTCGCGCGGTTATAAACTTTTTGTTGGAGGAGGTTTTGTGACGTGCGGCTTGGGGATATGGTGTCTTGTTTTGTGGTGAAAAGGTTTTTGGGTTTAATTTTTGTTTGTTTCATGAATAATAAATATATTTAGAGTTGGTTGTTTACTGTAGATATTAATCCTTGTTTGCATAAAGCTAATCACGTTGTTACAACGAAAAAATATGGACTTTTTATACATATGTGTATATTGGTTTAATACCTATATGGGGTAACGCCGCTTCTTATGATACTCTAGATTCTTTTGTTGGAATGGATCAGTCTTTGTTTCTTTTCCTTTAAATCCTTGTTGTTAGGTTTCTCCACGTCTTCCTATCTTTTGTTTTACTTCGCCAGTTTGTAGTTCTTGTACAAAAATAAATATTCCCATTGTGAGTGTGGCACTCTACAGATCTCAGTAAGTGATATATTTTTTGTGTGTGAAGTGCGGTTACAAGTCGACAAGTCATAGTCCCCAAAGATGTTAGTTGAGGAACCACAGGGGTAAATTTAAAATGGCAATTATCGGCAATGAGATTCGAACTGAGGATCTCACGATCCACAGTGCGATGCGTTACCATGGAGGTATTTATTTAATTCGAGTTGCTTTTAAATTTTCTTCTACTTCCTTTAGACATTTTGTCTGTGCCTACTTCGTCTTCTTCTTCCTCCTGGTCTCCATTCTACTACTGATTTAATTGTATTCTTTTCTTCTGCTCTTCATATATGTCCAAACCATCTGACTCTCTGTTGTTTGATTTTTTCACTGTCTTCTTCTTCCAACACTTGTTCTATTTCATAGTTAATTCGTATTCTGTACTGGTTCAAATATTGTTCTTCTTATTTTTCGTTGCATTATTCTTAAATTTTCTTCTTCTTTTTGTCATTGTTAAAGTCTCAGCAGCGTACATTGTTATTGGTCTTATTATCGTTCGGTAAATTTTCATTTTTGTATCTTTAGTTAAAATCTGATTTTAGTAATTTTTGGTTGGCTTGGATACCAAACTAGTGCTGCCAACTGTATTCGGGTTTGATATTTATCCGGATACCGGGATTACGGATTTCCGAATCTCTACGGATCCCAAAACCAGATCTCGGATATCCGAGTATCCGGACCCGAATCCGGATTTTACTAATATTCTTGTACCAAAATCGTCAATTAATTAAAATACGCATCAAAAAATGATAGCTAGATCAAGTATCATTTGAGCTATGACTTCGATGCGACATTTTTCATTTATTCGACTAATAATTTATTCGGTACTTTATTCGTAGATGGAAATATCGGCCCTAAATAGAATTATAAGTATTATGATATGAAAAATGTAATTTCGTTTTCTTATCCGTTTTGTTATTAATTACTTTTACTTAAATACAGTAAATTGATTGTGAATATAAAAATGTATGTACACTAATATAAAAATATTAAAAAATCGAGATCCGGATCTTACAATTATCCGGATACCCAAATGTACGGATCTGAGATCCGGATATCTCGGGTATTCGAATTTTCGATTAGTCGGATAATTGGCAGCCCGAGTATTTATCCAATGTTAGTAAAATGTATTATTAAAACCACAATTAACTTAGTTCTTTCTATTGTCATTAAACTTATAATTTTTAAGTTTAGTTAATCTACCTTTTCTCGTTTATGAGTTGTTGAACATACACACCCATCCATTCATTCATACACACAGAGAGAGTATTCCCACGAAAATCTCACCACATTTGGAAAAATAAAAATTGAATTTGAATTAAAAAATGTAATGCTTGTAGTAATATTTGATGAAAGGAACTGAGAGAGCATGCAATATCTATCAAAAAGAAGATTTCTAGTCTTCATTGCAAAAGTCCGAAAAGGGTCGTCCCGAAACAGGCGGCGACATTTCACTGTGTCTGTTATAAACTTTTGCCGGAATCCTGTACAGTGTACAGCTACTGCACGGGAGAAATAAAAAGATACAACGAAACTGACCTAAGTGTTTTATTATACCGTGAGTTGAATTCAACGCAACACGAGCCACTTTGCATTTATACCATTGAAGACAATGGACCTTGAACATGCTCTGGATTCTATGGAACGGTAATGCTCCACACTCTACTCTTGCTGTTGCCATCGTCGCAGTGTGCTATGCAAGGATTGTAGGATTGTAACTGGCGGTGCTGGACACTGATGGTTATGTAAGCAACTGCGGAATTACAAACAAATTTTGTTCTAATTTTCCAAATTGCTTTTGGTAAATAGTCGCATGGTAATTTTCCTATGTAGAATCTGCTCTAAAAGTAAATGGAGCTTTAATTTTCAAGAATGTTTTTCTAGACAACAAATGTTAATTCTTCTCATGCAACTTTTTATTAAAATTTCTTTTAGAAGTTGGCCTCCAAGGTGAATATTTGCAATTTGTTAACAAAATTTGATCTTATTATATATCATCATCACGCATTTTACCCATTATGGGTGTGGCACTCTGCTTACGCAGATCTCGGTAAGTGATATATTTGTACGTATGAAGTGCGGTTACCAGCCGACAAAGTCATAGCCCCCAAAGTTGTTAGTGGAGAGGGGTAAATTTAAATTGGCAACTGTCGGTAATGGGATTCGAACTGAGGATCTCACGATCCACAGGCCGATACGTTACCACGGAGCTATTTATTTATTTATTTAATATTTACAGATGTTTCTAAATAAGAAAATAGACTACCCGTATTTTTTCAATTCAATAAATTATTTATAGGTTATGCAAAATTATATGTTAATAAATGGGGTAAATAGCTCCGTGGCAACGCGTTGGACTGTGGATCGTGGGATCCGAGTGAATAATGACCATAATCCCGAATATAATACTATACATTTTCTACTCCTGTAAATTCGCAAATCACATCTGAAAATGATCAACATCAAAATACACAATGACAACTGACTACATGTCAACTGTCAGGCGGCCGTCCGTTTCTTGGTGATCCACATCACGTCTTTAAAATAACCGTGAATTATGGATTTCTGGCTCTGTGATTGGTCGAGAAGAGTGAATTATGAATCACAATTCACAATCGTGAATCACGGATACTATAGTTAATCGAAAAAATAATGGGAATATTTATACAGGAGTAGAAAAAAGATTATATCTAGTTTTTATTATTATTATAACAGTATGATTATTGAAAAAGATATGATGATCGACTAATGCGGAATTATGGGAAGAATTAAAAAATGGACTACCTACTAAAAAAACTATATGTCAACGTTTTGATAGCTTTGAATTTGCGATCTTAGCAATAAAAACATACAAATATAGGTCAGTTACCGACAAGTTAAGGTTAAAAACAATTATTGTAGAAGGACACATATATTTTACGTGAATGTATATACAAATAAAAAAAAAGCCTTTCCATTTAAGAAAATGTAGCACCCACCAAACAATTTTATTTTCCCAACTATAGAATTATGTCTGAAGCCTGTATATTTATATTATTTTTTCTCTAAAGTTATTAGTTAGCCAGAAAAACTGATTAATTGTTTTAAAAAATTCATCCTGTATAGAATTCAAGAATTTATTCAGAACTGGATTCATTTTTCTACCGAATTTCTGGGTATTTATATTAATTTTACTTATTTTAGTCTTACTGCCCCAACATATTATTGACTTGAGTGCGAACTTGATTATTATATCGAAATTCATTAATAAATTTCAGTATAAAAATTGTCCTTCAATGAACCGCATAATATGCAACAAAATTCCTCACAGCAAAATACCAAATCACGCCAACTAAAATGCTAATGTCTTGTGCATTCTCATAAAACACAAATGTCAGTTCATCATCATAAGCTATCTGTTTACTCTTCCGACCTTTCATCCTACTAGCAATTAATTTTTTTCCAAATATCACCTCCGGCCTCCAGTTCACCCTTCGCAAACAGCTTTTGTATGCCGCGAAATAAAAACTCCTTCCTTTTCGTTCAATATATCGAGTAATGTTCTTTTTCCTCCGTGTCGGACGCTTGAGAAAATACAAGATATTATTCATTTTATTAAATTTGTGTTCATTTTTATTTTGGGCTCCCGCTGAGTCTTGGAATGCTTTGAAGATATTCAAATGAAAATGATATGAGAGGGAAATTAAATTCAGGTAATTACGCTCCAAATAACTGATTTTATTTTTGTGTTTGGTAGGTTTTATTGCATAGAAGGATTTCATAAAGAATTCGAAGTTTTCATTTTATTTTGTACTGTAATCATTTTCAGTAATTTGAGAGTGGTGCTGCTGCATAATAAACTGGAATTTGTAATTTATTTTTGAATTTAATTAATATTAAATATTTTCTCATGCTTGAACTTCTTTAGTATTTCAGTTTTTATAAAAGGTAAACGTTGATAAAGTTTTTATATAATTGATTCTTAACAGTATAAAAACAGAGACATTCGTATTCACTTTTCGTTATGCTATACAAACTCAAACCCGAATATATTCATACCACCTAAAAAATTGTCAGAGTATACTTAATGTAAATAATAGTTATTTATGCACTCATATTGTTTATTTTCCTCGGCCACAAAAATAAATTCCATATTCGTAACAAAATGTTAAACTTCAGTGCCGCGGTACATATTAAATTTTATTTGAAATCTAAAATTAGAAAAAAAAAAACTGTAAACTGTAAATAAATTATTATATATCTTTAGTCTGTCAGTTGTTAATTGCAACTGACACTCAGTGTTGCCAACATCGAACATAGAAGTTACCGTAAATAACACTTAAAATTATGTGTTTTGTAATCAATTTCTTCATCGGAATTTATTTGTTAATTCTTTTTGTACATATTGTTTGAATTTACATATAAACTTACTACAATACGTCATATGTCTGCCATAATTATCCTACTTATACAATAATTATTTTACGGTTGCCAACACTGCGTTGCACAAAATCGTATAATGCGTTACTTTAGTGACGATCTCTGAGCTTTTAATGACGATTTTTGAGCACTTTAGTGCCGATTTCAAATAAGTAATTTTTTAAGATATTTCGCATTTTTTAAATATTTTATGCTCAGTTCTGATATAATTATCCTGCGTCAAATAAACAAATATATTCGTATTTACATTAATACAGATCTTATTTATTGGCCCACGTAAAAAATCTACTCATCAAATAATTGAATCTTGTTTTTAATTATACTCATTCAGTATTATAAATATTATCGAATATTATTTTCGTTATTATCAGTGGATGAGCAGTAGGTGCAGATTTACAAAAAATATTGTAATCCCATTAAGACGGTAAATCTTATAAATATCTTTCGAAAAATTATTATTTATTTAAGAGTACTGTTTAATACATAGATAACGTAATAATTTAGACTTATATACTGATAATATTAAATTATATTTAATTATAGCATATTATTCAATTGGGGTTGGACTAGTACATGTTTTTCAAAGAACTGTATTTAAAAAAATCATTGAAATCCATTGATAAAGAAAGTGGATATACCTATATATAGAATTTACACTTTCAATTTTACTTGTAACATCTTAAATAGATTCTCACGTTCCTCAACAATAAGTTGTATAATGTGTGTTACAATTTTAAATTAATTTAATGTGTGTGACCCACTATGAATTATACAAAAAAGTAAAATGATTATTTAACTTGTAAAATGTTTCTGTGTTATTGAACTCACTCAGCAACTAATTTACATTTATGTTAGTAAAAACATACAGATGGA